>CM023458.1:61060099-61545099 GCA_013339765.2 Haemaphysalis longicornis | reverse complement strand
TTATGCGCGCCAACCTTTTACCTTTTCTTTTTGCATCTCGTGGTACTAGAAACCAGTGTGGGTTTTATTTGGCCGTCTGAATAGTTTTTCACAGAGGTTGGCCCTGGCTCTTCCTAGTGCACATCTCTAATCAAATGCCGTTTATTTTAACTAACAACTTTTTATCCATAGCCTACACAATGTAATAATTACCGTAATTACCCGATTCTAATGCGCCCCCGATTCTAACGCGCACCCGACTTTCCAGGCAAAAAACCGAAAAAACTTGCACCTCCGTTTGTAACGCGCAAGGAACTTTGTGAGCAAGAAAAACGAATGCGAGAGAAACGGGCGATTTATTCCCGGAAGTAATCTCACTCATCTCACTCCTCGTCGCTCTCCGAGAGCTCCTTGTCGCCTTCCGCTGACCGCAACATCTCGTCATTGGTGCCGTCAAGCGCGTTCGCGATGCCACGATTCTGAACGAACGTTCAACCATGTTCGATGGGATCGTGGCCCACGCCTCGCATGCCCATCTCGCGAGCTTCTCCAGAGGCATACACTTCAGCCAACCGCGCGTTGAGAACGCGTGGGAGCCGCTCGTAAGCCGCGGAAGCGGCGCAAATTCGTTGCCGCTGCTGCCAATTACTGTTATCAAGCACGCAAGTGGAATAATTTGACGATTTGTGTGAACGCCGAAACAAAAGCCTAGGCACCTAGATCCGAAAAATGGTTGCTAAAAGCTTTGGCGCCATCTTGAGATGGCGATGGCGATGGGTGGAATGAAATTTCAGCTGTTTCAGCAGTTTCGGTTTCGTATCCGATTCTAACGCGCATGCGATTTATCGGCCTATTTTTGCGGAAAAAAGGTGCGCGTAGAATCGGGTAAGTACGGTAAGGCTTCTGTTTGGTTAGAAAAGACCAACCGTACCATCTATGTGTCACTTGAAATGCACTTGCATGATACAATAGTGAAACTGTTGTATCACGGAAGGAAAACAATAGCGAGACTATTGTGATAGTAATCTGTAAGTAAGAAGTTATTAGGACAAAACAAACAATGGGGGATTGGCAGACGGGACGTGTAATCTGGCAAAATGACTGTTATATTGGGGCTGGCGCTTTTGACCACTTAGGCCAGTTGTTGTTGTTGTTGTTGTTGTTGTTGTTGTTGTCGTCGTCGTCGTCGTTGTTGTTGTTTGTGTTGTTGTTTTGGAGTCATTACGAGTCTAGTCACGCCAAGATCCGGGGGAGGAAGGAATGAGCCCTTATTTTTGACAAAGTCCACTTTATACCCCTCCTTTTTCAGCCACTTCTTTCCGACTCCCCCCTCGATTCCCTCCTGCAGGCCCTTCATATGACTTCAAGCTGCTAAATTAGCTCGCACTTTAAAATCACAAGAATTCTCAAGCTATATTTATCAGCGTTCTAGTGCACATTGTCATTGTAAAACCTTATTCATGAGCAACAAGACAACTAAGGAGGAGTGGCACGTCAATCTTTACCTCGAAGATACGAAATCTTACTTTCTCCTATTTAGGCGTTTATCACGAACAAAAAATGCGAATTGCACGTTGTAAAGCGCAACTGACGCTTTGAAACCGAAGAGGTAGTTTGTTTCTTTGCCTTAGTCCGACATCCATTTTACGAATAAGAATTACTATATTCTCTAAAAACGTTAAGAGAAATTACTAGTTGCTGTCGCTACAGTAAATGACGCGCCGAATGCCGTGCAGAAGAATATTTGCCCTTGTTTATTATGAATCGTCTGCTCTCTCATATTCCTTCCACAAAGTCAGAGTATCGAGTTTCATACTAATACATACAAGAGGTAAAAGTGTCTCTCAAGTGCTCTTCCGCCAGGGTGGCTGCCGTAACAGCTGGTAGTGTTATATTCTGACTTGGCTTGACTTGCGACGTGGCTTCTTGCGGCTTCAGGAGACCAAAACAACAGCAACGGCACCATTTTTTTTCTTTTTTCTCTTGCCCGAAGCATTTACAAAAAGCCTGAAGAATGAATTGTTCGCAAGCTATACCTTCATATTAATAATAAACTCTTTAGTCGTTAACAATATGGAAGAATATTACGGTTTTTTGCAGCCACAGACAACTTTCGAGCTCGTCCATGAGCCTTGCCAAGTAACGATGGAACACTTCTCCGCGGTATACTACGCCACCCTCGTTGAAACACTCCTTGCCTGAGCGGTTCCGTCGGATGTATTTCTAGATGTATGAGTATCAAATCCTATTGTCAAAGAATTGTAACGGTGTGCGCCCGTAAGCCACTCCAGGGGGGCATACGATACAGCGCAAGGGACGACTATACTTCGCCAACCACCGTTCAGAAGGTCGATAATGGCAGTGCACTGAAACGGGCTAATTTATCCGGAGTTCTCCTTCGAGGACGAGCAAGGTTTTTCACTCCCGGCTGAATAATAGCCCCTGTCACGGCGCCACTTTCAAAGGCATTTGAGCCAATTTAGCACTACAGAAAGGATCAATTACGATTCGCTCAGTACTCAGCTTATTGAAGAGGGTTAAGAGGTGTTAATGGAAGTGTCGTCTGCATCGTCAATTGCACGCTCAAGCTGTCTGGCAGTCTCGAGCAATCTACGGTAACCTCTGCGTCTGGCGGACCGCCAAAATGACTTCGAAAATAGGCGGTGCTATTCTTTTTGATTGGGCGCTATTTATTTGGTATGCGCGAAAATAAGCAATTCTATTCTATTCTATTCGAAGCTGTTATTATTTGTTTTTGCCGTAATAAGACGAAAAAGGGCAGCCACGACTCCAGTTGAGCGCAACGCGATGACACTGTGAATCAGGCCGACGCCAGGAGAGCACCAGAGACATTCGCAGACGATCCATAAGGTCCTATTGGGGTTTTTAGCGAAGTACGTCTATACGCGGGTGAAACTTAACAAAACGAAGTTTTCCGTTGCGCTCACCCCCAACCATCCGATCCCCCTTCTGTAGAGCGATGGGAGAGCGCGTTGCGCAGTTGCCAGCTCGAGGACCAGGAAGCCCTGATCTCTCGGGCGAAGGCGGCGGCGACCCTGCGCGGCCTACCGGAATAGGATGGCCACCCACCGCTCCTAACTCTTTCTCTCCCCCTCCACTCTCCCTTTTTCTGAATAAACGTTTTCCTCCTCCTCCTCCTCCTTCTCCTCCCCTCATCGCCGCAGCCTGCTGTTCCTCTGCGCGGCGCGAATAGTGCGTTACTGCGAGTGTTAGGAACTTGGCACGAGTCGTTTCCGTGATTTGTCTGGCTATAGAGAGTTTTAGGTGACCGCAGTGACGGTCCGCTCTGCTCCCGACGGCCCGCTCAGCTCATAAAGAGAATTTATTATGAACCACATATCAGCGCGCAGCGACTAGTGGTAACAGCGCTGCCCTAGAAACCGAAAAAAAAAAAAGTTTCCACAACCGGAGCGTCAGCAGCAGAAAACCTTTTAGCTAACCGGTAATCGTATCTCCCACGACAGGGAATCATTCGCGTCACTGGTCGTGCTCGGTGTGTGTGTAAACCAAAAACGTCATACAAAAGGAAATAACTTATGTTTTGGCCACTCAAATAAAACAAAATACCGCGTTTGTTGCTTTATTTAGCCTTTTTTATAAGAGTAGTCGCTGACATGGTATAATGATCCTAAATAACTTCAAAAGAAGCCGTTCAACTTTCGAATAGCCAAGACAAGGCTGTCTTGTATAAAAGTAGTATAGAAGTAAGATAGTGCTTCGGTCGACGTTTATCGCTTCAGGTTTTAAAGCTCGTTGAGGTTATGTGGCATATTTGCCTATTCGGAAGCGCTTTCATGGTTTCGTCGCTCAAGTTTCAACTGAAGAAACTTTACCACAGTAAATGAGTGTCTTGAAACAATTTTTGTTTATAAGTCAGCGAATTCTTCGCACGGAAGTTTTCTCCGAAGGTCTCATTTAATGGCCTTTTTCCTTGTGAATTAACATAAGCGGAACCGATGACCTGGTTTTTGAGCAACCGATTAAAACTCAGTTTTCGTCGATGGCAGAAAAGCTAACGGCTATAAATATTTTTCCTGTGTAATACAAATAAGAAAACCTAAAGAGGCTTAACCTTATCCAGTGGATGACAGCACGTATTTAGAGCCCCATAAAACTGTGGAAATACGGTTGCCTGCATTTTCACAGGCAAAATAAGCCGCAGAATGCGACTTCCGTGCAAAGTATCAACGCAGTCAAGCCAGCCGTTTTGCCAAAATAATCTTTAAATGCACTTATTTATTGTTGTGACTGTCTGCATAATAAATATCTGCGCTTGATAACCTGCCCAGTTGACTAAAGGTCACCGCAACAATTTAGCAACGATGCTTCAATTTCACCCCAGTTCAATCCGTGTACTCGAGTCGACCACTAGCGACAACCACTTCAGTCCGATCGAACGCCTTCTTCCCGACGACGATTCCGGAGAAACCAAAATGGTCCTGCGGACATCGTGTTCCTAATTACGTCATTTGAGACCGCCGGTTCTTGGTAATGCGACACGCCGCCGAAATGGCGCTACACTACTCAGCTTATCGTCCGGTTGATTCTGCTTTTTCTTTCCTTCAACCCTCCATTCTGTTATTTTCTGTCCAGACTTCATTTTCGCCATGATCCCTGGTGGGCAAGCCCTAGGGACGGAATTCCAGCCGTTGCTACACTGCATGCTGTCGAATAAACAACAAAGACAACAACGAAAAAAAGAAAACCCTGCTTCTATGAGGGCCTAGTCGCAAGAGCCAGCTAAATGTAGCGCTAAATATTTCAGCGAAACCGAGAGCGTAGAAAACAAACAAGTGCTGAGAACGTTAGCGTTCAGCAAAGATGAATAGCAAGAAAAGATGAAAAAAAGGAAGAATAAATAACTGGCTGTGATCCGCGCTTGGCTTGGCTGTTAATGGCGGGGACAGGCGAAGCCATCAAGAGAGGAGTGCTCCCCGCTTCATCTGGCATGACATCTGGGACGTCTTTATTCTCCGCACGTTGCTTTGTCTTCTGCGTCTTCTTTCTCGCGGGCGTCGTCCCGCAGATGACCCAGGGAGGACCTGTCGACGAGAGTGTCGCTCATAGCCGGAGCTTACGGCCCTCCCTGCTGCGTCGTTTGCTCGCCAGATGTCGTAAGCGGACATCATCTGCAGCTTACCGCTGTCGTCTGCTATTACCGCCCCCGCCGGATCGCGCTGGATTGTCTTTTCCCGGCTCGTATGCGGTGAATAAAAATGATTGTTGTGGGGCAGTGTGCTTGCGCTGGGACTTTCCAGGTGTTCAGAGCCGAACTGGGTTGAACTCTTCTAATGGAAAATGTTTGCGCGGCAGTTAGTGGAAAGCGCATCGCAGTTACACCAGCAAAATCGTCCGCTACAACATGTTCTGCGTAATTCATGCATGGTTTTTCAGCGCAAACGACCGAAAACGTTGTTTTTAAACATTCCATCCGCTCTCTGCATAGCCCCCATGCTAACGGGCCTGCGAAACGTAACTTCTTTTCTGCGTTGCCTTCCACGGCCTTTTCATTCGAATTTTTATCTTTCCTTTTTTTTTTATTATCCTCGGCATGTCGTCGCGGAACACTCCCAGAGCAGCATTCCTCTCGGGATTCATGCCATTTTTAAGGGTTAGCGGAATGCGGATTCAGAACGGATAGTTTCGGCTCATATTTCACGCACGTCATTTGGCTCGCTTTACTTTATGCGGAACAGGTGCACTACGACGAGGCTTAAAAGGGCCGTCGAGGTAGCAGACGATTCTTAGCCCACGCTAAGTCCCAGCTGCCCGTTCGTCTTCGGCTAAAGCGCTTTCTGTTACACGTTGAACTCAGCGCGTTCGTCGCTGTGGAATTCCAGAAGACAGGAATTCTCGGCGCGCGCTTTTTTTTTCATTTTTTAGTCCGTTTTTGGCTCCGCGGGAAATTCGAAGCTCGAGTTTTTACGTTCCACCTCTGCCAGGAATGAGCTCGCTGACTTAAAGCCGACAAGCGGAACGAAAAAGAGCGGAGCAACGGTTATGAAAAGTAAAGGACGCTGTGTCGTTCAACAAAGAAGGAGGACGTAAAAGTGAGCATCTGCAAATAATGGCAAACGATTAGAGAAGAACAACAAATAAAAAAAAAAAAAACGAAGCATTCCCGCGGGTACGCAAGCAAAAGAGATGGAGTCGGTGGAAGCGCAGCAGGCGAAAACGATGCTTCATCAAGCACCAGCCAGGCGAAGACGCCGTTTCCGGCGCAGACAAAAACTAAATCGAATCAAACGTCGGATCACTTCACGGCTTTCTCTCTAAACTTTGTTCCTCCCCCTTCCAATCCCTTACCAGGCTTCGAGTTGTGCTCCGTCTTTCGTTAGAACGAGGTATAGGTCTATTCGTCGGCTTTCGTTCGAACATGGCGCGGTTGTGCTTTTCGTACGGTGGAAGGCCTTTCGGGGAGCAGAAATTCGGCAGAGAATGGGTCCTTTTTAAGTGAAAACCAACGACGAAGAAGAAGCCTCGACCTCTCACACCCTCGCCGATCGATATCACTCGCATCTTCCGATTTATCGTCTGCTCTTTTTCCTCTCTAAGTCCCCATTCCTTCCCTTTTTACTCCGCTTTGGTCTTTTTTGTTTTCTTTTTGCGATTCGTTTCTCTCCCTGTGCGTTCGCCCGTGCCGGTTCCTTCATTTGTTATGTGCATTTTCCGACAATAGCTTTTCCTCGGTTTCGGGGCTCGCTATCTCGTTCACGCCGAGTAGAAAAAAGAACAAGAAATTTACAAAACACCTTAAAATACTTCTTAGGCGCCCGCAACGAGGGCTGGCTCAACACAAGAAGGCGATAGCAAACAGGCCGGCAGCAAAGAGCTGTAGGGAATTGGCCTCCCTCTAACCCAGGGATTTTTCTTTTTTCGCTGTGTTGTTGTCTTTCCGGTTGCGGATTTTCCCCAGAGCTACGTTCGTGGGAACCGGGGCATGTTTTAGAGGAAAATAGGCTGCGGGAGAGAATGCCCCGAAGTGCTCGAACAAAGAAAGCTCGAGAAAGCGCTGTGGTCTGAACCAAATCCGTTTTGCCCATCTGCTTTGCCCGAGAGCACATCGGCTTGAAGAAGAGGGCAGTCAGTCGCATGACACAGAAATATTTTTGTTCGTTTCGTCTCTTTTCATACGTCGAAAAGGAACGCGAAAGATAATATAGTGCATAAATGATTAAATTTTTACACCATTTTCCGCAGCGGAGCTCGGTGTGCATAAATTACGCTCCTGCGCAAAGGCCACTGTTCGCCAGCGCCCTATGAAGTTTGAAAGTTTGACATCCACCTGAATGCAGCCAAGCGGCTAAAAAGGAAAGCTATACAGCTTTCTGTAGAGCGACTGCTCCGGTTAAGCGGTGGTCTCGGGTTCGAATCCTGGACCAGGAAGAATTTGTCTTCAACTGCGAAGTTTCTGAGAAAGCTGTATAGCTTTCCTTTGTAGCCGCTTGGCCGCATTCAGGTGGATGTCAAACGTTCCTTCATAGAAGCTTACCCCACCTTGGAGATTTCCCCTAAATCTGGTCAATTATCGCCAGCGCCTTCTACGTGTGAGTGGGCACCCAGTCGTCACGTCCAGGTATATACTCATCTACATTTGGAAAACTTGTGACCAACTTGGGACAGCACCGCATAACAATTGGGCCCTGCATCCCAGAATGCTTTGCTACATCTTGCTGCTTCTGTCACTCCTCCACAGTTGATTAGCTAACTTGATAAGGCACCTAAAACAGTCCAGAGGTGCGCGGCCGCAGCTGCCACCCGGCAGAGAATAGAGCTCTGCCTACGGTGCCCGCCCCCTCCGCCAGCTGGAGAACAGGAGGAATGGACCTGGTCGCGGAATTCGCCCTCACTAATATACGACGGCCGTCATCAAGTTGCGCGGCTTGGAAAATTTGCGGACGTCGTAATTGTAGAACTAGGCACACGTATTGCCGTAAAATTGGTGGGTCGACTACTGCGACCAAGGTCCATCTTCTCCTCTCACAGGGGAGGGCGTCCCCCTTTTCTTTTCTCTCACTTTTTTGTTGTCTGTTCTTTTTTCTTCGTTTTTCTTCTCTTCTTTCTTTCTCTTTTTTTTTCTTTTCGCTTGATATGCTTCTTTCGGTCTTTGAGTTGTTGTTCATGGCAATTTGCTGAGTCACTTATTATGTATATTCCTGACAATCGTACAGATCAAATTGTGCATTTTTCTCTGTATGTTTTCACCCTATTTCAGCAATCGGACTGTATAGATTTTTTCTTCTGTTTCGGAATCCGAATCTGTATTCTTTGATGCACTGTACCGCAGACGTGCTAATAACGTATCGCGTGTAACATTTGCACTGTTTGCAAAGCAGGGGGTACGGGCCCAGCCAAGCCTCGTTAGGGCTTTTTGCCCGTACCTCCCAACATCGTGTGATGTTAAATAAAATTGAAAATTGAAGACAAATTTCCGCAGTGGCTCTGTCGCTGCGAGGCGTGTGCAGCGGGCCACCCTCCCGGCTGCGGAAAGGGTATGCATACACGCCCGTGTGCTAGCAGCTCTCAGTGCGCGTTAAAAACCCACCCGTATCACTGGTGGCTAAATTGCTCCTCTCCGGAGGTCCAAGCTCTCTGGAGCGACAATTATTACAAATTAGGCAAAATTCCAGTCTGTGGGGCAGCTGGGAACTTCGGTTCGGCAATTTTTCTTTGTTTCTCTGCGAAATGGCCGATAAGATTTTCAAAGTATGCCATTGATGCTTCAACAATTCTTGAACTTTCATGAGCGTTTCGAATTAGGCCACAAATAAGACAAGTCTCGTCTGTTTGGTTTCGAATACCCGTATGTATTCCTTTATATTGTGCCTCAGAAACTCAGCCACGGCCATTAGTCCTGCTACCACCCCGAAGCGCAGGAAACGAGTTAAGGTAATTGGTACCGTCACTTAGGAAGGCCCCATTCTCTGCGGAATTTCTGCTCCCAAAAAGGCCTGAGTTCGTGCTCGAACAAAGGAAGCTCCGGGAAACGCTGTGGTCTGAGCCAAAACTGTTTTGCCCGTCTGCTTTTCTCGAGAGCCCTTCGGCTTGGAGAAGAGGGCAGTCAGTCGCACGACACAGAATTTTTTGTTCGTTTTTTTCTCCTTTTCGTTCGCGGAAAAGGAACTCGAGAGATAATACAGTGCATAAATGATTAAACTTTTACACCACCTTCCGCAGCAGAGCTCGGTGTGCATAACTTACGCTCCCGCGCAAACTGAGAAGGAGGCTGGTGTTTGCCAGCGCCCTCTAGGCGTGAGTGGGCACCCAACCGTCACGTCCAGATCGTCTGACGCTGCAGTAAACAGAAACCGCCGCAAGCAGACGTAAAAGAAAAAAAGTAAAAAGAACAAAACCGCTCTCTCAGCGAAAACCCGAATGGTCGTCTGCCATCTAACGTTGAAATGACTGCAGAGCGAGCAAAAAAGAGAAAGAGACGGTAACAGAAAGATCGTCTGCTGCATGCCAGAAACACGACCGCTGGACACTCCAGTATCCATGACAGACGCGGTGCGGTGAATACGAAGCACGAAATACGTTCCCCGGCGTTTATTTCCTTCAGGAGCTCGCCTTTGCGGCGTGTTTTGGTCGGGCTGCCTGCTCTGAGCGCCGCACACAAAAGGATATAGCGGCAACAAAACCAACAGCAGCTCCGTTTCTCGGACGGTGCAGACGGCTGTCAGGGACCACTGCGGCATGTCGGAGACGCGAGCAGGCGTGCGGGAGATGCATTGCGCCTTACGCTAGGTTTCCTAAAGACAGGTAGTTCTTTAAATACGCTAAAAGCTTAACCATGCGGTTTAATGTACACAACCACCGGGTCTGTTTTCAGGGTGCTTCGCTATAAAAAAAAAAAAAAAACGGAGCGCCCGTCTGCTGTGGCATGTACGCGGCGAACCTTTGCGCGCAGACGTGAAACTTTAACCGCAAGTGGACGCTCCTGGCTTATTGCGAAACGGTTAAAGACACATAACTGATTATGGGCTACGGAAGCGCCAAACCAAGCGAGAAGAATTCGCAGCAAACAGGAATATAACGCCACAAGGCACGGTTTTGAGCGAACAACAACGACAAAAAAAAATTGACCGCGTATCTGCTCCTTTCGTTGTAAATGTCGACGAAAGACAACAGTCGACTGGCGCCCCTGGCAAGTAAATGCCTCCTTTCTCTTTCCCGGTCACCCGTCATGCTGTTCCTCTCCCGTCTTGTTCCTCCCAAGATAACACGCTAGAGGTTTGCTCAAGTCGATTTAAATTTACCGCGTTCCACTACTCCAACTCGGGTGTCTCGATGCCAGCGCTGCCGCACGGCGGAGACGCGCATGAATCGAGGCACCCTACTACAACTTTTATAGAAGCACATTGCCTTAATCCACGATCGTTCCAAGCGGAACGTGGAAGCTGTCTAGTGGAACCTTTAGTTGCTGTTGCCGTTTGATTTTTTTAATGCCGCCAGGTAGCGCAGGCAACAGCAGGAGACTAGGAGCCTTACAGGAGGCGGGTTTCTGCATTTGATGTAGTATTTTATTTGCTATGATTTGCGGGTCGGCGGCTCTCTTGTGGGTGTGCTTGGAGAGCGACGTCCTGCTGGCAGGGTCGCTTCTGCGAAGGTGTACTGGCGTCATTTCCGTGACGGATATGACGTCAGCGAAATCTTGGTGCGTACTGGCATGAAACACTTTCGTGTTAAAATATAAAACCCGAAAACGAACAACCAGAAGTATAACGTACTCTTTAGTACTAAAGGTTGGTTCCCCGCAAGAAGACCCTGTGTGCAGAGGTGCACCCTTTACAGGCCGCTTGCTCCTTTGTACTGGCTTCATTTTCGTGACGGATATGACGTCGGTGAAATACTTGTGTATCGGGAATAAAACACTTTCACGTTAAAAATGAATTCTCTAAAAGGGAGGCTTAGACTGGAGAAGGCCGATGTAGGCTGTGCGCCCCCCGTCTTCTCCCCATACTGAAGGAACGGAAGTTCGCAGTTCGTCCTAATCAGGAAATTCCTTTCCCGTTCCGACGGACGTACGGCAGACGGCTTCGACTTTGCGCCACCCCTTTCCGCGAGCTCGGTCAACGCGACTCTCATTTTCCATTCCGCGCGACATTTGGCCCGGCGAAACTTCATATTTCACCCAATCTTCCTCTGACGTCCCTTTTACTTCGTGAGCACAGCCGGAGTAACTTTTTCCAGGAATTTATGAGCGCGGCGCGACCGGGACTTGACTTTTAAAGGGACTCGGGAACCCTGTCGACAAACACCTTTACCCTTTTCTTCCCGTCTGGAAGCACTGCGGAAGCCATAGCTATATCTCCAGCACGGAGCGGCACCGCGTTATTTCCTCGTCGCAGAAGATCCTCCTTCCGCTGCTTCTTTGCTTTGGTGATATTTTTTAAAGTGACTATCGAATGCGCTTATCGCTGCTACTGAAAGTAGGCCGGCCAGTAGCCGCTACACCGCTGTAATAACGTGACTCGTGTGCTGGAAGAACACCAAGACCGTCGAAGAGAGAAAATTATCTTGAGCAAGTTTCTCAGTTATCTGATGGGCATAGAGCAGTAATTTCTGGCTGAGGTACTTGTGACTCTTTATTCTAAGTGCAGAGAGTGTTTGTTGGCTAGGAAGGAAGGAAGGAAGGAAGGAAGGAAGGAAGGAAGGAAGGAAGGAAGGAAGGAAGGAAGGATGTAGAAGGAAGGCAGGAAAGTTAACTTGGCCCTAGTTTCCTATCCTGCACGTGGGAAAGGGGAGTAGGCAAAAAAGAGAAAGGAAAGAATGAAAAAAAAATTGACTACGTTCTGAAGGCATTTAGGGTATAAAAAGACGAAATAAACGTTTTAGTGTCCCTTTAAGAAGCGAAAGCTAAGTTCGTATTCATTACTGCTTTTTAGTTTTTTTAACTGCTATTACGCTATCCAAAGACCAGTAACAGGTCTTCTTACCTGGCTAAATTCGCTAGTCGCCATAACTTTCCAGCTGCTTGTTTCCCGTTTCCAGCGTAAATATCGACAGTGTTTAGTATAACTCGGTCACCATTGGGACATTTTCCGGGAGGGTTACGCGATGGAATTTGGTTTAAAGGGACCGTGAAACACTTTCGATAAGCACTTTCACTCTTTCCTTCGCGTCTGGAACAACTGCGAAAGCTGTAGTTATCGCCAGCACGGAGCGGCACTGCGTGATTTGCTCGTCGCACCAGATACGCCTTCCGTTTCTGCTTTGCTTTTGTGGCTTTTTTTTTAAGTTGCTATCGAAAAGCGTTCATTGCTGCAACTGAAGGAAAACCGGCCAACAGCCCCTACATGGCCTTAGTAACGTAATTCGAGCCGACGGAAAACGTCAAGACCGGGAAAGAGAGAAAAATCTTTTCAGCGAGTTTACAAGTTATCTGATGGGCATAGAGCAGTAATTTTTGGGTGAGGCACTTTGCGACCCCTAATCTAAGTACTGGGTGTGTTGGGTGACTACGTTCTGCAAGCATTTAAGATTTCAAAAAAAGTTGAAAAAAGTGTTTCGGGGTCCCTTTAAGAAGTTATAGCTTTTGGTTTGGTGTCCATTCGATTGAACTAACTGTGCCTGTAACAGCTAACACCATAAAAAGGCGGCCCGACAGAAGGACAAAATCGCTACATTTATTCCGAATATGACAAAAAGGCCTCCACTTACCATACCATCGTTTCGATTCAAGAAGAGATACCTTACCTTAATATAAAAAAGAGAGGCACACGTTGTTTCACCCGCTTCCTCAACGTTTTTACCACCATAGACAAAACTGTAAAATAGGGATATGTATTCAAAAGTTATCGCGCCTTAACTACACAATTGCAGACTCTTACAACAGAGCGTCAGAAACAAGGCGGCAGTCTTGGGCAGTAGCCAGTTACTAGTAACCCGTTTCCGGTAATTAGTTACTTTCTTCAGCAACTTGCATCCTGCAACTAGTTACTTTTAAGTTAGAGGAACTTGTAACTGCAATACTGCTACATATTTACGCAGTAACAGTAACAGGAAATACCCTTATAGCTACTGAGTTTTTATCACGGAAATTATTCAACAGCAACACTCGTTAAAGACCGATGTACAGTTCGCGCTTTGCATGCACTTTTCAAACTATCTTCTCTCCTATATCCTCTCCCCATTTTGCCTGTCCACTACAAGGATAGGTCCCCTCGCAGTTTAGGAGAGTAGGTCGCTAAAGGATAACCTTCCCTGCGGAAGATCGAGGTCGGTCCTGGAGTAGAGTTCTTAAATCTTCTCCTTCATGTCGAGTCGAGCGGAAGCAAGAACAAAAGAATCTGGCAACAATTAGACCACCGACGAGGATGAAGCTGGCCTACTCTTGACCACCGCAACAAAGGCGGCCACCGAGAACGGGACACCCTTAATGACACCAAGAGTGCATCAACAAAAGAGTTGATGCAAGAAAATTAGGCGTACAAAACGATCTTCGGTGTTTGGCTTGAGTGTGCCTCCATCTGGTTTCCTTCCGTCTACGGTTTTAAAGCGTGCAGTTTTGACTGGCCTCTTTCCTTCGTACGTTTCTGTTAAATAAGCTCTATCATTTGGTTTGTGATCTATTACTTAGTTTTATGCAGTAACGGATAAGTAACAAGGTCACTTTTCCTCAGGAACTGCAACTGTAACAGGTTACTTTAGGAAACTTTGCAAAGGAAAGTTTAACATCCACCTGTATGCAGCCGTACGCGGCTACAAAGGATGACGACTTTCCTTTGTAGCCGTACGGCTGCATACAGGTGGATGTCAAACTTTCCTTTGCAGAAACGTACTCCTCCTTGAGGATTTCCCCTAAATCTGGTCGTTTAGGCAATGGTGTAATTATAACTGCAACAGAGTTACTTTTGCGGCTTAGGTAACTGTAACAGTGTTCCTTTTTACTGGTAATACGCCCGTGGCTGCATGACGGTTATGAGTGAGATAATACGACATTTGCGCTCACCACTCCTTCCAAACCAATGCTGTGAGGATGACTAAGCGGGACTTTCGTGTTGGTTCAATGATGGAAGCGTAGAAGAGAAAGTCACGTCTGTCTGCGGTTGTCAAATCTGACTTCATGGTCGGCGGCATATTTTTTACATCGGTGGAGTCATTTCCGAGGCAATGAACTAGCGATATTTCAACAAACGTCTATGGGACCAAATATAATCTTTCAAGTCGACCATACCTATACGAAGAACAATTTTGAGCTTCTCCCAAGAAAGAATTATGAGGACACCTCAGTTCCGCTTATAATGCAGTGAATACGGAACAATTAAAGCGCAGATGGCCGAACGAGTCATCCCACTATCATCATCATCACGCTTTTTTTTATTGTAGGGTTTAACGCGCCGACGCAACGCAGGCGATGAGGCGCGCCGTAGTGGAGGGCCTCCGGAGTTAATTTTGACCACCTGGGATCTTTAACGTGCGCCGAATCTCGTACACACGGGGCGTTTTTTGCTTTTCGCCTCCATCAGAAAAGCGGCCGCCGCGGCCAGGAATCGAACCCGCGACCTCGTGCTCAGCAGCGCAACGCCTTATCATCATCAGGACCCTTTTTCCCTTTTGGCTTTTTTAGGGTCGAAGCCCCTGACGGGCTGAGGCTTTTGGCGTCTCCTGTCGTCGTCGCCGTCGTCGCAATCGTCGTCTAATGTAGTCACGGTACAAAAACACCGGGAAATTAGTTTACACCTCGCGCTAGGACGTAACGCGTACTAAAAACACACCGGGACACTTTTTACGCCTCGCGCTAGAGAGTTTCGTGTTTCAAAGACAAGAGACTTTTACAGCAAAGCTGTATACCTCTACCCCCAACGGTTTCATCTCCGTTGACAAAAATTCCGAGGCGCCAAGAATACACTTATACACTGCATGCTTCGCTACTCCCCAGGTTTCACGTTAGTGGAGATGGCCCTGAATTTTTTCTTTCCGTTACTACGACTGAGAGACTCGGCTGATTGACTGTTTTATCCCTATTTCTAGTGTTGAGGTTACGTCGCTGTAACCCTAGTTACGGCGTGCGTCAGACACACTGCAAGTGAATCTGCGTGTAACTGTTTACAACGTTAGGGCTCGAAGCGTGACGTTAGGCCTAATGTCAGACGGGCACACTGCCCGCGCGTCATCTGGGTCAACGTCGTACAACCATAGGTGTCCGTGGACGCCGCATGATGGCGCTACTAACCTCATGTCGGCACATACCCACGTTCACATTGCAAAGTTAAGACGACATTCAGAGGGACAGTGCTTTGCTACTCGTCTAATTGCTACTTATGCTATTAGCGTGCTCAGATTACTTATGTAGTCCTTAACAAATGCCTCTAAGACCCTTCTCTAAGTCCAAGGACACAACGCATCCGCTAGGAACACCTCTTGTTAGCTGGAGTCATTGAGCAGGGGTGGCCTAGCCCATGCGTGCTCTCCAGGAGAGTCCTGAACTAGGAGCCTCACCCCACATGTTATCATCATCATCATCACCAGCCGATCTACGCCTCCTGCAGAGAAAATGCCTCTTCCATTATTCTCCAATTACCCCGGTCCTGTGCTAACTGCGACCAATTTATCCCCGCAAACTTCCTGATCTCATCTGCTCATCTAACTTTCTGCCGCCCCCTGCAACGCTTGCCTTCTCTAGGGATCCACTCTGTTACCCTTAATGACCAACGGTTATCCTGCCTTCGCACTACATGCCCTGCCCACGTCCATTTCTTTTTCTTAATCTCTACTAATATGTCCTCAACACGTGTTTGTTCCCTGACCCACTCCGCTCTCTTCTTGTCCCTTAATGTTACACCTATCATCTTCCGCTCCATTGCTCGCTGAGTCGTTCTCAGTTTAAGTTGAACCCTCTTAATGAGCCTCCAAGTTTTTGCCCCGTAGGTGAGTTCCGGTAAGATGCAGCTGTTGATGCTCTCCCTCATATCGCGTTCTGGAAGGGCTGGATCGGTTCGCGTCCGCACCAAAATTTAGGTAATTTTCTTTAAAATTCAATTACTTTGCTTTTATTCCCTTTGCGCCGGCGGAAATATAGTGTGCCGTCTCTCGGTTACGCGGTAGTTTTGATCTGCTGAGTAAACTAATTCTTCCTCACAAAAAAAAAAACATTAAAAACATCTACCTCTAACGAAGAATAAATGTCAATTTAATTACACGGTCCCGCTCAAGAAATATAGGGGAGGAAGATCTTGCTCCCGACCTTTTTTCGTCAGGTGGCGTAATTCAAGCAGGAGCGTTTCCTTTATTACGAGCTCTCTTTTGTGGAACTCGAAATTAGATTTTACGGATCAGCGCTACCTCTGGCAAAAAAGGGAAGTACAGCATATTAAAGGACTACCCATGAATGAACTCAACCCGAGACTTTGAATGCCGAGCTAGGGCCACATTGCGTTGTGTTCTTGCAAGACAAAGGGGCTAGAAATGTTCAAATTGTGTCGTGGGAAGTGACTCGCGCCCACCGCCGTATTGTACCTTTGGTCCGCCATTGTCAGGCGTCTGGCTGTTCCTTTGTTCCTTTGCTCCATCTTTTGTTTTGCGAATCAATCAATCAATCAATCAATCAATCAATCAATCAATCAATCAATCAATCAATCAATCAATCAATCAATCAATCAATCAATCAATCAATCAATCAATCAATCAATCAATCAATCAATCGACGATACAATAGCCAACGTCACCACGGCAAGACGGAGTTCCGAACTATCAAGGGGCGCTTCAGTAAGCTAAAGTAAACTCACGCTGTACTGGAGGTTCCTTATAGTCCCACTGATGACGACATGTTGAAGACAACACGGAAGGCGCCGGGCAGCTATAAAGCATTGCTTCCAATACCGCCCCTACGCTCCGACTATGCTGGGACATAAGATTTCTGGTCGCAAATTAAGGCTTGTAAACTATGAATAGTAGCGCGGTCACTGCATACCGGGTGGACCCTTTCAGTCCTTTGCGGCTTCTGCTAAAGCACATTATTACTGTTGTTATTTTGGATGCTGAAACTCATCGATCGTATATTTTAAAATAAGTTATTTATTCAGGTTCAAGCGGGCAGCTAAGCGCTCTGGTTTCAAGGAACAACACAAAAATGGCAGAGAACGGGAGAATTCCAAGTTCCTACTTAAGCATTGGCAATTTTTCTTCGAGCCTGACATCCGCGCAAATTGCTCAGAGCTCTCTGAAAGGCGGCGCTGTATGTTACCCGAAGATAAAGCCTTTAAAATAACCAGGGGTTTTCCGCACAGAGCAAGCCCCGCAAGCAATTACACTCTGTAACTCCGTTTTACTCAGTTAGTGCAGCGTTGGCGGAAGCCACGGCAGGCATCAGCCAATAGGAAAAGCGAAAGCTGAGGCGGCAGCCAATGAGGAAGCAGATTAATCTCCAGCTATGTTACTCCGTGTACCGTCTGCTAACGTCAAGACATATGGGACGGCTGCGTTTCGGTACCATTTTTTCCCGCGCGTCGCCGGCAGCCGCGCTCTCTCCCGAGTCATGCAGCTTCTAGAGCGCTGCACGGAGTTCCTGAAACCGAGGAGAGCAGCGACGACGCGCGATTTCGCTCGCCGCTGCTTCGAGAAAGAAAAACGAATTACGTACATTCTTTGTTCCCTTGATCCTCGGTTTCCGAATCACATTTTTCGGTCTCGCACACTTCTCGTTTAGTCGCCATCTGGTCCCTTCCGTCCCTGGTTCTATCTTTATTCTTTCTCTGTTTTTTTTTCTTGAAAAGGCGCGGGGAAGCAAAAATAAATCCATGTTCCGGGTTTTTCGGGGCCCTAGTACATCTCCGCTCTATCATCCTGTTCTTCCCGTTTACTCAAGCCGTTGTACCGGTCTGCTCCAGGAAAAAAAAAAAAAAAAAAAAACTATAAGATTTCGCCCGTTTTTGTGGTTACTCTTGGGGTCCTTATTATTTGCTGTCGGCGCGTTTCAAGCCGGAACACGGTTTTCGATGTTCTGGGCCAGCAACTAAGAAAGTAGTTCGCTCTTTTAGCACGTGGCGTTCGCGGTGTTCTTTTTTAAACGCGGAGATCGGGGGTATAAAAATGAATCTTCGCGACAAAGAAACCGCTGAGACGAGAGTATGCCGTTGAGAACTTTCCACTTTTCTTATCAGTGTGCTGAAGCACGAAATACGCCCCGGGAAGAGACTAGCGTTCACGATGGAGAGAAGCGGTTATCCGAACACAGTCCGGCGGCTGTACCCTTTGTAGTGCGCCGCGCATCTATATAGTCCAGGCTTTTTGAAAAAGCACGGCCTTCCGTACGGGAAGAAAAAAGTTGGGATAAAGCGACAATTTACCTTTTTTTTTTCTGTTGGCCCAGCGCATGCGCCGAAGATTCCAACCTACTCATGCAAGTAAAGTTGGTTTATCGCAAAGCTATTCCCCCAAAGCTTTTTTTGTATCTTCATGGGGCTGCACGGTGACAGCGAGGTTTACTTAGCGTGGAGGTTTCTTGGTTGTAAGCCTATACGTTGACAGCCAGAAATTCACACTGTTTTATCTTAAAGAAACTCGCGAGCGATATCGGGGAGTTTACGAAAACGTACTTCCTGTACCGTTATTCTCTTATGCCGACGGTGTTGGTTGGATTTGCAGGTATTTAAATATTTCCGACGGCAAGCTACTGCTTTATCTTTCGTATTCGCTTCCGCTTACTCCGACGACCGTAGTTTTTTTTTTTTTTTTTTTGCGTTGGTGTCCTTTCGGTACGTATTATTTCTGATAAAACGTACTTCCGTTAGCCCCTTGACTTTCTTTTAAAGGGCAATAACAAAACACTCCATTGTTCGACGTCTTTTACCTATTGAATTCCTGTTGTTTCGTGAGCATGGACGTTTTTTTAAAACCGAAACGATAATACGTGAAATCTCGTACGTCTGGAGCATGGTTATAACCCCAGCATTTCTCCAACGACAACGACAACAGTTAATATCATAACATTGTCCCGCTGGACTGGCTAGTTTGATACCCTGATCAATGTTACCTCTAGGTGGGACCAACGGAGATTATTAAGCGCTTTGTTACTGAGACCGAAATAACGGTATACCGGTCTCCGAGAGGGGCGCCTCGTGACGTGTTGTCAGCGTTGCTTTTCGAAGCGCACAGTTACGGGACCTCATTCGATTTGCGACGCATAAGTTGGCAGCTGTGCTTCACCCTCAAATAGATTGACCTTCGCGAACGCTTTCAGGGGGCAAAATCATTCCTATCCAACCGACAAGTGGTCACTAACGTTTTAAGAACGATAGTCTTTCTTGGACTACTCAAACGCAGAAATTTTGGTCTGTCTGTCTGTCTGTCTGTCTGTCTGTCTGTCTGTCTGTCTGTCTGTCTGTCTGTCTGTCTGTCTGTCTGTCTGTCTGTCTGTCTGTCTGTCTGTCTGTCTGTCTGTCTGTCTGTCTGTCTGTGACTCGATTGAGCCACCCGGCCAAAGGGATACGAAGTCTGCGCAATAGTCTTATATAGTCACAGTCAAATATAAACGTCTCAGTCCGGTTTATATGTTCATACTTGTCAACATTGTTGAACAAGAACAACACATTACGCAAATATAAGCCGGAAAATAATACACAAGCGATATTTACAGCGCTCCTCTATAAAAAATTCATAAATGCTTTGTTTTTGTGAAATGAAATACATCCACTGCAGATAAAAAAAATTCACTCCGTCGCCTGCTGTAGCCCGCGCCACTATACCTTCTGGCAACATTTTAAGAAATCAAGCGGCGACAGTTACGAAATGTTCCACTAGATAGGTTCACGTTCTGCTTGGAACGCACGTGGACTAGGGCAACGCGGTTATATAAAGGTTGAAGTAGGGCGCTTCGATTCACGTGCGTCTTCCGCCGTACGGCAGCGCTGACATCGAGGCACCAGGCCTGGAGCAGTGGAACGCGGTAAATTTACACTGACTTGAGCAAACCTTTGGCGTCTTTACCTTGGGAGGAGCGCGACGCAAGAGGAACAACATGGGAGGTGAGCGGGACTGCGAAGGGGGGCATTTACTTGGCAAACGTCGACAAAGGCTATCGTCTTTTGTCAATATTTGCAACGAAAGGAGCAGATACGCGGCCAATTTTTTTAAAGGAGCGGTATTGAAATAAAGTGATGGATGGTGACTCCCGCTCTTAAAGAACAGTGCAGGACGACAGGGCAACACCCCAAGGACTCGTCATGCGAATCCACGATGAATATAGGTGATTTTAGTGGTGCAAGGTGACCAAGTAACAATAATGAGAAGCCACCTCCACGAGAACGGGAGCAGTCGTTTTGGAACGAGTGTGCGTGCGTGCGTGTGCGTTTGTGCTGGTGCAAGTGTGTGTTTTCAGACAGAAATAAAGCGCAACTTCTGCTGCAGGAACACGATTTCCCCTGGTTTTAAAGCGATGAATTGCATCTCTTTTTAAAAACAATCGACCCCTTTCTACAGAGTCAAAAAATGGCCGATATATATATATATATATATATATATATATATATATATATATATATATATATATATATATATTGTAAGCGCAACTGACTTCTAAGCGCCGAGCTTTCTTCATCGTTTTCCCCCCATTTATTTGTCATCAGGACATCGTCTTCGTCTTTTCACCTCACCCGTTGATCATCAGCACATCATCGCTTGGACACGCAACGCTTGTTTATGATCATCGCGGTTCGAAGTCCCTTCTCGGGTTCGGGCTGCTGCTTGCCGAATAAAGGGCCTTCTCGCCTTCAACCAAGCCTTCTCGCCAGAGCCTCTCTCTCTCTCTCTCTCTCTCTCTCTCTATATATATATATATATATATATATATATATATATATATATATATATATATATATATATATATATCATATCAAGGTTGCAGTCGTCATTGCCAGTGCTATTCGGCTTTTTTCGAAATATTTAATAGGGCCGAATGACGTGTGCTTGTCACGTTTCTTTGATTCATTGATAAATAAGCGAAATATAAGTCGAGAAAAAATCCGCCGTTTTCCGGGAGCGGGACTCGAACCCACATCTCCCGGCGCTAGTTGACCGGCCTCAGAGCTCTTGTATATATAAACCCCCGCTTTAAAGTCGAGAGAGAAGCCGCTGTGGGGATAGCGTAATGGCGAACGCACCGCACCGGTTATGCGGAGATGTGGGTTCGAGTCCCGCTCCCGGAGAACGGCGGATTTTTTCTCGACTTATATTTTCGCTTATTTATCAATGAATCAAAGAAACGTGACAAGCACACGTCATTCGGCCCTATTAAATATTTCGAAAAAAGCCGAATAGCACTGGCAATGACGACTGCAACCTTGATATGTATCTTTACCGAGTCCCTCGTCCCGTATCTTCTTATATATATATATATATATATATATATATATATATATATATATATATATATATATATTCATGATTTAGCCAGGCCCTCTTGTTTTGTTGTTCGTTCTCGACTTCCTTTACTAAAACCGAAAAACATAATTTTTATTACGCGTTATTACAGTAAATGGCTCCATTTCTACCGTTTGCTAATGCCACATAAATACCTTTCGAAACCCTCCTACGATTCCCCGAGCCGTGCCGAGATTTTTAGTCAGGGCTTTTTATACTTGTCCTTTTCTTTCTTCCTTTCCAAGCAAACAGCTCCGGTTCCCGACGGTATTAATATAGCGCGCTCTGCTTTAGCGCGTCCCGCCGTCACGCGATGAACCTGAAGCTTTCCCCCCGTTACCTCTGACCTTCCTCCGAACACCGGGCACTTTCCGCCAGAGCGCTGCGGGGGCGCCTCTGCGTGACGCAATATATGCAAAATCCCACGGAGCACGCTGGCGCGTCGGCTCGTAAATTGCTGTAGGCACGCTGCGGCGATCCTGAGAGTCGATATACACGAGAAGAGAGGGTCGAGAGCGACGAAAACAAGACAGACCAATCCAGAGAGCGTCGGGGATGGCGGGAGAGTGCGGAGGGCATGAGGGGGAGGGAGACCCGAGAATCGACTCGGGATTGGCTTGGCAGGGAAAGTCTTCCGCCGGAGCTCGTATGTACCGAAGACTCCAAATCCCAGCACACGCGGGGCCATCAAACTTTCAGCGCAGGCCGCGCCACGAGCACACGAGGAGGCGAAGAACCCAGGCTTAGCTTCATTAATGATGCCGCCTGCTTGCTATAGCAGACGACGCCCCTGGAAGCAATGCTCTCAGCGGGCTTCAGCAGACGATAGCGCCGGTATATGGCGCGCCGGCGCCATGTTTGTCGTCTGCTCCGCTGACCGTGGGCCTTACGCGAGCAAGCCGGTCCGGCTAGTTATTTACAGCGTGGATTCCAGACTGCACGCGAATAAAAATAACGACATGAAAGAGCAACAAACCCTCTGTTTAAAGTCCCTGGAGACTCTGGAAAAGCGTACGCTCGTGCATATCATGGCAGGTGAGCCGCAAAAACAAACGATAAAGGTCTGCCGAGTTTACCCGAAGGAATGAATGAATTTGCTGAAACAGTATACCGGCGACCCTGACTTGGAAGGGGATGAGGGATAAGGGTAAAAATAAACAAATATAGGGTTTTAGGGCGGTCGCGCTGTGTTGGTGTTCGAGCAGTCGAAAATCTTCACACACCGGGGTCAAAAGGTCAGCTTGCTCAAAGGAAAGGAAAAGTTCCGGGTGCGGGGGTGGGAGGGGGGGGGGGGAGGAGTGGGGGAGTGTAGGTTTTTCTTATGTACGCAGTGTGTATACCGCAGTGGGCACCCGACAAAGTCCTGAATCTTAGTTTTAACGCCCCCTCCTAAGATGTCTGACTATCCGGGCGATTATCTGTGGTACGCTGTGCACGAAAACGTGGTATCGGTTGTCTTGTGGCGATCATTCTTGATTGGTAAGTCAATGGTGGTTACAGTGGCACCTCGAATCATAAGCTCGCCTGTCCCATTCGTAAACGCTGTAAATTAATTCTGAAAACCTCGTATGATAAACAGCATTGGAGACGGTGCGTGTTAAGAAGAAAGCCTGGAAGACACGTGCATGCATTATAATCGTATTAAGTAATCATCACTTGACCGGAAGGGATATGTGTGGTTGTTCTTTGGAATCGAAAGACGTCGCTCCAAAAGCCATCCAAGAAGGAGGCACCACCGATTCTTTGTAAGTCGTCGGCCATATCTTTTGTAACATACGGAAGCCATATTTCTTGTGCCACGGACTCGGGATTTTCGACCAACATAGTGGAATAGTGCTTCTGCACTAATAATGTCAATCGTTTGTACTTGTATATGGGTGCGCGTCCTTAATTTTGGTTCTCAATTGCTTTGTACACGATAAACATCCAATTTTTGCCTGCAATACATATTCGCCGAGAGAGGGATTGAAAACATGTTGAGCTGTATGTATATTCTCCCATCAAAGCCGGAAACGCAGGTTAGAAATGAAAAGACAGGAAATCATGGCGAATATAAACAAAAGCGAGAACGTTGAACCCTACAGGAGACGCATCGGAATTTGTTGTTTTTGGTTATACGGCAAGTGACCAGTATGCATTTCTTCTTAAAGCTGTTGCACTCCGCGACTGTTGTGAAGTTTTGACACGCATGTTTTTATGACGCGTGCGTGAATGGCTTTATGTGGCCGTCACAAAATACGAGTTGACGTTTGCTCAAAAAAGCTGTAAAACGGGAGCCTTTAATGTCACTCCAGCGCACAGGCTCAATATTTTTGTTCTTGAGTGAGGGGAATCGTTATAAAATGAGGTAAGCCGCCTATTTTTCCCGTTGAAAGGGACGTATGCATAATGCTACGAGGGAACACTGAATAATTGTGCAGCTGAGAGGGACTCACATTCGCACCGAGGCACCCATAAGCGCCCCGAGACCTTGCGTTGGCATTTTCAACCGGAAAGGTCAGAATCAGAATCAGAAATCTTAATTTCGTGAAGAAACTCAGATACAAAAACACGTGAAAAGCCATCTGGATCCATAGCCGACATGGCTAGTAATGGGTCCATAACATAATATTCACAAAAAACAATCCAATCCAACACAATAATACAAAGATGAAATACAATGTGCACGCAAAAAAATATATTGTGCAAATTTAACACGGTGAAGCATAAAGCTGTGACATGAAGTATTTTTTTATGTAACGAATGAGTGCTATGTCTGTTTTGTTTTAATTCAGTCGGTTTTGTTTTTCAGTCGGTTCACCCTTTTTACGCGATAAATGGACGTTCTGTAGCTACACCTTTGAGTGCAGCAAGAGCGCAGCAATCAGGAACTGTTGACACCACGCATGCCGACTTCATGCTGATGGGCCAGTCGGTTGCTCGGGACCGCAGTTTGCGCTCTTGTTAGCCAATTTGGGGCCGCCACAAATCACTCTTTCGTCACTACTACATTCGCTGCTCGAAAAAACATACGCCTCGGACTGAGGCATCTTCGGTTCATGGCACTCAACTGCAGTGGTGACAGGAACTACAAGGGCCTTGGTGTCACTTCTCCGTGGCTCCGGCATGACGAAAACGTTGTGAACGTTGCCTTAACTTTACACCTGCGCGTGTGCTGTGTCTGCGTTCTTGCGCCTGTCTGCCTTTATGTGCTTGTCTACGTGTGTTAGTGTTTGTGTGCGTTTATAGGCGACAGCCCACTAGGGGCTCAAGCTGCCGGCATGTCATGTCGTCGTCGTAACCGTAGTCTCATGTAGTCATGCTACTAAAACACCGGGGCACTCGTTTACGCCTCGTGCTGGAAGGAAGGAAGGAAGGAAGGAAGAAAGACTTTGTTGAATGTCTGCAACAGACACGGTGTGTACACTGCGCCCGTACGTAGCCACTCGTCGATCCCGACGTCACCCCTACTCGGACCACCCCTTCGCTACTCCCTACGGGGTTGGACGCCGCTGCCCCATAAGGGAGGGCGTCGCCCCGCAGCTTTCGCTCCGGTGCTGCTTTTCGAGGGCCGCCAGGACCTGCTGGACGGCTGATAGTTGGGTGTCCTTGTCACAACTGCGCACTGCTTCTTGGATCCACGGCGGTAGGTCTGTCCTGGTTGCCGCCTCGTTAGGTCGCACTTCACATTCCCAAAGTAAGTGGGCGGTCGAGGCCCTAGCATTGTTACGTAACACGCACGTGTCGTCCGTATAGAGTTCTGGCTCTAGGAACGCTTCGTAACGCGTATACTAGAAAAATTTACACCATCGTCCCGTAGGGGAACCCGAGTAGTATGCGAAGCAGCCATGTGGTCGACAAAAGTTACCATTAGTTTTCAGTTCGTCGTCTCCGTTGGCGTTCAGCTTCGCATGCCTTCGTTGTATCAGTAGCTTCTTGACGTAGTTTGAATGAGTGAAGGACATAAGGCGCGTTCGTAGCACATGCGCCCCGTCTCGGTTGTAGCGCAGCGGGATAAAAGCGCCACGTACCTCCCGTTGCGGCCAGAGAGTCGTGGGATCGAACCGGGCGCCCACTAACTATTTCTTTTTATAGTGGACTGCGCTGCGTCAGCCCAAACGCTGACGGGGCTGAGAGACGCGCGGCGCAGTATAGTGCGGACGGCGGACAACGACAAGAGGGAGGGAGGGACACAGCCCCGAACATGAGATGCTTCGCATCTAAAACACCGGGACACTCTTTTACACCTCACGATAGAACGCTTCGTGCTTCAAAGACAAGAGACTTTTGCAGCAAAGATGTATACCTGTACCCCCCAATGGTTTAATCTCCGTTGGCAAAAACGCCAAGGCGCCAAGAATACATTTATACACTGCATGCTTCGCCCCTCCCCAGGCGTCATGCTAGTGGAGATGGCCCCGGATTCTTTTGCAGGAAGGCGGAGCGCGTCCATAGCGGAGAATGGGATCATTCTTACCGGACTTTTGCACATTTCAAATAAGCAAATTAATTGAACGTCCATTGGTGGCTCTAAGAATGCGTGAGCGTCTCGTCCCTCTTTCTCACGAATTTGAAGCTCGGTTTCATTCGCACGCTTCCCTCCAGCTTCTTGCGCAGAGGCAGCTGGCTCGCCTGCGCTTCCACTTGACGTCACCCCGACAACCTCGGTACCAGTAGTATAGAAGGCTCTGGTCGGTACCATTCTGAAGGCAGCTCTCTTCTTTGTCGAAGGCAGCGCTCTCTCCACGCGCTCTCTCTACCCTGTAGTTCTGTGCTGTTCTTTCGCTCGCTCTGTTGACGGATCGACGCGGCTCTGGAGAGCGACGCGAAAGTTCTGCCGACAAGCCTCATCCATCGCTCCCGCAACAAGAGATCTCGCAACGTGGAACAAATTCCGCAAGTCGCAGCGTCTGCATTTTCCTGCATTTTCCTCTCGGCCTCTGCATTACGCTGTTCCACCAAGTTCATGACGTCCAGGTTTCAAACAGTGGTCTTCTCAAAAAAGAGTATGTGCGCTTGTTTTTACCGACATCATATCACTCACGGGTTTAGCTGCGATCGAACCGTTTCTGCACTGCCAGTGTTTGCCTTCACAGCTTCATTTTACCACGAAGAAGAAGAGAAGAAAAAAGAAAGGAAAGGCCGGGAGGTCAACCAGGTGTTAGAGCCCGGTTTGCTACCCTGCACTGGGGAATGGGGCTCAGGGAATAAAAAAGGGGGGGGGAAAGAGGAAGAGATAGGAGTGGGGAAAGCGCGCACTCTAGTCCCGTTTCGGGCACTATAGTCTTTCAAGCAAGTTCGTTTCACTCAGGAAACGTAAAAGGGCTTTCGTCGCCTTCTGCGAGGTCGATGGTGAAGACCGATGACTTAGAATAGTTTCCACCGTAAATGGTCGATTGTCCAGTCGAAAGTGTTTTATTCCGGGATACACAAACATTTGACTGGCGTCATATCCGTCACAGAAGTGACGCCAGTACAACGAAGCAAGCGGCCTGAAAAGGGTGCACCTGCACACAGGGTTTTCTTGCGGTGAAGCAACCTTTAGAACCAAAGAGTACGTAATACATTGGCCAAGGGCAAAAGATGTTTTAGGGTTGTTCGTTTTCGTGTATTATATTTCAACATGAAAGTTTTTTTTTTATGTCCGGATACACCAAGATTTCACTGACATCATATCCCTCACGGAAATGACGCCAGAACACCTTTGCCGAAGCGACCCGCCAGCAGGACGTCGCTCGCCTAACACACCCACAAGACAGCCGCCGACCCGCAAGTCATGCTCAACTGCAGATTTCGCTGCACATTTCACTTTCGTGTTTCACCGATTCCTACGACAGACGAATCAACCACAGTTTTTCTCCCCCTGCCTCCCTCTGTCTCACTTACTCACTCACTCACTCACCCACTCACCACGTTTTCATTACTACTGGTCAACATATTATCCCCTTACACCTACGTGCCGGGATGAACTTCCATCACATAACGGGTGCTTCATTCCAAAGGGCGAGCGGAATTAACACCGTCCCCTCCCACACCAAGGATCTCTGAGTCAGCAAACATCGATGTACAGCAACCTACGTCACATAGAATGCGTCTCAATTACCTCTCCAACTGTATACGCGACTGAGAAGGTTTCCTAACCTCCGACTGACCCCCTCAAAAAGTACGGTTCGCCGATTCCGTCTTCGCCGTCCTGCTCGTCAAGTGACGTTTTCTTTCCCCGCAAGGGTCACGGCCCACAACTTCAGCCGGCTGGTCGCGTCCGTCACGCACGTCTCGCTCCAACCATTTGTCTAGGCGCTGGTCTTCTCCGAAGCCGCCACACCGCCAACTCCCTCGGGGCGTCGATTTTTCCGACGGGCGGCAGACGACAAACCGCGGAACGGTTGATGCGTCCAGCCAACCGTTGCGGGGCGCCACCACCGAGAGACAGCAAGGCCAGTGTTGCCAACCTACCCGCCATTTTCCGCCTAACGGTGTCCGTTCGACTCAGTAACTTCTAAAATATCAATCTTATGGTGTAACGAGGAGAGTAGTTGCTATTAACTTTGCAAGCGGTGAAGGAAACGAATGTGTTCGGTCTTGCCGGACGTAGTCGCAGACGACAGCGAGGGTTAGAGGCTTACCGCGCCCTGTGTCGCGTATGCTCTTTCATGATGGACGAATTTGGAGGGCTCGCGGAGGAGGATGCTGAGTGGAAGCTCGCGAGAACCGCTCGGCCGTTCAGCCGCTGCTGTCGTAGCACGCGTGCGGAAGAGAGAGAGAGAGAGAGAGAGAGAGTTCGCGAAATATTTATCTCTGTCGCCGCCCCGGACTGAGGCTCATGTCGCGAGCAGCCGTGGAGCACTCTTTTTCGGTGTTCGGTGAATAAGAAGGGAAAATAGCCGCCGGTCAGGAGGAGACCGGAGGAGGGAGGACTTGAGCGCATGCGCTGTGCGGAGTTAATGAAAGCCGGCGCTGCCGTGTCGGAAGGCGACTAATCTTCCAGCAGAGCCCTTTTGTTTCCGGGCCCTGCTTTTGTTCTTGTTTTTATGTCTCCGACTTCCGTCGCTGCTTTTTGTTTCCTCTCTATTCGCGTCTCACTCAACGTGGTAAAAAAAAAAAAGGTGCAGGCAGATGAGAACAAGAGCCCTTGGGGGCGTGTGTACGGTAGCTAATAACATAGAACTTCCAAGAATTCCTATATTAACTGTCTGGCGGTAGGCTCGTGCACGGAATCTTGCATTACTCAAGTCGTTATTGAAGCCAAGAAAAGCTTCCAGTCAACCGAAAGAATGACAGGCTTTGAAGGGAAAGATGTCTTGTTTTTTTTAACAGTTGTAAAACAAATTACTATTCTAACTTCTGATTCAAACAAAAAACGCCCTACTAATGTAGAGCATCTCGCCCTCTTCCATCACACGTAACGGAGGAATATATTTTGCACTAAACCGACATGGTTGAAAACTGTTTATTCGAACGACTTTCGAACAGATTGTGTCGCCCGAATCTTCACCACTACCATGAATGAAGGTGTCATAGTGGGGAACGAAAGGGAAGAGGAGGTGGGCATTTATTGGCTCAGACCAGCCGAACGAACAGGGTTGCACGGATAGTCTACAGGGTGGGCCTTCAAACAACTTCTTCGTTTCCTCCCGAGCAGACAATTCGTCTTCTAATTTTCTTCAGAAACCACGCCAGAATACGGAAAATGTATTCCTAAATGCGTCGCTCTGTTCCTTTCTGTTTGGGAATGAGTGGACGTGAGTTCACATCTCGCGTTTAGTAAGTTATTGCTTAGAATATGGCACTTTGGACAAGAAGCCACCAGGGACCAAGATCTCCTCGTTGACTAACCTGGCAAAGAGCAGCCCAAGCTCTCTACTTCTGGGCAAATAAAGTTATTTCTTTCTCTCTCTCTTCTCGCTTTTTACGTATACGTGGTATTCATTGAATAGTTTAGCTGTAAATTTCTTCGCTAGGCAACTCTGTAAACGGCCACGGACATGGCCGAAGCGCCACAGACATGGCGCGGCTTGTGCCACTGCGCCCGCACGTCGCAGAAAAAAAAGCACCGGCTAGCGTTGTCTGCTTCGTATCAACCCTATACTCAACGGTGGTGCCAACAGAGATTTTTAGATGCGACGCATCTCATTCACTAGCCTTGTCCCTGTATCCATCTGGCGTTGTTGTCGGCGTTGTCGGCGTCCACCCCTCTCTCATTCTCCTCGCCGCGCCAGCTGCGCTCTCCGCCGCTCACCCCCTCTCCTCTCCGATAGCGAACACTCCTCGCGAGGGGCATTGGATTGGATTCGATTGGCTTGGATTGGCTTGGCTTGGCTTGGCTTGTATTAGATTGGATTCGAACTCTGCGATGCTTCGCATCACCTCAGGGTTCCCCACGGGAAGATGGTGTAATTTATTAATCGCACTTACATTGGAGTCGAGACATTAGTTGGCGTTCGGTAGGGTAGTCTAACACACGTCATCTGTTAGCAGGGACAAGTACCGCCATCCCGCGGAGCACGACGTAACCAGTGACGGCGCACTCACGGGGTTGCCTGCATGCCGGGGTTGCCTGCATGCCTGCATGCCAGTGGTTGCCAGTGAATACAATTTCTGCATCTTCGCTCCCCCTCTGGGTTCCGCGTCTGTGAAGAACCGTGAATTTTTCGCACACAGACGGGAAAGACTTTTAGTTCTTCGGTAGAATTTTTTGTCTTATCAACACGTCATTTTGTTTTGGGGAAAAAGAAACCGCCCCCGGAGCGATCATTGCGGCCGCGCATAAACGGGTTGGAAATGCGGGAGCCAGGGCAAAAAAGGGGTTTTATAAAAGGACTCCCCCAGCTTCCGCTTGGCAAAACCCAAGGATTTTCGAAAACACAACGGAAGCTGTATAGTTCCGGCTGAAAGCTTTTTTTGTCTTCTCGTGGGCCCCCTTGTTTTGGTAAATGAAGCCCGGACCCGATCATTTGCGGCCGGCAAAAAAATCAAAGAGGCAATCGACAGGGGCAAACAAGGGTTTGGGGTTTTAAAAGGACGGCAAAAAAACCCTGGCAACGGGGCGCTAGAAATTGCGCTTCCTGCAGGGCCAAAAGCCCTTTTTTCCAATATATCGTCTTCTTCTGTGGCTGTTTGTAATACTCCAGCCATAAACACCGGAAAACATCGAGAAAAAAATTCAAACACGCAAAGCAGAGGTGTTGTGGTTTAGCAAACCTAAAAATTTCGCAACTGGAGAAAGCGCTTCCTAGCACGTGGCACAACCCTTTTTTCCCTTTTCCCGAATTTTCTTCTCTTGTGTATCTCTACATCTTCAAATTATACTATTATATATATATATATATATATATATATATATATAAGGTTAGTAGAGACAGAGACACACGAGAAAGACGTAGAAAAACTAAAAATAAGTTGTTTACTCACGTTTCAGGAGAGGACTTCCTTTCTTCAGAGTACTCTGAAGAAAGGAAGTCCTCTTCCTTAAACGTCAGTAAACCAATTTTTATTTTTTCTACGTCTTTTTCGTGTGTCTCTGTCTCTACTAACCTTATTTTTTCGCGCTCTGTGTGAGTTTTTATCTTTCCAGACTATATATATATATATAATATATATATATATATATATATATATATATATATATATATATATATATATTATATATATATATATATATATGTTGGCGTGAAATCCTTCACGACGTCCTTCCTTGGTTGTGTAAGGACACGGTATTTATTGATCTTTTAACAACGTCAACTATTCTTACAGTCGCCTTTATGTTTCGGTCTTGAAGTAGTATTCCTTTAACTACAACAAGTAGTATACTAAGTAGGTTCACGTGTGCGAAGTTAACGAGCCACATGTTTCGCGTAACATCATTGTCAAATTTTTGTCTGTTGGGGGACGGTATGGCCATGTTTTCTGAGAAAAGTCTAGCATTTGATTTATTCGTGAACAAACGCGCCTGATGCTACCTCATCGACCTCCGGTTGCTTCTCAATCGACCTGGTTGTCCCGGTCCGGTCGTCAGTGGGGACACGCTGGGCTTTATCGACGAAGTCGTTCGTGCAGATGACGTCCAATTTATGGGAACGCTGTTATTTTTAGTTTCGTCTGCTGATGGCAACATTTCGTCCTATTTCAAGCAGCTCCGTGTTGACATCAAAGAGAAAGAATTTTGAAATATTTGAAAAGGTGGCAATCTCTGAATGACCACTGGCGACGGAAAGTGTGACGAGCACTGCATGAGCTTTTATTTTTTCGAAATACTGGCGTTCATGATCTTGATAGGAATGACAGATAGGTTTTATATACAGTATATGTTGATAGTTCATCAGTGTAAATAGAAATATAGAGATATAACCGAGAGCAAAAAGAGGAATTTTACATACCTGATGCCTCATTCTCCAGCTGTGCATTAGACACCGCCAGAAATCATTTATAAATTACACCATCTTCCCGTGGGGAACCATGAGGAGGATGCGAAGCATCATGGGGGTTCCGTGTTGGTTCCATTGTGTTGCCGTTATGTTGTTTCATTTATCGGAGCACGAATGGGAACGCAGTGTGAACCCCCATGTAGAGACAGAGAAATGTAGAGAAATGTAGAGACAGCGAAGAGACCCACACCCGCGTTACCTGATCGAACACCTCCTGGTTCTCGTCTTTCTTTATTGCGTGCTCACGCTCCTACCCCGCTGCCCGCCCTCTCCGTCCTCTTCTCTGGTTGAGCTGCAAAACGCGTGGCGCTTCCCGCCACAGCTTTCGCGCAGGAAATTGAACATCGTCCTCTAAGGTTTTCAGTTGGTCGTTTCCGTTGACGTTGTAGCTTCGCGTGCCTTCGTTGTATCAGTAGCTTCTTGACGTAGTTTGAATGAGTGAAGGACATAAGGCGCGTTCGTAGCACATGCTCCCGTCTCGGTTTGTAGCACAGTGGGAAGAGCGCCACGTACCTCCCGTTGCGGCCGAGAGTCGTGGGATCGAAACCGGGCGCCGCCTAACTATTTCTTTTTATAGTGGACTGCGCTGACGTCAGCCCAAACGCTGACGGTGCTGAAGAGACGCGCATGCGCAGTAGAGTGCGGACGGCGGACAAGGGAGGGGAGGGACACAGCCCCGAGCATGAGATGCTTCGCATCTAAAAGTAGAGTCTGCGCTGGGACAACAGCGCAAGGTCTGCGTTTGCGCTGTTGTCCTCCCCAGAATTTAAAGACGACAGTCTTTCTTGGGCTACTTAAACGCAGAAATTTTGGTCTGTCTGTCTGTCTGTCTGTCACTCGATTCAGCCACCCGGTCAAAGGGAAGTGAAAGCTGCGCAATACTCTTATATACTCACAGAGAAATCTAAACGTCTAAGTACGGTTTCAGTTTTCATACTTGTCAACATTGTTGAACAACAACAAGACATTACGCAAATATAAGTTAGCAAATCAATACATAAGTGATGTTTTCAGTGTTCCTTTATAAAAATTTATGGATGCTTGGTTTTTGCCATAGTAAATGAAATACTACTACATCAACGGCAGCAAACCGTCGCTCTGCTGTTGCCAGCGCTACCTCTTGGTCGGCATTTAAAGGAATCAAACGGCAATAGCAATAAAACGTTCAACTAGGTAGTTTCCACGTTCCGCTTGGAACGCTCGTGGAGTAGGCAACGTGGTTCTATAAATGTTGCAGCAGGGTGCTCCATTCACGCACGTCTCCGCCGCACGGCAGCGCTGGCACCGAGACACCCTACTTGGAGCAGTGGAACGCGGTAAATTTAAATTGACTTGAGCAAACTTCTAGCGTGTTATCTTGGGAGGAACGAGACGGATGAGAACCAGCATGAGGGGGGAGAAGGAAAGAGAAAGGCAGGGGCGCCCGTCGACTATCGTCTTTCGGCGACGTTTGCAACGAAAGGAGCAGACACGCGGCCATTTTTTTTTACTTTAATCGATTCCTTAGCCTCGTCATTCGGAAACTTCACACATTTGGTTACGCTGATTGGTCATTCTGCGCAGTTGTGGTGAAGCCAACCCGCGGATATGTTTTGCATGTAAAGTAGAAATAATCGGTTTGGGTACTTCGGGCTCCCCCTCAATCTAAGTACGGGGCTGCGTTGTAAAAGCCTTTCACATTCTTGAAAAAAGTTGGAGAAAGGTGCTTCAGGTGACCTTTAAATACGTTTGCTTGGCAGAAAGTTTGAAACCAGGCTTACTTTACGGGCCGATTCTACCCAAAAGACAGGGCTGGGCCGTATAAAGATACGTCGAGTGGGCCTGGTCCAAGCCCGGGCCTGATTTCCTCAGTCCCGGGTCCGTATATTGACGGGCCTAGGGTGGACTTTCGAGCGCACGTGGATGGCCCGCATAGCTCTGCCGCATTCTCCCCGGAGCTAAAATGTCCAGTTGGAAAAACTGGCTCTCGATTACTTTTGCGAGCGAAATTGAAAAAGTCGTTTTAAGTTCAATCTCTTTTTGTTTCTACAAAAGAATTTTTTTCCCTGCGACAGTCGCAAAATGTTACAATATACTGCTCTTCGTGAAGTTTGACTGTTACCACTTTTGTGATTACGTAATAGTGCTGCTATCGTTTCGAATTATTCTGCTTCAATATCTTTGTTATACAACAGCTTTCACGATTCTGTGCGACACTGACCAGACACCCTTTCACCCTTTCTTCCCTTATAGCACTGCGAAAGCTATAGCTATTACCGGCCTGTAATTGTTACCCTATAGCTATATTACTGTGCGAACGCTGTAGCTATTTCCTCGTCGCAGCGGATTCCTCTTCTGGCCTATGTTTTGCTTTTGTTGCTATTCTTTAAATTGCTATGGAAATGCGCTTATTGCTGCAACTGAAAGAAAGGGCGATCAATAGCCCAGATGTGGCTGGAGTGACGTCACTCAAGCCGGCAAATAATACTCACACCGAGCAAAAAAATATTTTCTACGAGTTTCTAAATTATTTGATGGATCGTAAAGAAGTAATAATAGGTTTAGGTTCTTTGTGTTCCAAGTACATGACTACGTTTTAAAAGGATTCAACACTTCGGAAAGAGTGGGCAAAGTGCTGCAGGGGACCTTCAAATGATTATTATTTAAAGCGACAGCTTTCTTAGTGTGATCGGTGGCGTCATGTCAAAAAACTAATGTATTTCCCCGTAGATCAGTTGGTGGACCGAAAAGCTGTAATAAGGTCTCTGGACACACGGCGCATGCGTGAAACCAGGCTTTAATTGCATCAAACTTGTTAGTTCAAAAGCGCGAAAAAATAACAGTTCCAGGTAAGACATAACACGCATCGATGATAGGAGAATAGGGCGTACAATAGTATTCCTTTATCTCACTAACCCCGTATCGGTATATATTTAGACCGTTCGTGGATGCTCTCACTTGGCGCGCGCGAAAAATCGGCTCATGGGTTTGTTCTTCGGTTTGCGATTTGGGCCTTTGAAGGTTTGACTATCGATTTAACGCAATATTAGCGAAGGTTTCGACGCACTTTTGGCGCGGCTTGATGTGAGAAAGCTCTCGCGCTTCCCGTCAACTTTCTTTAGGAAAGGGTGGTAAAGTTGTTGCCAGACATTTCTAAATCAATGTTGGCTTGCGTCGGCGTTCTTCTATTGGCACAAGTACCGGAGAGAGGGTAGGAGGGATGTTTTTTAATTATAAGGAGAAGTCAGCCTGGCAGCGAGCTTGGCTTGCTACTCCATTAGAACGTGAGAAGGGCGAAAGTGAGCGAAGGAAGTGAAGACACAAAACATTGCCCGCGTATCTGCTCCTTTCGTTGCAAATGTCGACTAAAGACGATAGTCGTCTGGTGCCCCTGCCAAGTAAATGCCTCCCTTCTCTCTCCCGCTCAGCCGTTATGCTGTTCCTCTCCCGTCTCGTTCCTCCCAAGATGAACACGCTAGAGGTTTGCTCGAGTCAATTTAAATTTACCGCGTTCCACCGCTCCAGGCCGGGTGCCTCGATGCCAGCGCTGCCGTACGGCGGAGACACGCGTGAATCGAGGCACCCTACTACAACGTTTATAAGAACCACGTCGCCCTACTCGACGTGCGTTCCAAGTGACCGTGGAACATATGTAGAGGAACCTTTCATTACGGTTGCCGTTTGATTTCTTAAAATGCCGCTAGAAGCTATAGTGGCGCGGGCGACTGCAAGCGACGGAGTGAATGTTTTTCTGCAGGGGATGTAGTACTTCATTTGCTATCGCAATAATCTAGTATCTATGAATGTTTTAATAAAGAAACACTGGAAATGCCACTTATGTATTCATTTTCTGCCTGATATTTGGGTAATGTCTTGTTCTTGTTCAACAATTTTGACAAGTTTGAACATCGCCCACAGGACTTAGACATTTAGATTTGGCTGTGGGTATATAAGACTATTGCGCAGCTTCTGTTTCATCTTGGCCGGGTTGCTGAATCGAGGGACAGACAGACAGACAGACAGACAGACAGACAGACAGACGTAAATTTCCGCGTTGAAGTATACCCAAGGAAGGCTATCGTCTTTAACACGCGCACAAACACTAACAAACGCAGATAAGCAAACAGAAACTGATAGATGCAGGAACACGCACACAGCACACGCACAGTAGTAAAGTTAATACAAAAGTTCACATAGTTTCGTTCAGGCCGGAGTCACGGATAAATGACACGAATGCCTGTCACCACGCCAGTTCGGTGCTATGAACCGATGACGTCACGAAGTTTCAGTGGCGTATCAGCGCGCCGTCCCAAAGTTGTCTTTGTGCTTAGCGTGGAGTGTAATAACGGCGACACAGACGCAGTGCATGTTCTATGTCCTCACGAACACTGCAAGCGTGTCAGTGAGGGGAGGCAACTCGGCGCGCCTTGTGCAAGTAATGGCTGGTAAAAGCGACGTTGAAGTGAATGCGGTGAACAATTTCTTTGCCGCGCTTTCCCAGGCCACATGGCATTCGGAATGTGCAGGCGGAATCAACTCTATACAATGGCTGATAATTTTTTTATCTGTCCGTCCATATTGATAGCTGTAACTGCCTCGCGGCAGAGTAGCGTCACGGCATCACGTCGAGAGACCCTAACCACAAGCATGTTTACACCGATGCATCGATGACGGTCACTTTATCTACAGAGCACTCGGGAGAAGTACGTGCAAAGGCCCTATTGAAAATCACTGGAAGAACGGATGCCAACGCGAGCTTTTTGTACACGGACTCTAGACTTTCCAACGGAAGAATGGTCATAACAGTACACACCACAGGGTTAGAACTCCTTACAGCAACTACAAAAAAAAAAAAAAAACTGTGGTTCATTCCTCTGTCATAGGAATCGGTAAAACACGAAAGTGAAACGTGCGGCGAAATCTGCAGCTGAGCATGATTAGTGGGTCTGCGGCTGTCTTGTGGGTGTGCTTGGAGAGCGACGTCCTGCTGGCGGGTCGCTTCGGCAAAGGTGTACTGGCGTCATTTCCGTGACGGATATGGCGTCACTGAAATCTTGGTGTGTCCTGGCATAAAACACTGTCGTGTTAAAATATAAAAGCTGAAAACGAACAACCCGAAGTATAAAGGTTGCCTCCTCGCAAGAAAACACTGTGGGCAGGGGTGCACCCTTTACAAGCCGCTCTCTTCGTTGTACTGGCGTCATTTTCGTGACATATATGACGTCATTGAAATCTTTGTGTATCCGGAAATAAAACGTTTTCGTGTTAAAAACACCATATCCCAGGGCAATAGCCAGAGCCATTGAAAACCTCACACAGAAACACTGGGCAATTATTTTCACAGGCCCGCAAGCGGCGTTTCGCCAGCTCATTCACAACCGGATAAAAACTACCATGGCATGGATAATCAGTTTAACACTGTGCAGTGTGCTCTGGCTCGAGCTCACAAATGCGGTCGCCCGCGAGCTCAACGCTCCGTGGATGGCCACACAACAACAATGCCCCCTCCCCCCCCCCCCCTCAAACGACCGAAGGAAAGCACTTAAGGGGGCATGCATATCCAGACAGCTTTCCCCGACGCTTCACAGACCACCAGCGTGACGACACTCAGCTATATTAAGAAAAATGGAGACCTGATCCTTTCTCACTCCTTACATTATACTCGAATTCCAGAAGACAGAGGGTGATCTAGAATGTCCACTCTGCGCGGAATATCCCAACATTTACCACGCAAGCTGGACCCGCGCCTGCAATCCTGCCCCCCTTCCGCCCGTACCCTCTCCCACTTCGGAGAGAAGTGGCTGGCCTACTCGAGCCCGCAAGGCTGGTGACAGCTGGCTGAACGGGCGCAGCTCCGCACCCAGAGCGCCGGGCAGGGGCGCCTTCCGTTAATGAAGTTACCTCTCGCTCCCTTGCGCCGCTTCGCGTCAGCGCCTCCCCTTCACTGTTTTCTTCCTTCGCCTATCACCCTTCTTTCCTGTCTTCCTTCATTTACTGTCGTTCGCTCTTGTTCTTTCCTGGCGCGTTGCCAACTGTCCCGGCTGCCTCGGCAGCCGAGGCTTCTCTACTGCGCAGGCGCGGAGCGCCGCTGACGTCACGCATTCTCTTTCTTCTCCCCTGGCTTTCCTTCGTTCACCCGCTCGGCGTTATTTTCAACGAGGACAACAGTACATGCGACCGTATTTAAAAAAAAAAAATGATAGTCTTTCTTGAGCTACCTAAACGCGAGAATTTTAGGCGAAGCTTACTATGGCTTGTGTTCCACGTATTTTTCATGCCTACGTACAAAACGTCACGTGTATTTGAAGCGCGAGGCTTTCTATAACGCGAGGCGTCTGAAAACGAACATCCCGGGGTATGCTATACGCCTCTAGCGCTGCCTGTAGGGGCGCCACTGAAATCCCCCTAGCGGCCCGTTTCGAAAGCAGTCGCGGGAGTCGCCGGCCCGCTCACCACTGTCGCCGTTGCTTTTGAGGCACGTTCGCGACTGATATTTTCCGTTTGTATGCGTTGGAAATACATGTTTATTTATTGTGGAGCAGTCACTCTGTTCGCAAATGTGGTGTATTTACGAGAGTGTAAATGCTTTCTGACGCGATCTTACTGTGGTACATTCGGTCCGCATAAGCGCCAGGTGTGTGTCAAAAGCCGGTCGTCACGAAACCGGGATATATGCATGGAGCTGATTGTAATTCCACTGCCCTGAAATTTACTAACAGTACCTCCGTAAGCAGCGTTCGTTCAGATGCTCTATGGCTACACACTGCGATGTAAATCGGCGCTTTCATAATCTAGCGGAGCACTCATACCTGACAGCCCGCCAGTTACGCTTCATATCTCGGATATTGATCACTACCCTGAACAAGCCAATGCGGCATAAATATCACGGTCATTCTACGCAATAAGTACAATGGATAATGCAAAATTACATGCGAGAGTCAGCACAGAGGATTTACGACTGGGTTACATATATACTCCGCTTTATCCGCGGCCGTCACTAAACGATTCTTTGAACATCATCATGTGACACAGGGAGCCTGCAGAATTTAGTCACAGAGTGAAAAATCAGAGGGGCCTTATCAGATATACCACACTCTTCCAACTACACCTTGTATCGCTTGTAAAACTTCCTTACTGTATACTTCAAAAAAGTGTCCGCCGAGTGATCAAGCTGTTCGTTAAAGTCGAAAAATCACAATAAAGGTGAACGCGCAGCTTGTGTGTGATTTACTAAAACGGTCTTTCCTTGATTGTCTCCGCATTTGTACACAACGATATCTAAGCGCTCCCTCCTCCGCTTCCCTGTATTGGAAAATATCAGTGCATTTCGCATCTAGTTGGTCTAGTGAGTTAAACCTTGCTTAAGGTAAGACGAACGTAGAATTTCCGAAGCTGCACTGGGTTTTTTCATTTCCGCACAAGCTATATTACATCGCTTCCGGACTTGGCAGACCATTCATTTTTCCGTGGTTTCATTAACTCTCCTTTGTCCATGCTCAGGCGGGAGTGGGCACATATTTAACGACCCACATACTTTGAATATACTTAATATGTTCACGCGCCCTTTATTTCTATAAAATGCAGAAGTTATTGTCAGGTATTAGGTAATCCCCTCCGCGAGTGATATTTTTGTACGACGTATACATTCAAAACAAGGCCGAATTCGTTGTTCGCGCTGCAAAACGAAACCAACCCGTCACTGTGCCAATATCAGGTCTAAACGAGACGTCAATAGAATTTAGTTGCGCCTGAGATATTCGGAGGTGACAATGGTGATATGCCGCTGCCGTCGCCGACGCCCGTAAGAGCGGCAAACAAGCGCGCAGTACCGCGTCCCCGGGGTTACCTTTTATTGGCGTTCGAGCCCTCTAACAACTCTAATCAGGACGCAGCTGTTTTTTAAAGTGCCCTAAACGTACTGTTTACTTACAGACATCACCATAACAAGATGTTTAGGGCGCGGAAAGGCAAAAGAAGCGAAATAGAACCAAAACACTGCATGAGCCGCTATCAGCTGCGCAGCGGACATCCCGTAAGCGCCGCGGAGCAGCGGCGGCAGGCGGCGCAGCGATCGCGAAGCTCGAGGCGTATTACCACGCGGTCACCACCAAAGTCGCACGCCGTATAAAACATTAATTTGGACCCTAATCTTAAATGTTTCATCCCTTGGATTGGCATCTCGAGTAGATTAGTTTCTAGACGGCACCATTGCCAAGATCAAGACATGACTACACTTCAAGGTTATACGCTCTCAACTTCGGTATTCATTTTGAGTACATTAGTTATCCATATAGGTACCTTTCTCGAGATAAGCAGTACCTTATATAGGTAATAAAGGTTCTTCAAAGGTTTGCCGCTGTGCGAGCCATGCGGCCATGCTTACGTTCGGACCATCCTGTCTTTTTTGGCGGCTCAAGTGATTGTGTGTGTAGTTTCCTCCGGTTCCCCGAGGCGGCGGTCCCGTCGTCAAAGCAAGTTACCGTTCTCCAATTCGAATTTTGCCTTTCTCCTGGCACCGTAATGGTGACGCCATGCATTACCGGACTTAAGCTTAGGTGTTCATGCACCTTCACTGAATGGAGTGGTTCATGAGTTTTTCTAAAAGCGGAGCTGTTTACGCTTGAATTCCATCCGTGCCTGGCGTCGTTAAAAACTCGGCGCAGCGAACTGGAGAGGAGGAAAATTCCAGGCCAAGAAGCGTGTGGGGAAGTAGCGAGGAGGCAAGGAGCCGACGAGCAGGTGTGGGGAGGCATGCGCCGGGGATTGGCTGCGCCTAACGATGACGTAAGCTCGGACGTGCAGGTGTTCTCCTAGTTGAGAGAGACGGCGTGCGCTCGCCGTAATCAGTGTCCGATTTACCGATAAGATGGGCAGACCTAAGAAAATTCAAGCTAAAGCTAGCGAATATTACCACCAGCTCGGCTGTTTCCGCAGTCGTTGAATCTCATTGCGAAGGTGGCCGAATTTTTTAACCCGAAAGTGTTTTATTCCCGGATACACGAAGATTTCGTTGACGTCATATCCGTCACGGAAGTGACGCCTGTACAACGAAGCAAGCTGCCTGTAAAGGGTGCACTCCTGCACACACGATCTTTTTTCGGGGAAGCAACAGTACGTTATACTTAGAGTTGTTCGTTTTCGGGTTTTACATTTTAAAACGATATTGTTTTATGCGGCGGTACCCCAATATTTCACTGACGTCATATCCGTCACGGAAATGGCTCCAGTACATCTTTGCCGAAGCGACCCGCCAGCAGGACGTCGCTCGCCAAGCACACCCACAAGACAGCTGCCGACCCTCACATCATGCTCAGCTGCAGATTCGCTGCACATTTCACTTTCGTGTTTGACTGATTCCGACGACACAGGAATCAACCAGAGTTTTCGATCTGTCTTTTTGCCTGTCACTTGATTCCACCGCAGATCCAAAAACAGCCGAAAGCATGTTTGAACCCAAAATATATACAGGGAGACCGCTCTAAACTACTATATGTGCTGGTACGCCTCATACTGAGCCCCAGTATTGAGCGCGAAGGAAAAACCTCGGGCATATTTCATTGCAAAATTTATGCGCATAGCCGAGATTACCAGTGTTCCTTTACGTAAGGGTACACGCTGGATTGGTTTTACGAGTTCAAATGAACAAAAAAAAAAGCACAACGCGTTGAAAACGCAAAGCAGGTTTGGCATCGTGCGCCGATTCGGCTCGTAAACAGCGTTCGAGAAGCGTCAAATTGCGGGCACCTGCAGCCGGGGCAAAGGTGGCGCCTCGGATAGATCTTGAAAGCTTTATGGCAATCCGAAACTTTAGGAATGCGATGCTAACGCATTCGTAAGGATTCACCGGTAAATCTTGCATTCGTTTTCCAAGTATGCTGGGCGCACCCCGTACGTATATTAGACGGTCGTCAACGCCTTTCGACCGTGGCCGTTGCCAGAGAGTATCGAGCGAAATTTAGTCGCACCGGGGATCCTTGTGGCCTGCGAGGGCAGATCTCCTGTGAGAGGCAAGTACTCGTTGCCTTTTACGACCAAACCAATGGCGGCGCATGGGTCGACACAGAGGTTTTGGTTACACGTTAACAAGTACGGCGCTAGTATTCCTGACAGCATGCCCTAAAGAGTAGTGAGATCTGATTTGTGAATCAGGACTGAATGCGTGTCTACTATTAGATCCAGTCTCCATGAAGAATTAAAAGAAAAAAAAGATTAGACATTCCAGGGACCCAACAGATCGAAAATTCCCCGCATTTCCCCGAGGGGAAGAATGTGAAAGTGCGAATGCACGAGTTGAATTTGCGCGGTACGGTAATGTTCGCGAAAGAGAGATCACACACACACACAACTACAAAGAAAGAAAGATGCGTTTATTCACAGACACCTATTTGTGTTGTCGTTGTACTTGATTGCTAGAGCGGATCTCAGCTTGAAATTTCGTGTCAGTACTCCTTTAAGCAGGTGCATTAGCCCTTCTCACGCCCAATTCTTGGCCAATCCCCCATGTGGCTATGTGTCATGTCAGCGGCCAGGCAGCGCGCGCCCATCTCCCCCGTTGCCAAGGAAGACGATGAGATTCCTGGCCAATCCCCCACGTGGGTATGTGCCATGTCAGCGGCCAGGCTGCGCGCGCCCATCTCCACGTGCGCGGACATCGCCGGTGGACGCAGGTTCAGGGTCGCTTAAGAAGTGCATTGCACTTAGAAAAATTCACGCATCTCCAAATAGGGAATCATGACGAGTGGGCGAAGCACTGGGGATCGTTCTTACCGTAAATCACCCGTGGCATTGCCCACTCGCGCGTGAAAATGAGTGACACGCGTGTGTACAGTATATACAATTCCAATCCAATACAATCCGATACAATTAAATTTAATCCAATCCAATACAACCCAAATCCAATCCAATCCATACAATCCAATCTGATCAAATGCTTCTCGCGCAAGCGCAACACATTGTACATGGACGCCAAGGGATAAGCCACGGACAAAGCGAGGTCCTAAGATGCTTCGCCCCTAAAATCCAGTTGTATTCCGCGAACACTTTGGAGTTGAAGCATTCATGCTCATACCCGCCGCGGTGGCTCAGTGGGCTAAGGCGTTGCGCTGCTGAGCACGAGGTCGCGGGTTCGATTCCCGGCCGCGGCGGCCAGCTTTCTGATGGAGGTGAAAAGCAAAAACGCCCGTGTGTACGAGATTTCGGCGCACGATAAGATCCCCAGGTGGTCAAAATTAATCCGGAGCCCTCCACTACGGGCGCGCCTCATCGCCTGCGTTGCGTCGGCGCGTTAAAACCCCACAATCAATCAATCAATCAATTTCATGCTCATTATCGTTTCTGAGCACGGGACTATCGGTAGGATGGGCTGGGCACCGTAAGACAGACAGGAACGGCTGGAGTAAGAAGGAAGATGCCTTCGTCCTGCAGCGGATACAAACAAGCTGATGATAACGATGACGATGATGATGAAGGATGCGATAATGAGAGAGATGGAGAGTTAGCCTTTATTACAGCAGGAAGACACTTGGTCAAGTGGAGGAAGCGGGAGTAGAAGGTGTGGTGTTTGTGGCTTCGGACATCTTGGCGTACAGTTCAAACCGTAACTGGTGGGCTTCTTGAGAAGGCAGGAGAGGCCGCGTGGGGTGAGGAGAGCAGGCTCACGGCTCTAAACTGCTCGCGCTAGACCGCTTTCTAGAGAGTTGTGCGCAACTGATGTCAGCCTGGAGGGTTCTAGTGTAAGAGGGCCGATATATGAGGAGGAGGCATTTGGAGGAGGGTTGAAGGTTCTGCAACGCGTAAATTTCGGACAGTGCCAAGTTAGGTGCTGAAGATTGGCGGGTGTGAGGGAGGCGCCGAAGGGAAGATGGTCATTATGACTTAGAATATTACCATGAATGAGAAGATTATGGTTGTGGTGAAGATGCGAGAATGATGTCGACGAAAAGAAGAAGCAAAAGAAGAGCATGACGATGATTTGTGCGGTCCCTCATTTAAACCCGCGCCCTCACTCCTTCATAAAAATGGCGCTTATGTAAGTCGGGAGCTCACAGAAGTTTTTAAGGACTGTGTTCGAAAAGAAAAGGACGATAAGAAAACTGACAGTATTTCCCCGTTGACTCGGCTTCAGCCATAAGGGTCCGCGGCGCGGTGGTTCGCCGCAGCGGGGGTACGGCGGTGGTCTCTAAATGGTAATCCTCTTTCTCGTCGCCGCCTTGATGAGAAAACCCCGAGTGCGAGTGCGAAAAGTGGATTAGGGCGGGGACAGAAGCGAGAAACGAGGACCTCGGATATGGCCAGGAGGAGCCGGGGCGACGATCTCGGGTCCCCCGGCGGCCCCGGACGACACGGCCACCCTTGAAAGAAAACTGCTCGCGGGCCATCGGCGCTGTAATTGCGCGTTTCACAACGCGCTCGCGCGAAACTCGGGATTAATATTACCCGAATAACGAGCCTGTCGTCCTGCGGCGAATAATAAATGAGATTAGCGTCGGTCCACAACCCCCCCCCCCCCCTCTCACCCTCAAGATAATGCTTCAGGTGCCTACAGACTTTGTCGATTGGAAATTTCCAGCGACGGAAATTACGCCCGGCTAGCTATTTCTCCCGCCTCGCAATGGTTTAAAAGAAATACAACACGCCCTCGTCTGAAACGTAGAATTAAGTTTTTCCGGGCGAGCAGGAAACGTTTCTCGTCCTTTATGCATGGCGGGCATAAAAGCTTTTTAAGCTTATTACCGTAACACGGCCGCTATCATTACCGAAAATAGTTTACATAGAAACGATTCGCACAGCAGAGGTTGCTGAAGTGGTGACGGGGGAGGGTCGATAGGAGGGGGGGGGGGGTGGCTGCTGGTCTTCGATGCGGTCGCGTACGCCAGACCAGCAGTCAGGTGGCGTATTCGCACGCGGATTTTATGAATCAATAAATGGCCCCTAAAACTTTCTATCTGTTTTTGCATCTTACAAGCACTCCCAAAGTGGAAACAAACGCTTCCGGTGTATATGAAAGGGGTCATGGTCGCGAAAAGGTAAAGTCCAATACCATGATTCCGACAGCGCAGTTCTATGCCAGTGGTAGCACAAAAGGTGTTGCCGTTGTTGAAATTTGTTTTTTGTGGTACATTCCACTCGGGAGATTGGTCAGGAAATTGAGAGATTCGCGCCAAGTACAAAGAAACGAAAGCGAAAACAAATTTCCGCACATACCATATAGCAGTATACAAGGTGTTAATAGGTATTGCCAGGGTGTCGTCTTCAAAGCACGCAAGCAGACTAAAGCCAGATAAGCTTTCCCCCCACGACATTCGCATCGACGCAAAGCAGTCACGCACATTCCAGACGACCGCCAATCGTTCACAGCTCAGTCGTATATCCCCTCATTTAAGCCAGAGTCAGCCTGCATACTAATCAACCAATCAGCCAGCGACAAAGGCTACAAAAATGCGTCGCATGCGGCCTCATTGGTCACTACGAAATAACAGCCGGACGTTATCGGTGGTGTACTCACGCAACCACCACCGTGTGTTAAAGGAAGATATACCAGACGATAGCCGAAATGCCCTCACGAAAAACTGTAATAACGCTCACACAGTAGAGCAACGTCAGCGGGGGAAAAAAAAGGTGGGGAGGCTAATGGGCACTTTCCTTGGCGAGCGTCCAAAGCCGGCCTACTTAAGCTCCCATCTACTGCGTTCGTTCTCCTCCTCTTTTTTTGTTCCCCTCTCATAACACCGGGGTATTAAAAAGCGATTCACCGATCCTCAACTCGGCGCCCCGCGGACGTCAGCACTTTGCGCCAAAGCCGGCCACGGATAGGAAAACGATGTATTCATCTTCTAGCCCCTCCCTGGTGATGGGATCGGGTTTTTTTTTTCTTTGCGCTTAGTTTGAAGCGACGGCAACTAATGCCTCGTAGGCAGTTTTTACGCCTGTTACGCTGACGGCTGGTACGTTTATGACTTTGTTTTTCGCGCCAAAATGTAAGCTCTTAAATTTCTAGTTTCTTTTTTTTAAGTTCGTTTCTGCTGTACACTTTAAGAATTTTTTTCTTTCGGATTTCCTTCGCGCCAACGCACTTCAAGGACCAATCGCTTTACGTAATGGAGGAATTTCAAGGAATAACAAGGCCCGGCGTATACTTGGTGAAAAGTGAAGGAAGAAAATGTTGCCTTCGCTGCGGTGGGGATTTCTTTCGCTTAATGGAGTCACATTACTTGAGGGTCGATGGACCGCTGCCTTTTTTTTTTTTTTTTTTGAGGCAGAAGCGTTATGTGCCCCATTACGAAAAAAGGCGGCGCGTAGGTGTGACCGAAAGAAGGTTATGAAAACACGCCACCAAGCATGCGGCGCGAGTGCCGAACGGTGGAGAACGAACGATAGTACAGCGGAGAAGGAAGAGCACACGTGATTTGTTGCGCATGCGCAGTGCGCACCGCACCACCGCCGGTATTTTAACCTGAGCTGGCATTTCTCCTCCACTAGTCTCTACCCTAATACTCATGACGCTCGCATGCTAACCCTAATGGTCAAATTTTCAGTTCTCGTCGTCACTGTTGTCTGCGCTGATGTAACTTTTGCTTGAAGATGCTTAGTAGGCCGCGGCGGGCACTTTTCAGATGGAGGCGAAAAGCGAAAACGCCCGTGTGTTCGAGATTTCGGCGCACGTTTAAGATCCCCAGGTGGTCGAAATTAGTCCGGAGCCCTCCAATGGCCTGTGTAGCGTCGGCGCGGTAAACCTTACAATCAATCAATCAATCAATCAATCAATCAATCAATCAATCAATCAATCAATCAATCAATCAATCAATCAATCAATCAATCAATCAATCAATCAATCAATCAATCAATCAATCAATCAATCAATCAATGAAGATACTTAGTAAGTGGCCAAGTTTCTGTCCGAACATTTAGCACCCAAATTGGAGATTGGTTGTGTGCTATTACTTTACACTAGGAGTAACCTACTGCTAGTCTCTTGGGGTGGTGCTTTCCAAGACGGACGCCTAAGATAGCTTAACTCAAATTCCTTTGTACAGTAAAAAAATCAAAGCAAGCTAATTCATTACTGATCGCTAAGCTTATCAAATTAGTGTCCTAATTCTATGACTGCAGAGTCATTAACCTACGTGCAACACAATGCAGTATGTGTATCGTGCATTGATCTTGTCTCGGATGTGACCTTCCCTGCCGTAGTCTCCTGTAGTGTTGGAAAGCCTGTCCAATGCCTACTTCACAAGGATACGCTGTTGGGCAAGTTGGTACGGAGTCAGCCATGGCGCACGTTACAGCGCCAAAGTTCTCGTCTTTCAGTATTCGTCAACCTCCGCGCTGTAATGAGCGCCATAGCTGACTGAGTGACAGCTTACCCAACAGCGTATTCCTTTGCAGTGTTGGACAGCCTATCATGTTCTCACTGCAGAAGTGTGCGTTGTTGGGAAAGTTGGTACCCAGCTACGGAACACATTACAGCGCGAAGGTTGGTGAATCAAAGAACACCGGAGCGTTTGGTGTTCTCTGGTAGTTTTCGTCAACCTTCGCGCTGTGATCATGATGGTTGGCGTTTAATGGTGCAAGGCCAACGAGGGAAAAGAGCGCCAGAGCAGAAGTTATTTAATGGTTGATGAGGCGCACTAAAACCTGTGAGTAGAAGTATAAGTGATGCAATACAAATTACAATGAAGATGGCTGGTGTATAGGGCCAGGATGATCGTGCGTGTTATGACAAGAGCTGCAGACTAAAAACTTTAGAACACATTTACTAGAAAACATTGGTTCGTCGGCTAAAGAGTAGGAGGGGTGCAGTGGAAATGTGTCGTCTGTATAATTCTGGGAAATGTTTGTTTCGTGTTGTGTCAAGTGCCTTGCACGTGATTAATTTGAGTACTGCGGATAGGTCCCTTCCACATCTGCTACACGTGGGTCGCGAAGATCTAGTGAGCAGGTGGCAGTGCGTTACATGTGTGTGGCCTATCCACAGCCTGGCCACGGCGACTTCAGTGTATCTGTTGTGTGAGTCATTTGTGTAGCGTCCCAACTGTGGTTTTATTACGTGTAACCTTCGCGCTGTAATGTGTTCCGTAGGTGAGTACCGACTTGCCCAACTGCGTATTCCTTTGCAGCGCTGGAAAGCCTACCATGTACTCACTGCAAAAGTGTGTGTTGCTGGGAAAGTTGGCACTGCCGTATGGCACACATTACAGAACGAAGGTTGACGAAGACTACGAAAGAACACCGGACAAGCGCTTGTGCTGTGTTCCCGCCATGTTTTCATCAACCTTCGCACCATAATGGGTTCCATACATGTTCGCACTCCCCAGCTCTCCTACCTCTCTTCTTTGGTCGCCTTTATTTCATTTCCTCCTGCCCGCACCGAATTCACCTACGGTCCCGCCCGCAGCGCTCCGTGCCTGTTCGTTAATCGGGCCGGCGCTGGGCACACGTTCGCGCTTACGTCATTATCTCGACCGTGCCTTCTGCTCGCGAGCATATTGTACAGGGAAGCCAGGACAGCCCATCAGCGCCACGTGTGAAGGGGATAAGGGGGAGCGGGTCCGGCTGCTAACGAGGCAGACGTGGCGGGACAGACAAACGCCTCACGGACGAATAAGCCCTGAGCACGTCATCATCCTAGCCCTCGACTTCGCTTGCCTTTATCTAATGATCGACACATCGACGGATGTCTCCCAAGCAGCGTGTTTGTTTCGGTGTAACGCGAAGCAGAGGTGAGTGGGAGGAGGCAATGATTCTCAGGCTTCCTCTTTTACGTCGGGGGTGCGCGCGACGCTCAGTCGAAGGAGAGTGCCGTGATGATTGGGAGGCTTGGAGAGTGGCCATAGAGCGCGCCAATAAGCAGCCGACCGTTCGATCAGAAGCGAGCCGAGGTAATCGCTCTTTGCGGCCCCCCAATTGCTGCCCTCTCCGTTGTCTCCCTTTTCTCTTTCTTCTCTCCAAACTCTCCTCCTCTCTCCGTTACTCCATCCTCCTCCTCCTCTTCCATACGCCGTCTCCGAGCTTCTCCGGGGAGCGACGACACTTCGGGGATCGTTGTCGTCTCCTGGGAGAGCAACATCTCTCACGGATCGGCAGTCATTCGATTTTCGCGCGTTTTTTTTTTCTACCCTCCGGTCACGCTGACTGGAGGACGCTGTTCGGCGCGCTATGAGCACAAATTATCGAACGTTACGTCACATTTTTCTGGGACTTGCATCCAACTCGACGCTAGTATTGAAAATCGGTTTGCTGGTAGGTCGCACGCGCTGTTCACTGACCTCGTTTCGGTCTGGCGCCTCGCCCAGGCAACGGGTCTGCAAGCGTCAGCGTCGCTACAATTCGAGACAGCGCGGGTAGTTGCGTCGTCTTGAGCAAGCGACATGACTTATGAGCCGGAGATGCTTACGAACGAGCCGCTTGCAAAGCGGGCGCTTATGTCATCCTCCAACTGTCGTCACCTTTCTTGTGTTTGTTATACCGTGCGACAGGAAACGAATGGAAGACATTTTTTTGCTTACGGAGGCTTTTTCTGGTGCGTCTTTTCGGGGCGTGAAGTAAACAGAAAAAAGCGCCTAATGACTCTTGACTGCCTGTGGCCACGCAAGGACGGCCACTCTAAGTGATGAAAAGCATCGGTACAAGCGGGACAAGAGGGAAGAAAGTAATAACAAAACACAAGCCTTGTTGTTGTGTTGTTGTGTTGCTGTGTTGTGTGATCGCCTCCTTTGTTTCACGCGTGTTTCGCATCTTCTTTCTTTAGTCCTCTTCGATGCTCGCTAGCACGATGAATTCCTTAGATGGAAACCAACTTGCCCAACTATTCGCTTTAGTTCTTTATTCTGGTCGCCTTTACAGCGCTGTTTTTCTTCGAGTACAATGTACCAACTAGCCCGTCAGGAAACCTCTCGGCCCTTTAAGTGTTCTGCCACGTGACCGGACTTATTTCTTTTTTATTAGTGTTTATGCAACCGCAAATACTACGACGAGAGAATACGTGAGGTCAATTCATGGAACTCGACATCAAAGCCGAATACACGTTCAGAGCTGCCGACACTGCTGCGGAAAGAAAAGTTAAGCTGTCGTGTGGGACATCACACGTCACAAACTGCAGACGGAAGTCAATGATTCTGAAAAAGCAAACGCTAACGGCAGTGCCAGGCCGTGTATTACTGGGAAGACAGATATCGCTGTTCGCATGTAACAGAGAAAGAAAGGTTTAGATTGTTATTTATTTTCAGTAGCCTTGAAATCTCTGTAGGGGGAATTGCGTAAAAGTAATTTTAAGAAGCGATAATTCACTGTTTACAATATCGTCGGATTTCACTGATGTTTTGTTGTTGCACAAATTGCGTTCACAACGGTTAGCGTAGTGTTTTCCCACACGGCTTGCTAGTACACCGTGGTGCACCCTTTACAGGGGCGTCTCTTGTGTTAGTCTCCCTCCGGTAACCCAGTAACAAGAGAGAAAAGAAGGGATGCTGAAGGCAGTGAAAGTGGCGAGTGTGATAACGGAATGATCAGAATAAAGGCAGACGGAGCTTATTAGCACACGGGGAAGGGGGGGGGGGGGGGTGAGGTGAAGATGTTAGGAGGAACCGGTGAGTCGGTCAAAGAGAAAAACGTACAGCGCACTTGCAAGACATGTAGTCTTCTCGCTTACGCAAACAGAACGTGATTTGTGCGCGCTCCAAGATGTAACTTCGTCACGTGACAGACTCGCCTAATTATTGACAGCCCGCCGGAAACACCAAAGGAGGGGGAGACAAAGACAGGCAGAAAGAGAGAAGATATTTTGCCCTGCGCCATCTAACGAATTTGTAACTCTCAACCGAACCTAAGTTGCAGTTTTTGGTAAGCACATTCACTGTGGACAGTTTCCGGCGGTATGGTTATCCATTATCAGACAAGCCGTTAGGGAAAGCGAGGTCAGTATACGATAAAAATAGGCGAGAATGAAAGGATGATGATTAACAGCCTTTTCAAGCGAAAGCTTTTTGAGAGGGACTGATGGCATCCTGTCAACAGACTAACGCATCTCCACATAGACCGTTTCGTCGACGAAAAACTCTGATAAGATCTGTGGACACACGGAGCGTGTGTGAAACCGGAAGCTTCCACTGCGCCCAAACTGCTACTTGGAAATGCAATACATGCATTAAACATGAAGAAGGAGTACAATAGTAGACCTCTATCTCATAAACCACGTATCGGTACGCATTTAGATCTTCCGTAGATGCGATTACTTCGTGCGCGAAAAACCGTTGCATGGGTTCGTTCCTTGTTTGCGATTTGTGTCTTTGATGGTTTGACGATTGGTTGGACGCACTTGCAGCTTTCGCGCTTCTCTCAACCTTCTTTAGGGAGGGATGGTAAGCTTTTAATAGAAGAAAAGTCTCTGTAGGTCGTTACGAGAAGAGGGAGAGGCGTGTGTGGGAAAGAGAGAGATATCCAGTGATAGAGAGAGAGGTAGAGAGATAGAGGTAGAGATAGAGAGAGAGAGAGAGAGCGTGTGTGTGTGAGATAGAGAGTCTGAGAGAGAGAGAGAATAGAGAGAGTGAGAGATAGAGAGAAATAGAGAGAGAGATAGACAGATGGAGAGAAAGTGTGTGTGAGAGAGAGTCTGAGAGATAGAGAGAGAGACAGAGAGAGAGAGAGAGTGTGTGTGTGAGGGAGAGTCTGAGAGATAAAGAGAGAGAGAGAAATAGAGAGAGAGAAAAACAGAGAAAGATAGAGAGATAGAGAGAGAGTATGTGGGAGAGTGTGAGAGAGAGAGAGTGTGAGACATAGAGACATATAAATGAGAGAGAGAGAGAGAGAGAGAGAGAGAGAGAGAGAGAGAGAGAGAGAGAGAGAGAGAGAGAGAGAGAGAGAGAAATAAACAACTTTAATTGAGAGCTCATTGTTGCAGGATGGCGAGACCACCGGCCGTCTGGGAAGCGTCCACTAGGCCCTGATCAGTGAAGATCCTTCGGACCAATCACTTTCTGTTAGCTGGGCTCATGGCAGAACTCTCTGTAGGCATACACCAGCCACGCACAAATACGCAGGGAGATAATAATTGGGATACCATGTATTCACGCTCCAATAAATAAACGATTCACCACGCCTGCTTCCACATCACTGCAGTGCCCGTATTATTTCAACGCCTGTCCTCAGCTCCGGTACGCGTGCGTCGAACCCTGTCTTTGATCCTCCCCAGCCCAGCGCGCCTCAGTTGTCGCGAAGACGGGAGGGGAATGCGTTCAAGCGTACGTCGTAAAGTGCGCCTGCCTCATGATGAAGGCGGGCTATAATGTACGTGCTTAACAAAATTAGCGCCCGGGAAAGCGAAATGAGTCTGGGCGTCGATTGCCGGCGACAGTCAGCCTCTCGAGACGACGTGGCTGGTCCATTAGGGCGGCGTCCCAGCGGACCCAGACGTCTGTCAGCTCCGATATCATGCACCGCGCTGGGAAAAAGCAAAGGTCCACTCTCTTTTCTCAAGCGACGTGTGAGCGCCTAAGCGCCTGCGAAGTGCTTAACCAGATTTCTTCGCCTGGGCATGAGAATGGCGGAAATAAAGACGTGCAGCCTCCTTCTCTTGTCAGCCTTTTTTTTACCACCGTTTAGACTCCGCTGCCACTTTAGAGGAAACGTCGGGTTTAGCTAAAGTAACGACGCAGTTTGAGAAGAACTTGCGCTGCGAAGAAATTGCTACTTCAAGCCGAGGTGCTTGAGCGTACTGGGGATGAATTTCTGGCGCTAAAATCGCAATAACTCAATCCGACGAAACTCGGGGTTCGGTTTCTGTTCGCTCGGAGACGCATTTGGCGGGAGCCGACAGTGGCAAAGGTATAGTCGCTGAAGTAAGCATGCTGGAAGCGCTGTCGCCAATGAGTCGAATCGAGGTAACGAAAAGAGCAACGCACGTCTCTATCGAGTAAATTATTTCGGTGCGTGTTCTGGAACGCATTATCATCACGGGAAATTTGACAGGTTGATATTTTTGGACGAGGGGTCACGCAGATTCTCGTCGAACGTGACGCTGAAGTTTTAGCCCTGTCACTACCGTTAATTCGTTGCCTGCCCATGTGTGCGAGGTGATTGTGGATTGGGCGCGGGCGTTTTGTCGGCGTGTGAAGCCACCAACAAATGAGACAGACAGAGACAGACAGACAGACAGACAGACAGACAGACAGACAGACAGACAGACAGACAGACAGACAGACAAGACAGATGAATGGACAGACAGACAGACAGACAGACAGACAGACAGACAGACAGACAGACAGACAGACAGACAGACAGACAGACAGACGGATGGATGGACATACAGCGTTATTGAAGTATTCAGATCAGAGTTGCAGCAATTAAGTTTCTGGCGATTCGACTGGAGTCCAAGATGCCGCGCATGAACGCCCTTGGGTTATCGCAAGGAGGAGGAAATGTGAAAAAGGGGAGAGAGAGCTGGTCGAATACATCAGCCACACGCCCATCAATAATGGGACATAGCCTCAGTCGAAGATTCGCGGGTGTAGTCAGCCAGCTTTCCCAGAAATCGTTAAGACAGAGCTGTACGCCTTTCGGTAAATCGCTCAGGGCGGTACCTAGGACGGTAATTGTCGAGTCGTACCTAGCACGGCCCTGATCGCCGGCATATACATTTATAATATGATGCAATGTTTCTCCAGGAAAGCTCAAGTCGATTCCTGGTTCCGAGCGGAAATTTGTCTATTTGTTAATTTGGACCTGAAATATCAGCCACGCTGAAGGCGCCACCCTAATCCCCGAACTCTCTTAATGATTGCTCCACTATATCTGAGGGGGATGCGGCGGGGAGAGGATGTTTTATGATCAATTTTCAGTAGGCAATCGTCAGCCTAGTTTGGCCGCAAGACCGCCCACCCAATTAAAGCTGCCGACTGGAACTCTGCCGACCACCGATAACGGAGCCGCCATTCGGCCGCGTTCGTCTATGCGAACCTATCACACTACAACCCTGTGCTCAGATCCTCCCAGCGAGAAGACAGGTCAGACTAGTTTTCAAGACGCCCCCACAGTACTGCGCAACGCAAAGTGTCAAAGGGCGAAACGACGAGCCGAGAAGAACCGACGAACTGTTTGTTCATCCCGCAGCCTCGCACGACCTGAAACGAGCGGCCGCGAACGCAATTCACCTTCCCGCAGACTAGGAAGGCGAGGGTGTCGTCTGCTAACGAGCGGGGGGCGTCGTCTGCGAGCCGCACTCCATCTTGTCCGCTCCTCGCAGCGGCCGAGGCGCCGCCGGCACTTACCCAATGAGCCGGACGGCCGTTCGGGATCGCTACGTCTTAATCAGCGTCGAGTGCCTACCCCCGTTTTGCCCCCGTTCTGCACCCATGCAGGGCTCCCGAATGAAGTCGAAACAAAAACAAGCCGCCCCCTTCTTGTGCTCTCCGTTAGTTCCGTGCACCGGTGCATAGGCTCAGCGTCGAGTGCCTGCCCCCGTGTTGCCCCCCTTTGCACCCGTGCAGGACTTCCGAATGAGGTCGAAACAATTCAAGCTGCCCTCTTTCCTGCTCTCCGTGAGTTCTGTGAACCGGTGACGGAGGATCAGCGTGGAGTGCCTACCCCCGTTTTGCCCCTGTTCTGCACCCGTGCAGGGCTCCTGAATGAAGTCGAAAGAAAAACAAGCCACCCCCTTCTTTTGCTCTCCGTTATTTCTTTGCACCGGTGTAGAGGCTCAGCGCGGAGTGGCTACCCTGTGCTGCCCCCCCCCCCCCCCTTCTGCACTCGTGCAGGGCTCCAAGATGAAGTCGAAACAAAAACAAGCTGCCCCCTTACCAGCTCTAAATTTGTTCCGTGCACCGGTGTAGAAGCTCAACGTCGAGTGGCTACCCCCGTGTTGCCCCCGTTCTGCACCCCTGCGAGGCTCCCGAATTAAGTCGGAACACAAGCAAGTCGCCTTCTTCCCTGCTCTTAGTTAGCTCCGTGCGCTAGGCTTCGAACGGTTAGGTGGATTTAAACAAAGCACCTTCTCCTTGCTTCAGCTTCATCTGACGATCAGATTCGTTCTGATGGCGCTAAGCTCGCGCGATCCGCGAGCACTGAAGGAAAATTACCGCACCAAGCAAGACAAAACGCATGTAACTTTTCCTGGTGTCGTGGCTGTTCTCGTTTCTTTTCTTTTATTTAACAGACTCCCCCCACCCCCGCTCCCTTTCCTCCGTTTTCTTCTGTGTTCTTCAAGCGACATTTTTTATTAAAGTGACCGTATTTCTTTTTGTCTTGATGAATCTGTTCGCCCTCAACAGTCACGAGAACCTCGTGGAATGCGCCATTCAGCCTGAAACTACGTTTGACGTCAGTGTGGGTTGAGTGGTTTTGAGAAGTTCTCTTAAGCGAGCTATTTATTTGTTTCATTCTTCGAACACGTCCTATCTTTACTCTTTCTTCTCGCTTTCACAATCTCTTTAACTCTCTGCTGTATCCTTTCACTGCCCTCTAAATCCTCTCCCCCGCAGCGGATTGTGTGCGGGGGAGCTTTCTGCCGAGCTCAAATATATCCCCAGTGCACTTCCTTTCCTTTTCCCTAAAACCACGAACCAAATGTCTCACAGCGCGGGTTTGGACGGGACAAAAGTTTCAGCAGCTAAGAACCATATATAAGCGCTGGCGTCTCTAGATAGTGAGCGCTGCTATGCGACTCTATGCCTATCCTCCTCCTTCCCCACTCCAGACCTTCCGTCCCGTCTAAGTTGGGACTGAATGCGCATTCCACGAGCAACTACGGTTTAGACTGGGAAATCCGAATGGTGGCTGCGGCACCGATGTAGTTACTAATCTTACGCAAAGGATGAACAGTGGTGTTGAAAGTATTTCGAGGTTAGATGCAACAAAGGCGCTGAATGCGTATTGGTGCAAGAAGAGAGGAAAATACAGAGCAAAGATGAGATTGAGCACGCTATTGGAGTTCCAAAGTAAAACTTGCGTGGTAGACGGACAGAATCTCTCAATCCACTCCTCAGGACTCCTGCTCCCCCTCAACGCTGTTTCGACGCCTCAGGCTATTCACTCATCATGTCTATATAAGTCTCCGTGCTTCAAAGCATCACAATTCGCGGACCGGATGAACCCGCCGCGGTGGCTCAGTGGCTAAGGCGTTGCGCTGCTGAGCACGAGGTCGCGGGTTCGATTCCTGGCCGCGGCGGCCGCTTTTCTGATGGAGGCAAAAAGCGAAAACGCCCATGTGTACGAGATTTCGCCGCACGTTAAAGAACCGCAGGTGGTCAAAATTGACCCGGAACCCTCCACTACGGCTCGCCTCATCGCCTGCGTTGCATCGGGTGCGTTAAACACTATCAATCAATCAATCAATCAATCGCACCCGATGATCCAAGTAGCGTTCGTCTGTCGAGCATGGCAGTGAAGTGGCTAAGGAATGGTTTAGGCAAATATTTATTCGCTTGCGATTAACTGAGAACGTTAAATAACACCTAGAAGGGAGTACGAAGGGAAAAATAATGTGAAGACGCAGTCATACAACTTCGTTGTTTCCACTTCATAAAAGCGCAAGGACACGATGCTGTGTGTCAACTTGCGTTTTGATGAGTGAATCTGTCTTTCAATGAATCTGCTCGATCGGTGCTCTTTATTTATTTTTTTGACCAAACATACTGTAAAATCATCGACAGGCACCGGAAAACAACACTAGTTGAAGCGACTCGTCGATGGGAACACCAAGACACCAAATCTTGCGGTACGAGTGGGCCAGCACCGAATTTATCCCCTCGAGATGTATTGGGGATTTGCTCTGTTGAATTATAAAGGACAGTGGCCTGTTCTCTACGGCACTGACCAATGACACACTATTGGGGGGAAGAGACAATGACTTTTCATAATATAGCGATGCTACGCCAATCATAGCGCAGGCTCTAGAACTCCGCGCAGGTGGCCGCTGAAGAGCGCGCTGCATTGCGCAACGTCACAGGGGAGGGTGACGCGGGAAAGAGGAGGCGGTGGTGGAGAGCCGTACAAAGTGGGGCTTTAACCCCCCTACGTAGCCATCTTACAAAGATTCAGCCTACATCAATCCGCCTAAAGTCGGTTTCACCTCTAAGCAAGAATTACATTGTTGAGAACACGTGCTTTCAGGGGCAAATAAGCCGTCCTTGATCAGAATATGGAGGCCCCAAGGACCTGTTTTTTTTTTCCCTTATTTTTTCTGGAATTTTTTCACTACGGTGTGAACAAACGGCCGCGGAGCAAATTATTTCCGCCAGCGCGACGCCCCGGGATCTCAGCTACATATAGCTACTCTGTAAAGAGTACGGATGTGGAGGGAACGGGCCGCATGAATGTTCGCATAAATGCCCTCAAAAACATAAATGTGCATCTGTCACTCACTCACCTCACCTCACACTCACTCACGCACTCACTCACTCCTCACTCACTCACTCACTCACCGCACTCACTCACTCACTCCTCACATCACTCACTCACTCACTCACCTCATCGCTTCGTTAATCCAAGTTTGTTGCTATATGCTTTCGGCGTTTTATTTCACGCAAATGAAAGCCAATCCACCTCCCCCTCGAAGAAAATTTTCTTTCCTCTATGAAGGAAGCACTTGCATTGTTTGAGCGCATGAACAACTCCGCCTCTTCGGTGGACGAAAGAGGAGGCAGTTGACCTATACCCTCAATTATCTACGTACTTCCACAGCGCACAATGCGCTGAACATCCGACGCGGTGCGTCGAAAAGAAAAATAGGTAGTCATAGAGTTCTCTTTCCTCCAGGCTGGAGGTAGACAGCGCTCACCGATCTTTCTACCGCCCCGCTGAAGTTGTCCGTCCCCTCGCATCGTATTTGAACGGCCAGCCTCCGCACCGGCGGCGGCGCGCCGTGCTAGATATGTGCCGCTTACGCGCGCTGTGTTAGATGGGCCGCTTATACGAGTGACGTTTACAGGTACGCTCGGTAGCGCCGTTGCACGCTATTCGCTTATTGATTGCGCAGCTCCTGGGCGCGCTGCACCGCTGGCGGCAGCTCGGCGAGTGACGGGACCGCTTCATCACGACCCTCCGGCGCCGCTTTCGTGGGCCGAGGAAGAATATATACAAGATGGGAGCCAATTACAGGGATGGGGCCCACTGTACGAAGAAGCCGGGCCGCTTGCGCGGGAAAAACTGACGCGAAAGTTTCGCGCCCATATCTCCGCCGCGCCCGAGACGTCAGAGACTCCTCTCGCGGGAACACAGGTCTGGTCACGTTAGTCGTTTGTAACTCCGGTCGCCTTCGCTTGACGGGCTTCGTTTTTTTTTTTCTTCCAGCCAAGACGTTGTGAGTCTTAACGAAAAGGGGCGTTGTGGGACGGCTCGATAAAACGTAAAGAGAGCGATAAAAAAAGACTGCGTCGCGTTTGGTTTGGTTCGTTAAAACGACTGCCTCGTTCCAGTAACAATGATTGCAATTTCATCGCAATCTTAGATATGGAGAAGTCTTTATGACGTCACAGAATCTTGCTTGTGCGATTGAAAGCCGCCGACCAAAGCTACCGCCAAGAAATATGATTGGGCGATGATTGTAGTAGGAGGGGGGGGTATTGTTTTATTTGATCGTTTCCCCTGAATGCTAGCGCGCAGTTAACATACTGATAGCTAACTGTACTTTTGGTGCTGCCCTTTATTGCGTCAGACCTGCCAATGATACGTCACTACAGCGCGAAGTTTTGAAGTTTTTCGGCTAGCAAACGTCTTTTAGGGCTTATTTCTTCTTCATGACTCCATGCATTTAAGGTTTAAGGGACGCTTACGAGAGTAGTAGGACATTGCCAATTAGTTTACCAGGTTCACAATTGGAATGCGTAGAGCTGATTCGGAGTTTTTACGGCAAATAAAGGGTATGTTTTAACGAGAAAGTGCCCCTGCTTCTTGCACCGCTCTCCCTTCCAAATAGGTGACGTCAGCTGTAACGACACAATGACAAGTCCTCAGTGGTAACTTTACGGAATTGCCAGCATGTTTAACCCGCACTATCTGCGCGTTGGCGAACATCAAGTCGGTATTAACCATGAAATTTGTGAAAATCAACAATCTGAAGCTTGAGATTGGCTTAAAAAACGTTGTAATCCTGTGTGACGCCATTGTATGTAGTTGGTGCTGCGGCCATGAACGGCCCATGGTGTTTTAGAGCCAATTCTCTGCTACGCCATGTTTTGAAAGGTCATTCATCGCGTCGCAATGACATTGAGCCGCTGGAGCGCAAGTGTGGCAGGTGTGACGTCATGCCACGTGATAAGCTACGGAAAGACGCCGCAGCTGCGCTCGATTGGAGCCTCGCTGCTGCTGTACCACGTAACTTGGCAACGGTTTAACGCCTGCTTCGCCGGTGCTTGGTCGCTCGGTCCCGCAAGTCTCGCTCAGCCTCGCCTGGTTTCGCTGGCGATTGCAGGTTTATAAGTGTTAAACCTACCCAGTTTTTATCTTCCTATTTCAGTCACAGATGAAACTGAGTCGTCGGACTTCTGCTAGATAACCAGATAATGAACTGCAGGAGTTAAAACTGCGCAGTCAAGCCACAAATAAGACTTCGACAACTCCAGTCTGGAATATACACTACGCTAAAAATAGTCCTCGCCATTTAAGCACCAGAGACTCGCATATAACATGCAGCGAGCAACCTGGGGTGACGTATCACGTCATTACGCTCCGCTATTTTCATTGATCCAAAGTGCAAGTTCGAAATGCCACCAGGACTCTCCAAGCGGGTAGAAGCAGGTTCTAACCCGCATGCGGTTGAATGTCGCATACACGCGAAACTTCCTCTGTTAGATGAAACGAACTACGTCGCCACTCTGCCCATACTGCAATGTGCGCGCAACCCTCCACCACCTGCTCTGTGAATGTGCTCGACTTAGCGCGCAAAGAGTGTCCCTCGCAGTGTCTTTGGGACTGCCGCTTTCCGTGAACATTCAACTAAGGGACGTTTTAGGAGCATGGGCAAATCCCAAACGTGCTTTACGGGCTACAGAAAGCTGGTACCTGCAACACACGGGTCTGGACCAGTCCCTGTAAATAACTCAACGCCTCTGTGCGCATCAAGTTCTTCAACATCGTCGCCATCATCTACATCACGTCATCAACTGGCGTGGCAAGCTAGGCATCCTAGCTTGGCTTATAACATCGCCAGACTACTGCGCCTACTATTCCCCGACGCAGAATGGCTTGCATGCAGAATTAATTGTTTTCCGCATGGCCTGAAATCAAGGTTTCCATGTCGGGTCCCGGTCGTAACATGGCTTGGCGTGCCTCTTGAGGGCGGTCGTGATGTCTTCCGCGTCCTCTTTTCTTGCCGCCGTGTTTTCGTAGCGACGGTGACGTAAGACTGAAAAGAAAAAAAAATTGTTGTGACGACTCTGTCGTTGTTGCCGTGATTCGCTGGTGAAAACCGATTTGGTTTTTCGCTGCCTCGCGACAGCGCATTCAGCAATCAACTATATACATCCCCCGCACGTAACGCCTGCTTTTTAAAGCAACTTCCTTCTAACCGAACGCAATTTCTATGCAAACAGCGTTCAAATTAGTTCTACGCACGCGACGAACATGACAGAGCATTTATGTCGCAAAGGGGTATTTTTACAGCGAAGCTGTATGCTGCTCCGCTATGAGCGAAATTCCGTGGGACTATCGGTTCGTGTGAGCAAAGAATCACACGCGCTCGCTCCATAGCTGGTGCGAAATGCTCGGTAGCTCTCAATCTACTGTAGTTATCTTGGAAAAAAGTTATACTGATATTGGCAGCTAGGACGGCTCTATCGTTAAGCCAAATTTCGCTTGTACTAACTAGTCAGTTCCCCAGCGACGTTTTAAACGCTACAGGATTCCCGTATGCTGACAATGCATGGCCGTGTAAGGCTGGGTTCAGACTGTTCCCTCAACTGCCGTAATAACTTTAAAGAATGGCGTCAGTTCACGTGTCAGCCAACCGAACTGCGTGACTATACTCGGTTACAACTCAAGAACGGCACCACCTCATGTAGTGTATCACTCCGCCAGAACGCCGGACCTGTGACGTCAGTGCGCGCGCGTTTTGAAAGGGGTTTGCTATGAATGCGTGATATCGTCTGCCTTGTCTCACGCAGTTTGTTTGTCGGCACTGGGGTCGTTTATAAGCATAATAAGTCCAAGAAATCACGGGAACGGCTCACGCCATGTTCAAAATATTCCCAGTAATGCCCTACTTGTACCGCGCGGAGAAACATCCGGCTACGGTGATAAGGCACAGCGGCAACTTCCGGTGCCGTTCATAAGTTGTCACCGAGTATATCCGTTTTTTGTTTGTTTTTTGCGTTCATAGATCACTGCATGGCTTTTGCGTCGGTATAGTGTGAACATAGCCTAAGGCTGGAGCGTGGTAACAGAACACAGTCGTAACTCTTGTTTTATCCAAACCATTCCGAAACAAATTATGTGGCAACTGGCCGCTAAGACAACTTTATCATTACTTCGAGTTTCATTTACTTTTGTTGACTAGTTAGTTCAGAGTGACGTTGCAAAGGTTACAGAATTCTCGACTGCTTTAAATACATAGCCGTCGTGTATATATATAATATATATATATATATATATATATATATATATATATATATATATATATATATATATATATATATATATATATTATATATATATATACAAAGTAAGAAACCTCGGTAACAGCAACAGCGGAGGGTTTATTTCGACTTTCGATTCGAGACAGTACGTTGAGAAAAGGGAAAGACTTGGTAGAAGACAAGGTAGAAGACAAGGTAAAGACAAGGTAGAAGACTTGGTAGAAGACTTCGAGACAAGGTAGAAGACTTGTCTCGAAGTCGAAACGTCGAAATAAACCCTCCGCTGTTGCTGTTACCAGTTTCTTACTTTGTGTTCACCACGCCTTCGGCCCATCGCCATGCAGTTACATATATCATATAGTATATCTGATATATATATATATATAATCATATATATATTAGAATCTAGGTCGCAGTCTAAACGCCAAAGAGGTATAGGGGTGTGGTTAGGCTCTATTTTTTACTACGGTTAATGAAGTTAAGATTTTTTTAATATAAGGAGAAGAAAGAAAGAAAGAAAAACACGCGCCCAGAGTGGGGACCGAACCCACGCCTTTCGATTAGATCTCGAATGCCTTACCAATTCGGCTATCTGGGCGACTGTGTTCTCCTTCACTTTCTGGGCTATTTATATTTACTAGAAGTGTATCTGACGCTTGAGGGTGGTAGCCAGCGCCACTCTGACTACATGGGGAGAAGGGGACCTTCTTTTCAACCCCCGGGGCGTGACTCAAACGTCTACAGCCTGTCATGAGTGGGTAACTGGCGGGAAGCCCTCTTATGCTACCTAGGCATCAAGGCTGCCAGAACCGAGACCCTCGCTAGGCTTTCGCAGAATAATATAGTAAGGAAATGAGGGGCTCGTTGAGAAAATACAGAAACATAGGTCGGCAGTCTACAACGCCAAAGGAGGCCTAGGGGTGTGGTTAGGTTCTATTTTTTACTACGGTTAATGAAGTTAAGATTTTTTTAATATAAGGAAGAAAGAAAGAAAGAAAAACACGCGCCCAGAGTGGGACCGAACCCACGCCTTTCGATTAGATCTCGAATGCCTTACCAATTCGGCTATCTGGGCGACTGTGTTCTCCTTCACTTTCTGGGCTATTTATATTTACTAGAAGTGTATCTGACGCTTGAGGGTGGTAGCCAGCGCCACTCTGACTACACGGGGAGAAGGGGACCTTCTTTTCAACCCCCGGGGGTGACTCAAACGTCTACAGCCTGTCATGAGTGGGTAACTGGCGGGAAGCCCTCTTATGCTACCTAGGCATCAAGGCTGCCAGAACCGAGACCCTCGCTAGGCTTTCGCAGAATAATATAGTAAGGAAATGAGGGGCTCGTTGAGAAAATACAGAAACATAGGTCGCAGTCTACAACGCCAAAGGAGGCCATAGGGGTGTGGTTAGGTCTATTTTTACTACGGTTAATGAAGTTAAGATTTTTTTAATATAAGGAAGAAAGAAAGAAAGAAAACACGCGCCTAGAGTGGGGACCGAACCCACGCCTTTCGATTAGATCTCGAATGCCTTACCAATTCGGCTATCTGGGCGACTGTGTTCTCCTTCACTTTCTGGGTATTTATATTTACTAGAAGTGTATCTGACGCTTGAGGTGGTAGCCAGCGCCACTCTGACTACACGGGGAGAAGGGACCTTCTTTTCAACCCCCGGGGGTGACTCAAACGTCTACAGCCTGTCATGAGTGGGTAACTGGCGGGAAGCCCTCTTATGCTACCTAGGTATCAAGGCTGCCAGAACCGAGACCCTCGCTAGGCTTTCGCAGAATAATATAGTAAGGAAATGAGGGGCTCGTTGAGAAAATACAGAAACATAGGTCGGCAGTCTACAACGCCAAAGGAGGCATAGGGTGTGGTTAGGCTCTATTTTTTACTACGGTTAATGAAGTTAGGATTTTTTAATATAAGGAAGAAAGAAAGAAAGAAAACACGCGCCCAGAGTGGGGACCGAACCCACGCCTTTCGATTAGATCTCGAGTGCCTTACCAATTCGGCTATCTGGGCGACTGTGTTCTCCTTCACTTTCTGGGCTATTTATATTTACTAGAAGTGTATCTGACGCTTGAGGGTGGTAGCCAGCGCCGCGCTGGCTACCACCCTCAAGGTCAGATACACTTCTAGTAAATATAAATAGCCCAGAAAGTGAAGGAGAACACAGTCGCCCAGATAGCCGAATTGGTAAGGCATTCGAGATCTAATCGAAAGGCGTGGGTTCGGTCCCCACTCTGGGCGCGTGTTTTCTTTCTTCTTTCTTTCTTCCTTATATTAAAAAAATCTTAACTTCATATATATATATATATATATATAATATATATATATATATATATATATATATATATATATATATAAGGAAATGAGGGGCTGGTTGAGGAAATGCAGAAAGATAGTTCAGCAGTCTACAACGCCAAAGGAGGCATAGGGGTGTGGTTAGGCTCTTTTCTTTATCACTACGGTTAATTAGGTACACATTTTTTTTAATTATACAGAAGAAAGAAAGAAAGAAAAACACGCGCCCAGAGTGGGGACCGAACCCACCCCTTTCGATTACATATCGAATGCCTTACCAATTCGACGATCGATTGGACGCACTTTGGGTGCACTAAGTAAGCGTTTCTACGAACGAACTAAATGTATACGGATACGTGGTTTGTGAGATGAAGGTACACTAGTGAAGCTATTGTAGTCCTTCTCCACGATCGATGCGCGTATTGTCTTATCTACAACCATTCCTTTTGTCGCGATTTTCAAATAACCGTTTTGACAGAATTGAATCCCGGTTTCCCGCACGAGCCGTGTACCCAGAAACCTTATCAAGCTCTTAGTTGCACCACCAAGTCTTGGGGGATGCATTAGTTTTTTGAAAAAACTCCATCGGCCCCACTAAAAAGCTTTCGCTTTATTATAAGTGTCCATACAAAATAAAGCCTCCAGATAAGCCTCTATATGTCTCCATAAATGCATATTAAATATCCATAAGTCTCCATTCATAGTTTTCCGCCATTACAGCTTCGCTGGTCTTGCACCTTCACATCAGTGAAGAAGCTAAATTTTTTCTCCGCTTTTGTGACTGTTCTTGGGTCTGTAATGAGAAACCGGAAGTTGGAGATTCGCCGCACATCCTATTGGTAGAGCGGATGTCCGCGCCAGGATCACCGCGAAGAGAACATCGCCCACACAAAGAGGGCGGAAGAATTCGCAAGAGGAGGTCCAATATTGGCTAGTGGAGGACAAGTTCCTCCAAAGGAGGTCTCTCAATTAAGGCGGCTTTGTCATGTATATATAGACGAATCCGCGCGCGGTCCCCGCTTCCTCGTCTCGTAAACAATGGAAACCGGCCGCCGCGGCGATAGGCGGTCGATACACCGCCGCTCCCTGTTTCCCTATAAGAAAAGGGTTGCGCGGGGAAGAAGGGATTGCGTACGATTGTGGTCGAGAGAGAGAGAGGGAAAGCCGGTCCATCTGGCGCGCAACCGGGTCTACGATTGTCCGCTCCATCAGACGCTGCCGGCTGTAACAACACCTCCAAGATCACAAAGCCCTCTTAGATGGTGTCATCACAGGGTCACTCAGAACAGAATGCCGTTTATTTCGGATTTCCGTTGGTTAAGGAGGAACATTAGCGAAGTAAGAGCGTTTTTAGCGATCACGATGGAAAGTAGGCGCTTAAAAGTCCTTGCGCACGGGCATTTTTATGTTGTAGGTGTTTCAGCTGACTTGCTTCCGTCTTCCGCTTTGCCGTAAGCTGCCGCCGCATCCCCAGATCGAACTCTGCCCGCAACAGTCTTGCCGACCACTGCGGCGGTGGCTTCCGACGGCCACGTGCGATCGCAGCATTATTGGGGACGCACGGAGGATGAGGATGTCCGCTGAGATGATTCCCTAGGACCCGTCTGTACCCTCTTCCTCTTCCCTAACCTCCCCTCCCTTTCCCTATCGCGAGTCGCACACATTCCTTCCGGAGAAGTCGTTTGAATCATCCCCTCGCGTGCGAGATAACGGCGTAGCGGGCGGGCGGGAACGAACTTGAACGAACTCCAAATGACCTTACGGGGAAAAAACTGTGTTCGGTAAACGCTTTCTTTCGATGGAACAATGGCGGATGTGCGGTCGCGCCCGTTTACGTGCAGCTGGGATATTTCGAACAATCGCTTATACCGAATAGTTCGAAAGTTTCCTTTGAAGGTAACATGTAAAAATGTAACAGGATTGTGGGCAATTAGCAAACAATAAATAATGAGTGGTGCGTGTTTCTAGCTATCTTGCGTTAGCCAAACATACAATGTATTGATGTACGGTATACCGAACTGTTTCCCAATCCCGGCGGTATTGTATATCTCCGGGTGAGTGCGCTGTATTGGGCAGGGGCTCTATTTAAAAGCCCATTCAGGGCCCTGAATACAACATAAATACATGCCCCAATTTCTTCCTCTCAGGCAACGAAGTAGACTGATGTGAGCTTAAACCACGTGCAGGGAAGTTTATGGAGCCCTATCGCGAAATTTTCAAACTGGTTAGTCTGGAATTTGAATTTTCGCGCTTCACCTTAGCTTTCAGAACAAAATGTGACTTTCCCAGCTGACGGGCTAGCTTTTTGAGAAATACCCCCGTTGGTTTGTGGCGATATTCCGTTCCGAGATACGTACACGCTAAGCACTTCCGGTGCGATGCCGGACGTTCATTATAGTAAATGCGTTGGTATGCCGCGCCCCGCCCATGAACCGACCTTAAGGTACTAAACCAACCTCAGTTACTAAAAGAATATGTATACTTGAGCAAAAAGAAGATTTTACTGTAAACATATTAAGCGGCCAACAACAACAACAAAAACAGCAGCGCCACCAACAACAACAACTAACAATTGCAACACCAATTACAACAATAACAACAACTAACAATTACACCAACAACAATTACAACAAGAACAACAAAACGTTCCAACGGGGAATTAGAATTCTAGGAACACAAACAATTTTACGAGAATAAATATGCATACAGTACACTGTTAGAATAAATCTATAGTTGAACTTAACGTGGCAAAATTGCTTTTGGATGCGGAAATGGTACATGATTGCGGTAGGTTCACCTTTGCAGGCCAACGGTCTCCGTCATCCTAAGTGATCGCTCTCTGTTGGTCGGCAACGTTCTTTTGCGAATGGTTCGAGTAGATTTACGAGAGAATGATGCATTTCGTCTCTGTCGCATTGTTTAATTATTTGATATCTGCTCCAAAGACCGTCCGCACGCTGGAGTAGAATTCTGTTCCCAGAGATGGGTACAAACCCGGCCCTTCCTGTGTACTCTCAGCGCCATCTACTGGTTCGCTTTGAACGCTCCCGATTTTCTCTCGAGCAGCCACTACAGGAGCCACTCTGTGGCTCCGAAATAGGGTCGCTGGTTATGGCGCCAACAACCTAAGTTCGAGTTCTAACAATGCCAACAGTTTTTTTAAAACGAAAGCTTTCTTTAGTGGATCCGACGGCGTCCTGCCAAAAAACTAATGCATTTCTCCATAGACCGATAAGATCTCTCGATACGATCTCTGGACACACAGGGCGTGCGTGAAACCGGTCTTCCATTGTGTCAAGACGGTTACTCGAAAATCGTGGAAAAGGAACTTCTCTAGGTAAGGCAATGCACGTATCGCTCATACAGAAGGAGTACAACAGTGCGCCTTTATCTCATGGACCACGTGTCGGTATACATTCGCCCCATTCGTGGATGCGTTTACTTAGTGCGCGAAAAATCGTCGCATGGCTTCGTTCTTCGTTTGGGCCATTGAAGGTTTGACGATCGATTGGACGCACTTTCAGCGACGCTTTTGACGCACTTTTGACGTAGTTTTGCTGTGAGAAAGCTTTCGCGCTTCTCCCAACTTTCTTTAAAAAAGCGATGGTAATTTTTTTTCCTTTTTTTTTTGCATGTCCCGTTCTTAAACAACGCTTTACAAAGACGATTCTATGCAGCATTCTCGCGATAATCTATGGTTGGGTCAGCGAAGCAGTTTGCCTATTTTGTTGTAAAAAAAGGTAACCAATGCGACGGCGTTTTCGTAAATAAGGGGTTTTTGTGTCCTTCTGTCGGTTAAAGAGCGGAGCGGAGCAATGGTTTGCATCGCGCCGTGTCTGCGTTGTCACTACATGGAAATGGAGTGCCGCTACGATGGAGGACGGTGCAGTGGTTCCGGAGCCACGGTGTACCCTCGCGCCTTCACATTCCTTGTGTAAGTGACTTAGGGGAAATCCCCAAGGTGGAGTAAGTTTCTGCAAAAGAAAATTTGACATCCGCCTCAATGTGGCCGTACGGCCACAAAGAAAAGGTGTACAGCTTTCTCAGAAACGTCGCAGTTACCCGCCGCGGTGGCTCTGTCGCCAAGGCGTTGCGCTGCTGAGCACAAGGTCGCGGGTTCGATTCCCAGCCGCGGCGGCCGCTTTTCTGATGGAGGCGAAAAGCAAAAACGCCCGTGTGTATGAGATTTCGGCGCACGTTAAAGATCCCCGAGTTGTCAAAATTAATCCGGAGCCCTCCACTACGGCGCGCCTCATCGCCTGCGTTGCGTCGGCGCGTTAAACCCTACGATCAATCAGAAACTTCGCAGTTGAAGAAAAATTCGTCCCAGTCCAGGATCGTGGCATCGTGGACAAGGACGAATTGTGCTCGTTTTGGCCAGTCTTGGTCAAACTCCATAAGTGGGTATGCTCGGAATTTTCTTGGTATTTTTAACTGCGGAGGGGGGAAATTACGATTTGATTGATTGATTGATTGATTGATTGATTGATTGATTGATTGATTGATTGATTGATTGATTGATTGATTGATTGATTGATTGATTGATTGATTGATTGATTGATTGATTGATTGATTGATTAAGATTGAAAATTAAGATTTGCTAAGCAGCTGCGCTGTTAAAACTTTAAAACACGCTTAAAACGAATCGCAGGATCCTCAGCTACAAAAAATTGTGGATGTAATGGAATACTGTGTCGCTGCAAGTCTGGAAGGTGTTCCTGAAAGGCTTGCTTCAAGAGTTGAGACTCCGGCGTGCCTTGCAGGCTTGTAGAGCAACCTGTGGTTCCTTGTGTAAGCGGGTCGTTGTGGCCGTTGCAAGCGATAAAAAACACCCCAAGGGCCGGGCGACCGAGGGCACGCAGGTCAAGGCCGGCACAGTAGGCTACATCTGCGGCGAGTGCCTCGATGAGGGAGCCGTCAAGACGCTGGGGGTCCACAAACACCGAACAAGTTGGCTACTGCACACGTGCTCCGCATTCATAGCCCGCTTGGCTTGACTTTGGCATACTGCCCGAAGAAGGCAGCTTCAGGAATGCTAATGCTTAGTTCCACATTCCTCGGAAAGCATCTAGGCTCGGCGATCGCAATGTCCTCCCAGGAGGGCACCTTTGCGTGGCTCGGTGAGAGAGAGAAGCCAAATGGCCCGTCCCATGCGAGCAAGTCGCGCACGGTCCGTGGGGGATACGTATGGTCGGAGAAAGCTTAAGCCTATTTTCAAAAACGGGCAATAACTGAAGGGGTACTGTTCTGTTATACTAACACCGGTTATACTGAATGGGACTAAAAACGCTCAGCGAAAGACAAGGACGAAAAGGAGAGAAGACACCACGAGGGCTTGTCTTGTACTATTTTAGTCCGTCTGTTGTTAAGCGCTTATAGTAGTCCAATTCATGCATCACCAGCGGGCCCGATTCCTCGACCGCTTATGCTGAGTTCTCTCCAGGAACGACTTTATCCTTTTCCTGCCCGTTTTGCAGCACGCAGATAGAAGAACACAGAGTTCAATGACCGTCCCCAGCATTTTAATTGTTTAAAGATGGGAGGTAGTTTTTTGTGTCCATATAGAGTTCTTGGGCTTGCGCGTATTTTAGCAAACTTGCAATACCTCCAAGTGCACCAAGTGTCTCCATTCGGACTGTGTCCGGCGTACAGGTGGTAACAGCTTGCACCGTACCGGACCTGCGACGTCCGCGGAGCTATAACGAGTAGGCGAGTGACGTCAGTGCCCGATCCTTTCATACAGAAAGCTATTCTGTAATGAGGTGGGGCTTACTGTGTCATGCACTGTAGAACCCGTGCTGTCCACAGGCGCGGGTTCTACAGCGGGTTCTACAGGCGCGATGTTTACGCCGAGTTGTATTTTGTCGAAGACAAAATGCAAGCTCGGTTCGTTTAAAAGATTTATTATCGCAAGGTTCAATCTTACCGCAAACTTCAAAGAAATTTATTTATTTATTTATTTATTTATTTATTTATTTATTTATTATTTATTTATTTATTTATTTAAATGCATTAACAGCCCAGAAGGCATTTTATAAGGGGGGTTACATACAGGAGGTTACTACAGGATCAGTAAAACAGCATGTCAGGGAGTAATACTAGTAATCAAAGTGGCCAAAAGCACAAGCAACATTGCTAATAACACAGTAAGTAAAAAACACAGTGAGCAGTCCGCCATAACAGGAAACATATTTCAAGAAATAGCAATAAACATTCTCTACGCATACGTTACACGTTGAATGTCAACGGTTTAGATGTTGAGATTTAGAAATAATCTAGAAGATAAAGAAAACATATGAAGCATTGGCGAAACCCCAGCTACTTTCTCGCCGGGTTTTTATCACGTGACACGATCTTGTTTTGGCGATCGGCCGCCTACGACCATATTCAACGTCAAGAGTCATGACCGTGCGAATCTAGTGGAGACTCCAGTTTCGTTTTATCGTATCACTTGAACACTAACGTGAAGTTAACACACTGATAACCGCATTTTTGTTGTGTGCTCTACGTATTGTCACGGGACATCACGGTGGGAAATACCCCACAGCGCAATTACAAAAAGCGACTACGACGACGACGAAGGTGCAGGCGTACCCTGCGCTGATTATCTGATCGCCGCCTTGTAAATAATGTAAATAGCTTGTTCGCATTCTTTATGATTCGTCTGATCTGCTCTGCCACCAAGTTACAATACCGTGTCACCGCTGATGTCCCGTAGCGCAGAATTTGAACGTTTTGCAGTATCTCTTGGTTTCTTTTAAATGCAGAGCATTTCTTTAATAACTCACGATGTCACCCGTTCTAGTTGTCCATTGTCGTCCGCACCCCTCCCCCTACACTATATAAAAAAAATAATACTTACCGGCGCCTGGTTTCGATCCCACGACCCTGCGGGCGGAACGCAAGGTATATGGTGCTCTACCCACTGCGCCACAAAGCCGACACAGAATGGAGGGCTACGAACGCGCCTTATATCCTTGAGTCATTCAAAATCCGTCAAGAAGCTGCTGATACAACGCATTCACTACCTGTGGGCGGAACGCGAGGTACATGGTGCTCTTCCCACTGCGCCACAATAATCATACCCACCTGCTAATAAATGATGTCACGTGACCACGTAATTACGTCTCCTCATTTAATTACAATACAACAACCAACAGCAGCAAGTGCAACAACATTAACGTAACGCAAACTACTTAACGTCGTGCGCCCCCGGAAATGCTCTGCATTTGATCGTGCCCCTCGCGAGGGGGATGTTTAGTTTCCTGCCGCAGCAAGAACCAGGCGGCCTCCTGCGCAGTTCATGGCGCATACCCACCTGGGGGATTGGCCAGGATCGTTTCACTTACTACATGCCGGTTACGGCAGGGTTTGACTCGAATTTTTTTTTCGCTTTAAAAACGTCTTTCGGGGCAGGAGTGGAGCTGAGTGAGTTACCGGCGGCTAGTTATTTCAAAGTAAACAAGTTTGTGCATTGTCCTTATGACCCCTTAAATGGCACGCCAGACTTGTCTGCATCGGTACCTCGCACGACTAAGCAGGCTATTTTTAAAGCGAAGTTTTCTATACCTCACCTGCATCGTCGTAACTCCAAAACGCACTGCAGCTGCAGGCTTACTTTACACAAAGGGTTCAATAAAGGGCCCACGAAGATGATGATGTAATGCGAAGTGCCTCAAGAAAAAAAAACTGTGGTTGATTCGTCTATCACAGAATCAGTAAAACACGAAAGTGAAATGTTCAGCGAAATCTGCAGCTGAGCATGATTTGCGGGTCGGCGGCTGTCTTGTGGGTGTGCTTGGCAAGCGACGTCTTGCTGGCGGGTCACCTCGGCAAAGGTGTACTGGCGTCATTTCCGTGACGGATATGACGACAGTGAAATCTTGGGGTATCGCGGCATAAAACACTTTCGTGTTGAAATATAAAACTCGAAAACGAACAACCCTAAGTATAACGTACTCTTTAGTGCTACGGGTTGCTTTCCCGCTAGAAGACCGTGTGTGCAGGGTGGCACCCTTTACAGGCCGCTTGCTTCGTTGTACTGGCGTCACTTCCGGGAAGGATACGACGTCAGCGAAATCTTTGTGTATCCGGGAATAAAAACTTCCGTGCTAAAACTCTTCTCGTCATCGGATACGAACCTGGGTCCCTCGTGAACCTGCCCACTTCCCCCTTCTTCATTGCGCCATTCCGACACGGTCAAATCAGTGTGGATTTTGGACTTCGACTAAAATTTAACAATTCTTGTCTTAAGAAGAGGGTGATTTCTATTGTTGAATATAGGTCTACCAGGAATTGCGCGTGGGTCCGTAATTTCACACTGTCGGCGTGAAATTGGATTTAGGCGTGAAATGGGACCGAGTCACCTAGCGAGCTCCGTGATCACCGAATGAATAGAATCGGTGACAGAGTAGAACCCTGGGGTACACACACCGTGTTCGGGTGCACACGATCGGCTCCACTTCCTGACGACCTTCACCAGCAACGGGACGTTTTCCAGGAAAGGCTGAATAAAGCTTTGTGGGAGACCTGCAATGTTGGATCGCGCTGCGGCTCCTATAATAGTCTGGTGTGAGACGGTCTCGTACGCCCAAATCCGTGAATAGACTGCGACGAGAATCAGTGGGCGGTAGTCGCGCCGTTGCTGTAAGAGACTGTATTCTCCGATGAGGAGCAGGCTATCGGGTGTACCCAGGTATGCTCTGAAACAAGCTTGGAACGGACTAAGAAGTCCATTGGATTCTACGACGTAGGCTGTACGCGACACGGCCATATGAACAGCTAGCCTACACGTGGTCACCGTAAGTGAGACAGGACGCGTGTTCTTTAGCGAGTCTGTCGTCTTGCCCATTTTGGGGATAGGTTTCCAACAGAATATTTTATATTGAAAGGACACAAGGCATCCAGACGCCAGTGATGATCCTAAGAAGCAGTTTCTCCATGCCTCTCTCAGAAGAGTTGGATCCTCTATGTACTCCACGGCCCCACCATAACGCGAGGGTAAACCTTGCAGACGAACACATTTTTGCACCCTGCAGTAGCAAGGCATTCCGACCCAGAAAACGGATGGACGGTGTCCGCTTTGTAGAGAGCTGTCCAATGATACACATGTCCACATTTCCATGTGGACATGTCCACATGGTGTGGACAGACATGTAAAAAAAGAATCTCACTTTACCCCATAAACCTTCTCCTACCAGAAATGCATGGGAGGCGGCCTTGCTCAATTTCTCGGGGCTGGATTCCCAAAGGGTTCATGCTCAACGGGCAAGAGCGGCGACCTCGACCAATGGGGTCCCGGAATAGGGACTGCACCTATGCGCAGAACCCCAGGTCCTATTTTTTTTTTTTCATTTTTATCATAAAATAAAGTTCCACTCCTCTTCCTCTAGCTACTACTATACCAAAATCTGATTTCGGAAATAGCAGGAGTTCGAAGTAGAATCGTGAATTTTTATCATAAATTTACGGTGTCTGTCATGCTTCTCGATTTATTCTCGATTTTATCGAATTAAATTATTGCTCCCACAAGCATCGACGCGGGGGGTTATTTCGTATGTATGGGATAGGAAAAATATTAAATGCTCCCCGAAGTCTATTCCAATTCGCTCTGAAACTTGTCACGTAGTTTCGGTGTCCAGATTTCTGAATTATTTGCCGGAAGCACGTGGCGTATTTTGGAGCCAATCAGAAAAACTTTTTAGCACATTTTCCGTATTTCCTCAATTCAAAGATGCTTCAAATACCATATCGTCCCTAGACTCATGAGCACAGGAAACTTGCTCCGTAAAACCATCGCTGCCTCCTGTATGAGGGGTCACGAAATGTTTCCAGAGATAGCGCGAGAGAGAGACAGAGAGAGAGAGAGAGAGAGAGAGAGAGAGAGAGAGAGAGAGAGAGAGAGAGAGAGAGAGAGAGAGAGAGAGAGAGAGAGAGAGAGAGAGATAAACAAGAAGACAGCGACCTGTCAGCAACACAGGATACGTCAATATTCCCAAAAGAGTCGCAAGATATCACGAAAGCAACCACGCAAAAGTCGCGACGCCTCTTGAATCTGAAAGGTCAGGAAAGTAAAGTTTCCGTGCCACCTTTCCATCACAGCAACTCTTTCAGGCGGGGCGCCAAAAAGGCACAAAAGAAGAAGAAAGAGTCCGGAGTCGTCATCGAACTTTGGCTAAAGTTTTTAACTTCCAATTTGGTTTGGTGCGGGCGGTTCGGTTACGCCTGCTTCTCGCACATTCTTCCATCAGGTGCGCACTCGGCGTTCTCCAGCCACCGAGGTGTAGGGTTGCGCCGAGGTGATTGGCTTTGACGTTTTTTCCCAAGTTGTCAGCCCTCGCGCGACACCCTCTAACCAAAAAAACAAAAGGCGCCCGTCTTGTTCGCTGGAGGAAACAGGATCAGTGCGCCTCCTTTTACCGCGGTGAAAGAAATCCTACCCGAGTCCACTATAAGAGAAACAGAGAGGGAGAGAGGGAGAGGAGGAGAGGGAGGGAGAGAGAGCCAATCGATAACGTACACAGCGCGCAAGTGCACTGCAGGAACCGGTAAATGCCACGGTCTCGCACACGCCAGAAAAAGCCCCAGCTACGGAAACCAGCTCCCGGATCTCCGACCTTTGTTTAATTTTCCCGCCTTCTTCGCCGCACTTCTCCTTCGCTTGCCTCTACCTGGCAGCTCAGTCCCGCTATATCGTACCCCGGGTAAACAAAGGCTGCAGTGGGCGTTACGCAGTCAACGGAAGGTTTATTTATCGCGCCTGCACATTTAATAACGGCTGGAGGTGCGAAGCTTCGCAGGGGAAGACCACGCCTTCGTAAGACAGCTGCGTGAAAGGAGAAGAGGTATTAGTATGTATATATACTTAGATATATATATATATAATATATAGAATATTATATATATACTATAAGAAATATATTATAGAGATATATATATATATATAGTAATATATAGATAGATTATAGATATATTATAGTATATATATATATATATTCTATATAAGTTACAACAGTATTAAAGGGGTCATGAAGACAAACTGCGGCTTTGTTTTATTTACAAAAACTAGCCTTCGGTAGCTTACCCAACTCAATTCCACCCACGAAAGACGTTTCTCGAACCGAAAAACGCAGGAAATATGAAAAAAAAACATTCAAATTTCGCGCCGCAGTGGCTTATTAAGGGCACAAGTGACGTATTATGGGTTAACACTAAAAAATTATCCGTGTTTTAGCTGCACGTTCGCTTGAAGTGATGCAATCAAATGAAACCAGGGACCCCACTACAATTGTCCAGTCATGTTTCTTGGCCGTGGCTTATGTCGTCACAAATACATTTGCGACGCCATAGAACGAAAATGGTTGCGACTTAGCTGAGCTAACCTTGATATGCAAAGCAAAAGCTTAGCTTAGTCTGGTTGGGTCTTGGTTTCGCTTGGTTAAACCTTTGATTTAGCTGTATTGCCGACCACGTCTCAAAGCCGTTCGGTTCCGTGAAACGCTCACAGAAAGAGGCCGGGCGAACGCGGCGTTAACCGGGGCGAACGCGCGTTCATTCATAGCGAACGCACCGTTCCTCTTCACCGGGCGCGAAACGAGTCACGTAGCCCGAAACGACCCAGCGCCGCATGCATGGGAGGCTGCGGGGGTGGTTAGCTGCCTCGGCCGCAGCGGTGGGGGCGACCTCTGTCGGCTCCCGCAGGCGCCAACAGCGGGCCCGGCGAATCACGCGATGCGCTTCGAGTGGTGTGTCGCCGGAGGTGTGTCCCCGGTCAAAAGGTCATTTGCGCATCCTCCAGGAAATCGCTGGACGAAAGTAGTAAAGCTTTGCTTTAAAATCGCCTGAAAGTGGCTACGGAGTTGCCACTGCTTCACATGTTTACGTTAATACCTTCATTATTTGTACAAAGTTTGCGATAAAACTGGTATTATTGTTGCCGGTACAAAGTAGTGCCTTTAATGAACGAAACTTGTATATTGCCTCCATGCCCCTTTAAATAAGTACTGACACAAAATTTCCAAGCTGAGATTACTGTGTAAAAAGCTTCCTTTGTATATAGAGATATCTCCCGGGAAGTTTCAACAGGAACCGTTCAGTATAACTTATTTTAAATAAATTTTAATCTTTGCACGCACAAGGAAAGCTCAGAACGGATACCCTTTCGACATCGGCATCGCCATGACGCGTTGAGTGCCGCGCCATCTACTCTTCGCCTCAAACAGTCAACTTCAGGGTTCCCGTGACGTAGCCAAGACTCTAGCGGCTGTTGGCGCGCGCTGTTCCGCCTTTAGTGTGACGTCACAGTTTTGGGACTGACGTAATGCTGCCCGGGCGCGCGCGTCCAGACCGGACGTGGTGAGACAAGAACGGTGACGTCAATAGCGCCGTACTGTCATGGCGGCCGCCTCGGTGTTCGTTTCGTCGAAACCGAAACTGACACGAATGAGCGACGCTGTAAATAATTATTTACGCTGCGGTGGACGATTTAGTGTGCCATTTTTTTATTACTGAACTGGTAGGCACCCATAGTTGCGAGGTAAAAAACATAACAAAAAATGGGCCCATCTCCCCGCGAGGGGGACTCGAGTAAATGCGTCGCATAGGGGGTGGGTGTATCACGTTAACGTTTAGTGTTTGGGGGGTTGGTGCTATCACGTGTACACCACGCAGCTATCACGCCGCTAGCACGCCGCTGAGTCGCCAACGCACGCCGCTGACGACGTAGTTTGAATGAGTCAAGGATATAAGGCGCGTTCGTAGCATTTGATTCTGTGTCGGTTTTGTGGCGCAGTGGGTAGAGCACCATGTACCTCGCGTTCCGCCCACAGGTAGTGAATGCGTTGTATCAGCAGCTTCTTGACGTAGTTTGAATGAGTCAAGGATATAAGGCGCGTTCGTAGCCTTTCATTCTGTGTCGGTTTTGTGGCGCAGTGGGTAGAGCACCATGTACCTTGCGTTCCGCCCGCAGGGTCGTGGGATCGAAACGAGGCGCCGGTAACTGTTATTTCTTTTTATGGTGTAGGGGGAGGCTGGCTGCTGCGGACGCCGACGCACGGGTGACATCGTGAGTTATACAAATGCTCTGCATTTAAAATTTCGTGTCAGTACTGCTTAGCAAATTCTCCGTAAGCTGTCTCTTTTGCAGCGCGTCTTTTAAAGCATCTAGTTTTTAAGCTTCCACTTCGATGCTTTGAAAATCTTGACTTGCCTTGGCACGAAGCATATAACAGGCTTCTCTATTATAAGCTAGCGTGTTCGTTATTTAATGGGTGTTTGAGGAACATGTACAAGTGAAGACAAAAATGTTATCCACGACTTCTTTAAATATGGATAAAGAGAGGTCGGATCTTATGAAACAATAATCTGAGCGTAGACTACCTGGATCACAGATAGAACCGTAACTCATGCCGCATTTAATGGCGATCGCCATGCATTAGGCTTGCATTATACAGCGAACAGAGCGCGAACTGTATTATTTAATGTTTTAGTAAAGTGAAAATACGTTTACCTTGTCTTTCTTAATGCCTTAGTACACGGTAAGAAATTCTGAAACGGAATTTAAGGTGCTAAATTAACCGACGGTTTCTCCTGTTTGTGTGAAGAGGTCTATGCTAGGGCACGCTGTTTAATCTATAATTCAGTGGAATCCCGACTAAGTTTAACCCCAATAAATTGAATTCGAATAACCTGAACTAAGAGGCGAAGCCGGGCTACCTGGATCAATCTTGGCGAAAAAAGAAAACAGCGCAAACAAACCGAACAGCAGGACGGGGAAGCTGACAAACACTGGTGATGACTTGGCTTTAAAACTAAGGATAATTTATTGCGCGCAGGAAATATGAAGGAAACCGAAAAGCATGCGGACACGAAAAACCGGGCCATCTCCACTAAAGTGAAACCTGGGGCGGGGCGAAACATGCAGTGTATAAGTGTATGATGCGGCTTCGAGGATGCGGTTTCGGTAAATGATGCAGTTCCGAAGTTCTGATGAAGTGTATAATGCGGTGTCGATGCTGAGCGCTCGTCGTCTTTGGCCTTGGCGTTTTTGCCCACGGAGATGAAACCGTTGGGGCGTAGAGGTATACAGCTTTGCTGTAGAATTCTCGTGTCCTTGAAGCGGCAAGAGTTCTAGCGCGAGGCATTGAAAAACGAGTGTCCCGCTGTGTTCTTTTAGTACGCGTTTTCGCCCGTGGAGATGAAACGTTGTCGCGCGAGGCGTTGGAAAACGAATGTCCCGGTGTTTTAGTACCGTGACTACATGAGACGCCGACAGCCCGAGCCCGTAAGGTGCTTCGCCCCTAAAATGTTAGCTACGTGGATACTTCTTTTTTTGCCAGCAAGGCAACCAATGGCGTGCTATCGCATTCGCGCTCATCCATAGAAAAGCCTTGAAAAAACATCGCGTGTTCTTTTGCCCAGAGTTACTCGATATATACCAGTTGCGAGGCTTCCCCTAGGCCTAATGTATCAAAAGCCGGTCCAAGGTTGGCCCCCCTGCGCTTGGCCAAAGAGGGGCAAGCACGGGCAAGTTGACGAGCCTGTCGTCTGTCGGCAGAAAGTTGAAGTAGTACTCAAGTGCTTCCCGGCTGCTGCCTTAAGTCAAAAAAGAAAAACCGAGGATGCATCAATAAATAATGCATGAGGTATGCTCCCGAATCTAAAAAGCAAGGTTTATTTGATTAAGTTTTGTTATTAGGTCAGAGTTTAGCGAAGTGCATTTTTCGTCCCCTACGTGGCGCGCCGATACGCTTACCCCTCAACTTCCACTCAGCAGGCGGTTGCGCCATCTGGATACTGAAGCGGAGTTTCGCAATTGGTGTGTGTATCGAAAAACTCTGCCTTCGTCGTTCTACCGTTCCGAGAAGGTACCCTGCTAGAACGTGGGCTCGCGCCCGTAGCAGGAAACATGTGCGGCGAGTGTGCTGCCATGGGGAAAATTTAATAGAGCGCGCGAGCTCGCGAAGAAAACGCCTTGTACGCCTCTTGTCGCTGAGTTCTTGTCGCTCGGAAGAGCCAAGCAAGAAAGCTTAGCTCTTCCGAGTTATCCTTTCTGGACAGGCTGCAGACCCTTTGGGAGCAGGAAATACCACCCGAACTCCCGAACGCCCAACAATCGGTCCGCAGGAAAAGTTTTAGAACTGCTGCATGGTCAAAACTTCGCTTACGTAGTTGACTTCACGGTAACTCATACGGCTCGGAGTGGCAACGTGGAAGACGTAGCGAGAGTTCTGTGCCTTCTAGCACTCGCAGGAATTCGGCCCCACTAGTTATCTTCCGGTAGAAATCCACCTAAGTATTCTCCACCATAGGCTGTTAATCATTATGAAGAAGCTGTGTAGGACATGCGCCCAGTCCTCGGAAGGTGCTGCCGCTATATTCCTCGGCCCACTCTAACCTTCTCAAATTGCAGCCGTTTTGAAAAATGATTCGTTCAGGTCACGCCATCACCAGGTGGCGCCCACGTTCCAGGAACAGGTCTAGCGCTTGCGTATGAAGGTTACGGTGGTTATGGAGGGTTACGGTGCATAGATTCAATATGATCGCTGAGTGTTTAGGAGTGCGGGTGGTATTTTAAGCGAAAGCGGTAAGTGCCTTATTACTCAAAAAACCGGCGTGCTCGCCACCCAGTGCGGAAAATGGCCCCCGCTGTAAAGGTAAAGGAAAACGCATTTTAGTTGGAAACGCAGGGGAATCGAATCCGCGTTACCTCGGCTTAGCCCGGGTTACCTTGGCTTGGCTTGGGAATGGAATCCGGGTTACCTTGGCGAACCTTGGCTTAGCTTAACAACCACGCTACACAGCACGTTTCTAGTGGGAGAAAAAGAGTTAGCCTAGAGGGCGCAGCGCTGACGTCATGTCACGTGACAGGTGAACGTGATATCACGTGACCCGAACAGATGCACTCCACTCACGGAGAACTCTTATTCTGGGAGCTTTGGCGTCATGTTAATAATTCGACAGTCTTCCTGTCAAATTATTTCGCGCCAAAAAGATTGAGAAACGAACACGAAGTAAGAGACGCAAGCACGAAGCAGCAGTAAAGAGGTTCTTGATAAGTACCGTCAGGGGACGCCGCTAGTCTTTCGCATTCAAAGCGCGTAAGCAGACTTTAGTGCCCCCAGGAGATTTGTTTCCGCTCCAAACAAGCTTGGAAGCATGTACAAGAAGGGCGACTAAGAAGAGCCACGCGAGAAAACTTGTGAGAGGAGCCATGGCAAGGGGTTTCGAGTGAACGGCTGAAAGAGTCGACCAAATCCCCTTGTCCTGTGTAACTCCTATGTGGAGTAGACAGGACGCGGTGCCAACGACCGGCCTCTCGAACACGCGTGCTTCATCAAATCTGCCGCTGGCAGCACACTCGCCGCGCTTGTTTCTTCCTGAGGGTGCGAGCCTATGTTCGAGCAACGTAACATGTCGAAACGGTGCAACGAGTAAAGAAGACGCGATATTTTCGAAGTCTTTTCTATGCATGACCGCGCTGGTGTTGGCACTCGAGCGGTTTCCCTTTTGGCGAAGAAGATAAAGTACCTACGTAGTTAACATGTTTGCCTTTTTTGTCCTTTCCCCCCCCTTTTCTGTACATCTTTTGCACGCCATAAATCACCCTTTGTTGTGAGTCAGCGCCAGCGTTGATCAGCTTCGTCGCCCATTCGTGCCGTTTCTTACAGCTGTTTTTTTTTTCCTTTCCCCAAGTACTAACGTTTCTAAGAACCGGTTGGGCTTGTTTGTTATTCATGACAAAAGTTTACAGCGCAGAAGAACAAGGACGGAAAGGAAGAACGGAGCAGCATGAGCGTTCGCGTTGTTCCGGTCTTCCTCTTCGTCCTTGTTGTGCGCTGTAAACTTTTGTTACGAATGTTTTGCTGATATTTTTCGGATGCATAGGATATGCGATACATTTAATGATCAAATATATCAAACTATTTTCATATCTACTCCAAATTTTACTTATTCAGGTCATAAAAATTTAACCTAAAACTAGGGATGGGCGCGGAATCCTCAAGGGGGCTATATCATGTTTATTCTTGTTGTCAACAAAATTTATATATTACGTGAATCGTTACTCGCGTTTTTTTTTGTATGTGCGTGTGTTTGATTGAATTTACCCTCTAGCAGAAAATGACTTGTTGCAAGCATCAAAAAATGATCTATGATCGTAACCTACATTGAAGGAAGGAAGGAAGGATGTAGAAGGAAGGCAGGAAAGTTATCCGGGCTAGAGCCTAGTTTGCTATCCTGCACGTGGGAAAGGGAAAACGGGCAAAAAAGAGAAAGGAAATAATGAAGAAATGTTGGAGCAGACACATATGCAAACAGGTGTTTGCATAAGTATACGTAAGCAAACTAATGGTGGTGGTGGGGGGGGGGTGGTTTGTTAGCCTGGCTAGATATGCCTGAAATTGCTCTGAGTGCCACCGAATTAGTAAATACTATGGTCATTTTACCGCGAGTTCGCCAGTTCCGTCTCCTGAAGGAAGCTTAGGAGAAGGCGCGACACGTCCCTGCGCAGCATCCAATGTCCCCTTGGGAAGACGATGTGGTCCAGAGTGCTGTGTGGGGCTGCCAGCTTTCGAATCGCTGAGAGCATTACAGTCCGTCCTATAGAATACTCTGGGAAACACATTAAGCAGTGGTGTACATCCCCTATCGCTGCACATGACGAAAACAGAGGCGATCGCACGAGGCCGAATTTGAAAAGCCATGCTGTGGTCTTCGCTGAGCCCGTTCGGATGCGCTACAGCAAAGTTGCCTCCCATCTCGTAAGTCCCTTTGTGACGCAAGGCTGGGGATAGGGATCTCCAAGGACTTGAAATGTTCCACTACTGTTCGCCTGAAGTCGTTCCAGTGATCGGCGGAAAATTTAACAGTCGGTGCAAATGGCAGCGAATTCCGTGCCATCTGAACAGCGGTCTCATTTCCCTTGACGCCAACATGGGGTGGAATCCATTGAAATCGTACATTGAAACCCTTGCTGCTGAGTTCTTCCACAAGCCGTAAGGAACGCTGACAAACCCTTTTCGTGGAAATCCCACGCTGCAAAGGTTTTAGTGCAAACGTTTTAGTCCGAATTCCAACTTCCTGCGGTTCAACGAAGTGTTCACACCGTGCAGAAATATCTGCCCTCAGTCGAACTGACGCGCTCAGCCGAGAAGTCCTTTTTTTTTTCTTTTCCCTGGGAACCGGCGACGGTCCACCCATCTTAATTTCACATTGGGTAGCCTGTCCATCCGCAAAGCCCTTCACGCGTGGTTCCTTGTGGTCACCCTGGACAGCAGACTGTATTGGCCACGGGTGGACACGCCTATTTCGGCTCTGCTTCCCCGTGTGAACATTTTGAGGAGGATTGCCCGAGCTAAGTGGGGGAATCATACGGCGTGCATGATTAGGCTGTACTCGGCGCTAATTTTGAGTCGTTTAATTTACCTGCTGCCTCTCATCTCCCCTTCAGAATCCCAGTATGAACGCCTCGAAACGTCGCACAGGAAAGGGCTAAGGACAGCAACTGGGATTCCTCAGGAAGCGGCAAACGAGAGACGGATGAGCCAGTTCTTTCTCAACTCAACTTGCCGGCGTGCCGAGAATGAGAAGAGAGATGGACGAGATGAGAGAGACAATCGTTAATGAAGTCTGGCGATGTTGGCCGGGCTGAAATGCCTAAGCTTGCTACGCCAGTTGATGACGTGATGAAGATGATGGCGATGGTGTTCAAGAACTTGATGCGCACAGAAACGTTGAGTTATTTGCAGAGACTGGTCGAGACCTGTGTGTTGCAGGTACTCTATCAGAGCTTTTGTAGCCCGTAAAGCACGTTTGGGACATGCCCATGGTCCTAAAATGCCCTTTAACTGAATGTCCACGAAAAGCGGCAGGTCCCAAAGACACTGCGAGGGAGACTTTTGCGCACTAAATCGAGCACATTCACAGAGCAGGTGCTGGAGGGTTTCTCGCCCATCACAGTGTGGGCAGAGCGGCGACGTAGCCGGTTCATCTTAAAGAGGAAGTTGCGCGTGTGTGCGACATTCAGATTACCCACGCAAATAATGTGTCTAGGGGAAACCAATGCTGGAGGGGCAATAATAAGGCGGCTACGCACAAGGACGGCCTATCATGCGCATACTACTCTTAACACTCTGAGAATTTTGTGCCATCAGTGGCCGGGGAAAATTCAGACCTAAATGCCACCATGGTCTTGTGAGAGCCTCCCGTGTCAGCTACATGTTCCTCACAATGAGAGTCAAGAGAAACACACCAGTGGAAGCAGCCATATCCTTGTTGCTGGAACACCTCGACAACGCTCACCCGAACCACTTTCAAATTTTTACTGATGGCTCAGTCAATCCGCGCAGAGGGGCTTGTGCATCGGCATATGTTATTCTAAATTCGCAGGTCTCTTAGGCTGCACGACTGGGTCATGTAGCGTCCTCCACCGAAACCGAGTGTTTTGTCATCGCGGCTGCTTTGAGGAAAATTGAAGTAAACAAACTCACTGCGCAAACGTACAGTACACAGCATATTATTTTTCTATGCTTGTTTCCACCATCAACTTTGTAGCAGCGAAAGCGCGAAGAGTAGCAGCTCTTTCAGTAAAAAAAAAAAAAAAAGCCTTGGTAGTTTTGCAGGTTCGTTGTGGTGGCGAAGGAACCCTTCGCTTGAAAAATCGGTGGTGTTGGCGAAGAATACGAAGAGATGAGAAGACGATGACGGGACGAAGAGATGATGATGCAAAAACTGTATTTAAAATTAGGTACACAAACGTACTTACAAAAGGCCTGAGAAAACCTTGCTGCGTAAGCGATCGACTTACTGAGTTCCGCTCTAGGTGTCCAACCTTAGCGAGTGACCCTTAGTTACGGCCTAGACGGCAAACGTTTACGTGCACTAAGCACGGAGGCCCGCTGGTCTCAAGCACCAGCAAAGTCTGCTGCTCGCTACCTTGCACGGGAATATTATCCCTCGCAGCCATTGCATGCCTCACGGCAAATTCGATTGGTCAGCTGGACCTCACGAACCACCCAATCGTGGATCCGGACGCCGCATCCACTGATTTCGCGCGTCCTTCCTCTCCCCAGACAAAGCGGACGCAGACGGACGGGCACACGTGGACGAGACAGCTTTCCCACGGTCAGGGAGGTCATTAGGCGCCGCAGCGCTCACAAAAATCGCCGCCCGGGATTACGCGTTACAAGCGTAAGCCGCTGGCCTCAAGGCACGCAACTCCGAAACGGCGTTTTGTTGCCCTAATTGGGCGCGTTCGTTCGAAGCCTCCTAAACAGGAGCAACGCCTTCCCCCCCCCCCCCCCCCCCCCCCCCCCAAAAAAAAATGGCCGCGTATGGGCTCCTTTCGTCGCAAATGTCGACAAAAGACGATAGTCTTTGTCGACATTTGCCAAGTAAGTGCCTCCCTTCGCTTTCCCGTTCACCTCTCATGTTGTTCCTCTATCGTCACGCTCTCCCAAAGTAAGTACGCTAAAGGTTTGCTCAAGTCGATTTAAATTTACCGCGTTTCACTGCTCCAGGCTAGGTGCCTTAATGCCAGCGCTGCTATACGGCGGAGACGCGCGGGAATCGAGGCACCCTGCTTTTCAAAGTTTATAGAACCGCGTTGCCCTTCTCCACGTGCATTCCAAGCAGAACGTGGAACCTATCTAGTGGCACCTTTCGTAACTGTTGCCGCTTGATTTCTTAAAATGCCGCCAGAAGCTAGGGCGAAGGCAGGCGACAGCGTAATTTTTTTTTCTGCAGTGGATGTACTATTTCATTTCGCAAAAATCAAGCATCTATGAATTTTTTTATAAAATAGCACTGTAGATATCACTTGCGTATTGATTTTCTGTCTTATATTTGCGTAATGGCTTGTTCTTGTTCGGAAATGTTGACAAGTATGAACATATAAACGGGACTTGGACGTTTACATTTGGCTGCGAGTATATAAGACTATTGCGCAGTCTTCCTTTCACTTTGGCCTGGTGGCTGAATTGAGTCACAGACAGACAAACAGAAAAGCAGGCAGACCAAAATTTCTGGGTTTAAGCACCCCAAGAAAGACTGTTATCTTTAAAACCCATTACGGTGGCGGCCAGAAGGAGCCTCCCGGACCGCGCATCTTGTCTCCCACTCTACTTTCGCGGCATGACAAAAGGCGTCAGAAGCCGTACACTTTCTTTCCATTTAATTATAGTTTGAAGAGGACTAAGCCAGGTTTCGCTTCCGTTCTTTTCTCGCTCACGCGGCTTGCAGCCGAAGCTGCTATACTCGGTTACAACTCAAGAACGGCACCACCTCATGTAGTGTATCACTCCGCCAAAGCGCCGGACCCGTGACGTCAGTGCGCGCGCGTTTTTAAATGGGGTTTGCTATGAATGCGTGATATCGTCTGCCTTGTCTCACGCCGTTTGTTTGTCGTCACTGGAGTCGTTTATGAGCATATTAAGTACAAAAAATCACGGAAACGGCTCACGCCATGTTCAAAATATTCCCAGTAACGCCCTGCTTGCGCCGCGCGGAGAAACATCCGGCTGCGGTGATAAGGCACAGCGCCAACTTCCGGTGCCGTTCTTAAGTTGTCACCGAGTATAGAATTGCATACTGCAGTGACCGCCATATTGCAGCCAGAATAACCCGAACCTCTGGCTGACCCAGCGCAACACGAGCTATAATTTATCGGCAAACAAGGGCAGACACGTCAGCAGCCACCCTAGGAAGAAATGGGCGATCGAACGCACCGTATACATCAATCACGACTGCATACGAGGCGCAAGACGGCACAGTAAACTGCCACACCCCAGCGAGGCTGTGCCTACGCCTCAAGCTGCACCGACACGCTCGCGAACTGAAAGGGATTCTGCAACCCTTCCGATAAACGCCCTCACTCTTTACTTCGCGTCTGGAAGCACTGGAAAAGCTATAATTATCACCAGCATGGAGCGGTATGATTTGCTCGTTGCATTAGATAATCCTTCCGTTTCTACTTTGCTGTTGGGGCTTTCTCTTTGAAGTTGCTAGCGAATGAGTTCATTGCTTCTACTGAAAGAAAGCCGGCCAATAGGCGCTACACCGCTGTAATGACGTCATTCCAGCAGTTGGAGGACTCCAAGACTCGGGAAAGAGCGAAAAATCTCTTTAGAAAGTTTCTAAGGTACCTGATGGGTATAGAGTAGTAATTATTGGTCGAGGTACTTTGCGACCCCCAATCTAAATAGTGGATGTGTGAAATGATTACGTTGTGCAAGCGTGTAAGATTTCGGAAAAAGTTTAGAAAATTGTTGCAGGGCCCCTTGAAACGACCGTCCGTATATGGTGGTAAACACGAACTCAAGGAGGCAGAGCAGGTGCCTTATCTATCAGTGCCCTGTTTGTTGCTACTGTACTGGTGCTGACCCTGACGAGGAGCGCCGCCTCATGCCTGACCTTTTCCTGCGAGCTGCTTTCGTTTGGGCTCTCCAGGTGAATGATAGGGATATTCGATCATCAACGTCGTACTTACCCTGAATAGTCAGTGGTAGTCTGTGGACTCTCCTCGCCGTAGGAATGTATCCGGAAAACGTGCAGTACCTTCTTCATTTCGAATTCCTCGGAACAAGAAAGAGGGAGCTGTGAAACTTTTATTCGACCAAGCGCTGATGTTGCACCTGCACCGCACCTATCATGCAGCTACACTGTTTAAAGGAGCCATGAAGAGAAAATACAAGTTGGGTTTATTAGAAAGAGTGCTTAGTCCCGATAACAATGATACCAATATCATCGCAATCTTCTAACAAATAACGGAGATATTAAAGAAAACGTGTGAAGCAGTCGCGACCGCCTATCCGATTTCCGCAACTTTTCTATGACGTCACGGAACCTTGTTTGTGCGATTGGCGGCCGCCTAACTGACCTGTCGCTACGACACATGACTGGACGTCTGTAATGGGGCCTCTAGTTCCATTTGACCGCATCACTTGAATGCTAACGTGCAGTCTACGCACTGAAAATTATGTTTTATTGTTGGCCGGTATGACGTCATTTTTGCTCATTCACGTCACTGTGGCGCAAAATTTGAAAGTTTTTAAATACTTCTTGCTTTTTTTTTCGTTAAAAAACATCTTTTGGGGCTGTAATGGAGCCGAGTGAGATACTGAATCCTATTTCTTTCAAATTATACGAAGTTGTATTTTCTCTTCATGGCTCCTTTAAAGAGTTAGCGTTTGTAAAAAAAATACCATCACTTACTAAAAAAAGGTTGACAGGAGCGCGAAAGCTAGAAGTGGGTCCAACCTTCGCTTAAAGGGCGTCTATTCAATCGCCTTACCTCCACAAACCCGCATGGCAAACGAAGAATGAACCCACGCGACGATTTTTCACGCACCAAGTATACGCATCTACGAACGATCTAAATGTATACCTATACGTGGGTTATGCGATAAACCTAAACTGTTGTCCGTACTCCTTTATGATCGATGCATGTATTGTCTTATGTCGAACAACCGTTCCTTTTTCGCGATTTTCAAGTAACCCTTTTGACGCGGTACGTGCATGAAACCTGGCTTCCAAGCCCGGTTTCACGCACGCGCCGTGTGCCTAGACATCTTATAAGAGCTTTTCGGTCAACCAACCGGTCTATGGGGAAACGCTTTAGTTTTTCAGCAGGACGCCATTGGTACCACAAAAAGAAGCTTTCGCTTTAAAAAACGGGCTATCTATGCGAAAGAGAGGCCGTAGTCGGCCGAGAATCGGAACGCCATCCGCTGGACCCCTTCTCAGAGCGAAATCAATGTTATGCTCTATCTTTCAAGGCCATTCACCGCACCGCAATCACCTTCAGCCGCTGGCGCGCAAACTGCGCCTTTCTTTCTTTTCGCTTTGCTCGCTCGGAGCCTCGCCGCTGCTGTACCACGTGGCTTCTCCCCCTCCCACGAGGGGAGGGGGAAACGACTGCTTTGCCACCGCTTGGTCCCTCAGCGCCGGCTGGGCCTTCCGTGCGTACGGTTCAGCGCAAGTGAACCACGTGAAAGTGAAGCGGCTGCTTTGCCGGTGCTTGGTCCCTCAGTTTCGTCATCGATTGCACGCCGGCTAGGCTGTCTGTTCGAACCCTCCAGCGCAAGCTAAATGCTGAATTCAATCATGCGTATCCAATCCAATAGCCAGGCGGCGGGCTGCGAAATACAAGTAAAGGAAAACTTTCACCAAACAGTGTTTCCATGGCCTTTGATTTCTCTCACGATAACTAGGTTTAGAAGCGCTAAACCTGAGCCATTTTTGCAGCACGAAGACATAAGAAAACAGGCCTCATACCGTACCTCGCCTGGAATTTATTCCCCCGGAAATACTGCGAATACGCCATCGCCTGACTGAAGCCCCTGGGAGACGATAATTCGCCCCCCCCCCCCCCCCTATCATTTTCCTCATCCATTTCCGTCAAGCGGTACCCGTTCAACACATTATGCCCGGGCGATTACTTACGAGCCATCACTTTGAGACGATTATGACTGCAATTACGGGTAATTATCCGGATCATAAGGCTGTAGCGTACCCCTCACGAAGGTAATTCTCAGATGCGGGTTCTGGACGCAACAGAAGTAAAGGTACGCAGACTATGCGTTACTTCGCGAGCGATCCAACTCAACCGATGCGGAACCAGCTGTCGGCAGAACGGGTCCAGTTCGTTTCTCCGCTACAACTGCCTCCCATCTGAAGCAGAACTTCATTATGATTGTTTTATTTTTTCCTCTCTGACTTTGACTAGACTGGATCAAATTGTTTTCTTTTTTTTCCTTTGTAGACTTTGAATAGACTGGATCAACTTGCGTGGGTGGTTGCAACAGACGGTGAAGTACTACGAATCCGAGGCGCCGACTGGGCTTCTTTTTTTTTCTTTTCCGATGCAGCGCGAACTTGCGAAAGAAATTCAAAGTCAGCAAGACAGGTGCTGCCTGACGTCGATGCCCTTTCTAATGTGATCCCAACGGAGAGTCAGGAAAACTTGTCCTGTCAATCTCAGCTGTCCCCGTCTAAATTAGAGGTATTCGCCTTCGTGTCTGCTTTTTTCTTCGCGAAGGCTACTGACTTTAACTTTTTAATCATTTTTCGTGAGTCAAGGAACCTTCTCTCAGTATCTTGACAACCTCTCCTCTCTCTCTCACTAAATATATATATATATATATATATATATATATATATATATAATTTTTATTATTTACGTGAGAAAGAAAGAAAGAAAAACACGCGCCCAGAGTGGGGACCGAACCCACGCCTTTCGATTAGATCTCGAATGCCTTACCAATTCGGCTATCTGGGCGACTGTGTTCTGCTTCACTTTCTGGGGTATTTATATTTACTACAACTGTATCTGACGCTTGAGGGTGGTAACCCAGCGCCACTCAACTACACGGGGAGAAGGGGACCTTCTTTTTCAACCCCCGGGGCGTGACGCCGAACGTCTACAGCCTGTCATGAGCGGTCAACTGGCGGGAAACCCTCTTATGCTACCTTGACATCAAGGCGGCCAGAACCGAGGCCCTCGCTAAGCTTTCGCACGATAATAGGGTTTGGAAATGAGGGGCTCGTTAGGAAATACAGAAAGAAATGCCGCCAGTCTACAACGCCAAAGAAGGCATAGGGAGTGGTTAGACTATTTATTACCGTTAGTGACGTCACATTATTATTAATTTTTATTAATTACGTGAGAAAGAAAGGAAAGAAAAACACGCGCCCAGAGTGGGGGACCGAACCACGCCTTTCGATTAGATCTCGAATGCCTTACCAATTCGGCTATCTGGGCGACTGTGTTCTGCTTCACTTTCTGGGGTATTTATATTTACTACAACTGTATCTGACGCTTGAGGGTGGTAGCCAGCGCCACTCAGACTACCGGGGAGAAGGGGACCTTCTTTTTCAACCCCCGGGGCGTGACGCGAACGTCTACAGCCTGTCACGATCGGTCAACTGGCGGGAAACCCTCTTATGCTACCATGGCATCAAGGCTTGCCAGAACCGAGGCCCTCGCTAAGCTTCGACCGATAATAGGGTTTGGAAATGAGGGGCTCGTTAGGAAATACAGAATACAGTAAAAGTTACAGTAAAATACAGTAAAATACAGTAAAATACAGTAAAGTTACATGATTTTGCAAAATCATGTAAACTTTACTCTGATGAAGGCAAGTCCCGTTGCCGCTACGTAACTAAACATTGTACTCTCTGACTTATACTATATGACTATATATATATATATATATATATAATATATATATATATATATATATATATATCTGGGAAGGCTTTCTGTTTTATTGTGTGTCTGTCAATGAGTCAAACGCCGCTTTACTTCTCTTAAAGCACCACAACTCTCAAGTCTCTTCACCTCGCTTGTGCATCGTTGTTTTATGTCACTGTTTCTAGACCTATCTCTATTCCCCGTGTCGCAATTCTGCGCTTTATTTCGTTGCGTGAAGTGTGCAACGCAAGTAAAATGACGACGGCGTCACTGCATTTTTTTTCCTATCGTACCATTAAGGAGATTTTGCTGAGCTTAGAACGTCTGCAGTCAGCACTGCGCACTTTCGGCCACGTCCGACGGAAGCGCGAGCGGAAACATTATTTTAGATAATGACGCGCGCCCGTATTGCAACAACATTACGCAGAACATCCGGTGGAATTCGAGCATGCAAACACTCGCATGATTGGCAACTCGCCTGTTCCTCACGGGCTCACTAGGCTTTGCGATAGATGTGACAAGAATTCCGCGTCCCCTCTCAAACCGTGTTTTCTTCACCAAAGGGTTTACAAAAAAGTGCGATTCGGAGAAGAATAAAACTTTTTTAGTGTTGATTTTCTTCGGGGACCAGGGGGGGGGGGGGAGCAGCGGTATAGAGCGAAGGGTAGAGTTCTGCTTACCAAACATAAATCATTCGCTTTCAGGCAAAGCTGTTGAACTCCCTTGCAAGTCGGTTATTTTTTATTCCCGTTATTATCTTTTGTCATAGCCTCGGGTGACAGCTTAATTTAGCTCCCCGTTAAACTGGCATTTGTTGGCGGGATTCAATTTGGTTCTTCATGTTGCGAAACGTTTCCCCAAACTCGAACGATGGCAAGAGTGCGCTTATTGCAACAAGACCTGGGGGCAAGTTGTTTTCGGACAGAACTAAGGGTAATAGCAGTCTATCCGGAATCTGGCCCCATATTAAACTGGGAAGCTCTCATAAGCAAACTTCCCTTTTTATTACAAACTCCCCTTTTCATACGCCCTGTGTGTCTAGTGGACTTCTTTTGTGCTTCTTTTCTGCGCAGTTTTTCCATGTCGTGATGTACCGACTAGCCCAAGTTTGTATTCCTTTTTTTATTTCTGCTTAGACCGAAAAACACCGCTCCCCTACTCCTCACTTCGGCAGACTTGCTCGCCACCTGCGCTTTTAATTATAGTAAAAACGGCATATATTGCCGAGGAAAAAAAAGACGGAAGCTCACACTAATGCGTAAGACTTGAAGGTAGACTTGAAGAATCCGAAGCTGTACGCAACAGTAGCGTTTTTCCTCTTTTTCGCCTCACGGCGTTGTTTAAGCCTCGCCGCTGTACGAGTGACCACAGCTGGATGTTCGTCTTCCTCTATCGCACGCGGTTCTGCGCCGCACGTGTCCTCGGGACCTTCCTTCGTTGCGCGCGCTTATCGCTGCGGCGGCGGCCTCCTCGCCTTCCTCCGCCACGTCCCGAACACGGGTCCCGCGCGCATCTCATTTCCCCCCTCGCCTATCTCTCCCCTGCCGCCTATCTCTCCCCGTTATCGGGCACTGCTCCGTGCCGCCGGGTGCTTGCGAAAGGGGGCGTGGTTTGACCTCAAGCGCTCGAGGGCAAAAACTGGTCACCCTGCGAAGAGTGCCCGAGGTAGCCGTAGTGTAGCTTTCGCTACAAAATGTATTCCCAGCGATGCATTTGTGTTTAGAAGGGAAGCCGACTTCAAGCAAATCTAGTTCGAGGTGTAAGGTGGCTTTCCTACATTTGGTGCTGAACAGTGAAGCCTACCTTACGAAAAAAAAAACAATAGGCGGCAATGGGCGGGGACGCGGCGGAAGAAGACCACTGACGACCATCGGGTCGCGACCACCAAGTGTAAGCGTGATGCGCATCGGAACCCCCGCACACCGCGATGCGGAAGACTCGAGACACTGACGAGGCTGCGATCCCGCTGGACGCGTCCCCGGAGAGATGACGTGTTTTGAGCGGGAGTTTGCGTCCAACCAATAACCAACAAACAGCTCCGATCGTCATCCACCTTAGCAGGATGGAATGACGCTGGCTTTTTTTTATTTTTTTAAGCGAGAGCTTTCTTAGTCGGCCGGATGGTGTCCTGGCAAAAAGCTAATGCATTTCCCCGTAGACCGGTTGGTCGACCGAAAAGGCTCCACTAAGAGCTCTGGACACACGGCACGTGCGTGAAACCGGGTTTCCATTGCGTCCAAACGGTTGCTTGGAAATCGCGAAAAAGGAATGGTCCAGAGTAAGACAATACAAACATCGATCATGAAGAATAAGGAGCACAATAGTGTACCTCTATCTCATAAACCACGTATCGGTACAGATTTAGATCGTTCGTAGATGCGTTTACTCAGTGCGCGAGAAATCGTCGTATGGGTTCGTTCTCCGTTTGCGATGGGGGTCCTTGTAGGTTTGATGATCGATTGGATTTCCTTTCAGCGAAGATTGGACGCACTTAGCTTTCAGGCTTTTTCCAACTTTCTTTAGAAAGAGAGGGTACCCTTTTTAACGTTTTTTTTTTTTTAATAATCCCGCCACTTCGCTTGATTCGCTGCAACCCTGGGCCCAAAAGCGTTAGCACGGCCGGTTTGCTCTTATTTCCTCGCATGCCGTTTCGCTTTTTGGCTGCGCCTGTAGCTGTTTTGCGGGTTCGGCGACCGTTGCCGAGTAAGTGCTGCTCGCTTTCTTAGTTATTTAGCTTGTCGCCAACTGGCTGCCCTTTCTCCTTACGCTGTAGGGACATTTCCCTGACGCGTTATATAGATGTCCCTGGCGTGCTACAGACATGTGTATACTCCATGGGGGACAGCCAGTAGCGTACCGAATTACCAGGCGTCATAACCGATCTCGATTCCCAGTAATGACTGGCTTCTTCCGTCTTCTACAAACCCTTTTGTTTTATTTTTTTCGATTCGAAAGACGGATGGACCGATGGAGGAAAATCCGATAGCGGGTTGGCTGGATACCTGGAAGGTACAATTATTTGCTGTACGGGCTAGTACATAAGGAACACGTTCAAAAAGAACAAAAAACTACAAGTTGAAATGGTTAAGATCTGAAGACCTCCGTTTTGCGGCTGTGTGAAATATTCACGTGGGATAAATACATTAGCTACTGCTTCTTACTCTTCTGATGTCTGTTTTTATGTTGACGTAGTTTGCTCGTAAATGCGTTTCCCGCAGTTGTGTAGCATGTAATAAGTTAGAAGACAGATACTGCCGAACTTTGTCTTTTGTTGTGACTGCCATTTGTTTTAAAATTGCTGTTTCTGCATTTTTTGTTATTATTGGCTTTACTGTTGAATAATTGCATTTAGAATTTAAGAAAAATGCTTTCCGTGCGGAGGTATCCTTCCTTAGAAGGGAGAATGGTTACGCGACAGCGCAACAAGCATTTGACGAAGTTTGGTGCTATCGAGTTACAATTACCTTTCCATACCATACAGACCACGAGTTTTCGGAATCCCAACGAAACCTGTCGTCTTCATCCAATTTCGAAGTGCCCCTTGGAAAGCCGGGTGTGGTCCTTGTCATCAAGTTTGGACCATTGATAAATACTTTCGCACGCAGGTGACGCGTTAAGCATACGCGGCTTCGTCGTCCGTTCTAACCGCGACGTTTATTCATTTCTCAAGGCGCTGTGGAAACCAATGTCCGAAAACTGCATGTGAGCGGTCCCCTCATTCAAATGCTTTTGTTTGTTTACTTATTTTAAAGCTTAACATCGTGTCTTTTTTTAACACGGAAGAGTTTTATGCCTGGATACACCAACATTTCACTGACGTAATATCCGTCACGGAAATGACGCCAGTACAACGAAGCAAGCGGACTGTAAAGGGTGCACCCCTGCACACAGGGTCTTCTTGCGGGGAAGCAACTTTTAGTACTAAAGAGGGCGTTATACTTAGGGTTGTTCGTTTTCTGGTTTTATATTTTAACACGAAAGTGTTTTATGCCGGAGTACACCAAGATTTCACTGACGTCATATCCGTCACGGAAATGACGCCGCGGAACACCTTTGCCGAAGCGACCCGGCAGCAGGACGTCGCTCGCCAAGCACACCCACAAGACAGTCGCCGACCAGCAAGTCATGTTCACTTCGCTGCAGATTTCGCTGCACATTTCACTTTCGTGTTTTACCGATTCCTGTGAAAGGGAATCAACCACAGTTTTCTTCACATTGTGTTCTGTACTTATACTCTTCCTTCTTTTTTTCTCGTCAAACCCTGTAAGGGAGGGGGTAGGGCAATCTTACGGAATTTCACGTACAATATTTTTCGTCTCCGAGATTAAGCGTAGAATTAACCTGAAGTTGTTGAAGATAATAAACTACTCAAGGTGAGGAGAGGGCGGACTTAAGATGAGGTTGAGAATGACGTGAAATCGAAGTGAGGTCTGCGCCGTTTCATCGATGTTCACATTTGCCTGTGCAAATGGGCCTCAACTAACATTGCAAGGCTGAAGCGAGATAAAAGAAAAGCTTTAGTTCGAGATTGAGGTGACGTCAAGGTTTAAGGCTTTATTTTAGCACATCCGGTCAAGCCGTCCGGAACGGTCACGTACCCTACCATCAGCGCTAGCATCGCTAGACGAACATTACACAAAAACGGTTTCCGCCTAATGGTTATTTTTCAACCACACGTCTGCGAGGAACACAATAAAGCGCTTTACGAAGACGGACTCCAGACTTGCATGGTAAACAAATTTCGCTGTTCGTTCCCACGCCTTGACGGAAATAAACCGCTCGCCGCCCGCGAGAAAATACAAGCATGGGGAAGAAGAAATACTCGGTCTATTTGCAGTAAGGCAACCAACCAACCAACCAACCGACAATAGACACTTTGCAAGCGCTAGCACTTTACGCGAATGCCGGCGCGAGCACCTTTCCACGCAGTTTGCCACCGTTTGTCTTCGCGAACATAACGAGCTGGTTTGTTCCCGTGTTGTTTACGTACGCTTTAAATGCGGGTCGCAAGAAAAGCGCGGCAGTGACGCTGATTCTACTACCTAACGTGTTTTGAGGCAGCGCAGAAAATCTAGAGCCGCTGTGCAGCTGATTTCTGCACCACGTCCGCAAACTCTAAGCTGTTACAAGACTTGTGGCTTAATTGTATTTTTTTGCTTTGTTTTACTATGCAGATGTGTGATAAGACGTGTCTGTATAACAAAGATAGTCTTTTAGAAAGCCTTTAAAAGCTTGAATAAAGTAACCGCTTTCCTAGGCTCAGTTTTATGAAATTATGGTCTTTCCGAGAGCAGACGACATAACAAAAAGATCACCACGAAAACAAAACGTCACAATTGTCCAATCATTTGAAATGTGCGCGGCGGCCGCTTTTCTGATGGGGGCCAGAAGCAAAAACGCCCGTGTGTTCGAGATTTCGGCGCACGATAAAGATCCCCGACATCCGACGCCGCGATGCCCCTGATAAGCACATTCGTTAACTTCCGCTTGTGATGCCGTAATTCAGATTTAGATTCGGATTCAGATTCAGTTTATTTCATGTACAAGTACATGAAATACTCGCCAAACACGCTAGCCAATCAATTTTTAGCATTCCTTCTCTCCACAAACTCTAGTCCCGCCCTTATCAACCAGCCAATAATCGGTGAGTATAAAGAGTACGTTTTAAAGCGAAGCTTTCAGCCCCTCACTGATGTCGTCTGCAGTCCACACAAAACATCCTACAGGAAAGCCAACTTTCCCTGTCGAGGATGACGATCGTGGGTGAAGTGAAAGAAAAATAAGACGCTTCCCGTAGTCGGAATCGAACCTGGGTCTCTCGCTTTATAAAGCCGACGTTTACCAAACAGCGCCATTCCGGTGTGGTCGAAGCAGTTTGGAGTTAAATGGGGGTGCGTTGACGTGCAAAATTAGACAGAAAATGCACCCCTGCGTCTAACGACGGCGGTGCTGGAACGCTGGGGAAACTCATGGAATTCCCCTATCAGCAGCGCGTGGACCAAAATCACACCACCTCACCATGCACATAAGGTAGCCATCGCGTTACTGCCATTCTAGTCCTCACAAATAAATAGGGTCCGCTCGCTTCTGGGTTTGCTCGCTTGGTGTTGGAATCTATTTTGGAACGCTTCGCGTTCTCCCGCAATTGTCAGTTCGACAGTGTTGTAGTGGATTTTACTTTCTCTGTGTGTGTGTGTATGTGCGGTGGGGGGTTTTGCCGTCTTCATAACGATATACTGGAAAAACAGCGGAAGGGGTTGGGCAGGCCACGTAACGCGGATGGAGGACAACAAGTGGACCGTACATTTAACGGAATGGCTTCCAACGAACGACAGAAGGAAATAGGAAAAGACAAGGAATTCGGTGGAGAGATGAAGGCAGAAAAATTTGGTTCGTAAACGGAATTTGACAATTTCACGATAGATCTGGCTGGAAGTCTGTGGTGAAAGCCTTTGTGAAGATAGCCACTGGACACACTGATGATGATGATTATCATGATGGAAGGAAAGCTTAATGCTCAAAGGCAATCCAGAGATAATGCACCAGAAGCCAGAGGTGGTGCCAGGTCATGTAACGTTCCTCGACAAACTGGACTTTCTTGCCCTCCTAACACATGCAGAAGAAGATTGCTTCTCCTCCATACGAGTGTTTATGCGGCAGTGCATCCTTTACAGGGGCCGTAACAATTCCTGCCGCGGTTCCCTCCGTGGAAAAAAAAAAAAAAAGGACATCGGCACTCACGTGAAGGGAACGCGCATATATGCATGCGAAAGAAAATACTAAAAAATAAAAGAAAAAAATGGCAGCATCTTCACTAAGTGGATGATGGCGAGGGTGCGGAGTACGGGGACTCGAAATGACATCCTATTTGCGCCCCGACCGTCATTCGATTTGAGCCGTGAGTTGCACCTTGAATATTCCCTAAATGAAACTGCAACTCACGGCTCAAATCGAGTTTCGCTAGATTTTCGCTTGACGGTGGTGTGCGCACGGATGGACGCGGACGGACATTGGGAGGTCCTAAGGTACTGCGCACCGTTACAGGCGAGGGAGTAAGCCGTTTGACTGCTCGGGTACTAATTCACGGTCGTAGCCCAATGGGTAAGACGACTTACACTAACTCTGTCTGACGCAATTACGTTGACATTTTTTCTGTCACCGCTATCTCTACTCGTGAAAACCTTTTTTGAGCACTCGGAGTTGGAATCTTGGGAGGCGTTGAAGGGACGCGAAAGATCGAATGACGGGTAAAGAGCGAATCGGGTTAAAAATTCTTCTTTATTATACTACGGTTGTTGCGAGCTACACTCACATCATTTGCTACCCACAGAAACAAAGAGTTGTAGCTTGACGTTGCACAATACAAGCTTTGTTAGCCCGATGTCATTGTGTCACATACTTCTCCCTGCCACCAGCCGCTGTTACAAAAGGAGAAGAGCTCAAAATAAACCGTTCAATACGGCGATCTCCGCACCGTCATCATCTCAAGCACACACTTGGGCTCCTACACGCGTAGGCGGCGTACCAAACAGAATCAAATGCTGAGCCTAAAAACTTCCGAGAACGAACGAGTAGTCCTGCCGCTCTAAAACCCACCACTTATCTTGATACGCCCTACAATACCCACTCATTTTGATACGGTACGCAGTAATATGCATGTACATCGTTCCCCCATTCCGATGGCTGCGTTTATGTAGGGCATAAAACCGCCATCTGCCAACACATTTTCCGCCCCTTTCTTCCCGCACGCACTGCGTCTCGTATTCATTCCGCCGAGCTCCGCGGGACAACAATAGCGGCTGAAGAAGCAGCTCAACAAAATGGACGGCTCGCTCCCGTAACAGCGCCGCATAGCGACGCAGACCTCGCTAGTTTGAAAGGCCTTTCGCCGCCGAAATGCCTGCAAAAACGGCGCCCGAAGTGAAAGACGTTGTGCACGCCGCCCCTTCTCGCAAAATAGCGCGGGAACGGGGAGGCATTTTGGGCCGAGTGTGTTTCGGCGCGAAAAACAAACATCGGGTAGGCGGGGCGGACGCGGGGCTATAAGCGCCAACGCGGCCGTAAGAATCATAGGCTCTGCCGCTGGCGAGGCTTATGTGCGGGGCGGAATGCAGCGGCGGCGCGTGTTGCAATAACCGGGAGCCGTTGGCAATGGCCAATCGTAAATCACTCACGCGGAGCGAACGGATGCGTATACACACGCGAAGCCACACACGTAGCCAAGTCTAGCCGCCACTGGCGGCCGGGCGGGGGCTAAAGGGAAGCAGCAGTCGGAAAGAGCGCCGGTGGAGTTTCGCATAGCCGTAGCGCCGCGGATATTTTCAGAGGGAGGAATGAGGAGGGGAGGGGAGGGGGAATCGTAGCGCTGTGGATACTTTCAGAGAGAGGGAGAGGAGTCAGAGGGGGAGAGGGAGAGAATATCGCAAGCGCTGCACGCTGCACGCTCGCTTGCAATCGCTACCGACGAATTCCCCGACTTTCGATAGCGAGATGGCGGTGGACAGGAGGGTAAGAGGTCGCGGAGGAATATCGACGATGTCGAAGGACAAAATGCCGGCCGCAGGTTTGCTGCTACTTTTTCTGTCAAACATTTCCAAATATGCATGTATTTTAACACACGAAAAAAAATGATAAACTGCTTTCCCCATGCCTTCTTTGGCATTTCTGACTACTGCATTTCCTGTGTGTATTTGCATGCGCATATATATATATATATATATATATATATATATATATATATATATATATATATATAGATATATATATATATATATATATTATATATATACAAGAATGCGAGTGCTCGTTGCGAGAATATACGATGGAAACAACAGGCACGAACGCAACCAAGGTTTAGGGAAATTGTTTTTCTTTATTTTGCACCTAACGGGAATTGGGAAATATGTTACATCAGAACGAAAGTCGAGAATAATATGTGGCCTGGCTGGAATTCTCGCCAATAACCCGCGTGCAACGCGCCCCACGCTCGTGCTAGTTCAGCTACAGGGGTGGCTGCACTCCTGTCAACTGTAGGCTATTTTTAGGTTATGTAATTTTAACCTACTTCAGGACGGTGAACCATGTCACTTTAATACAGACCGTATGTCAGTATGTACCATATTTCAACCGCTCTTGACATATGCTAAACAGTTAATTCACAGACAGACGGTCGAGTGTCAAAATAGGGGCCCCTTGTCTGTATTGAAGCGACATGGTTCACCGTTTGAATGAGTGAAGGACATAAGGCGCGTTCGTAGCACATGCTCCCGTCACGGTTTGTAGCGCACTGGGAGAGCGCCACGTACCTCCCGTTGCGGCCAGAGAGTCGGGGGAAATCGAAACCGGGCGCCACCTAATTTTTTTTATAGTGGACTGCGCTGACGTCAGCCCAAACGCTGACGGGCTGAAGTAGAGTGCGCAGTAGAATGCGCAGTAGAGTGCGGACGGCAGACAACAACAAGGGAGGGAGAGACACAGCCCCGAGCATGAGATGCTTCGCATCTAATATATTTTCTCGCCGTTTCCAAAATATCTTCCTCTCCTTCTCAGAGCTTTCCGCAAAGCTATACAACAAGTGTGTTCCAAATGTTTGTGGCAGCAAAATCATGTAACTGTACTCTGATGAAGGCAAGTCCCGTTGTCGCTACGTAGTAAACCTTGTTTGTTATTGTTTTGCTGTGTATCCGACTCTTTACTTATACTATATATACCAAACACCCTTTATTGGCAACCTCTTCTTCCTCGTCCACCACTATCGCACGTAAGCGTCTTTGGTGGCTAATCCCCCATCCGGACAGTGCACGCACAAATCGAGGGCACTTTTGTCTGTCAGCAAAAGTAATATATATATACCGAGTATATATATATATAAACATACCTATTTTACTCATTCCGTAACTAAGGGAGACCGTGCGCTTTTCATTGCATTCCGGCAAATCACACATTATAGCGGAAATATTATAGGGGAGCTTATATTTATCGTGTCAGAAACAACAAAAAGAGAAGAACCGCTAAAGTACTCACGCGAGGCCTGCGGATACATGAAAAAGCACATTTATTTTTCAAACACGGTGACTAGGCACCCACCTGTGACGCGTTGGACTTCGTTCGCGGAATGCCCACCTGTCGAGCGACATCGCTGGTTTTGAGCTGTATCAGTTTACGCTGCCAGCCATGAAAAGGTTGCGCTGTCCCCTGACAATCACCAACAGTTTTCTGCGATTCGACGTGGCGGCCGTAGCGAGGGCCACGGAAACCTTTTCGGCCTGAGTCGCACGCGAAAAGGCGTTGAAAAGGCGTTCACGCTGGAGCCGCCATCCGCGCGTGGTCGATCTGTTGTCGTTTCGGTCAGCAGCTGAATAGACGATTTCTTCAGCCAATAAAAAAGCTGGCGAAGCTTGCACTACTTAGCGCAAGTCTTGAACCATAGCGAAGCTGCTGGATTTCTTTCTACGTTAGCACTGAAGGACGCACCACAACGCATTTGTACAAGTTTGAAATTGTTTATTTTACGTCATTTCTTTGCACTGTACTAGTGGTAGCCGTCGTCATATGCGTCGATATCGTCGTGTTCCTCATGCCAAGCATTACATGCGCGGTAGCGCTTGACAACAGCTTGGGCGCAGCGGCGGTGCGTACGCGCACGACACATGCCCGGCGTTCCAGGAGTCACGTCGAGATTTCGTGGACCAGGTGTTGAGCACGCTGTGGCGCTGCTGGTTGCTAGGCAACATGAGGTGCTCCTCAAGGTTTCTGCCTCTCTCTCTTTCTTTTTTTTTGTTAAAGTCACTGCGCGTGCCGGGGACGCTCGGTGGTCGCCGCAAGGCACGCGCTGACGAGTGCTTGGTTATTGCTTAGTATTTTTAACGCGTTACGCGTTCCGCTGCACACATTATGACCAGCTCAAACACCTCCGCTGTTAATAACGCGTCTTTTTAACGGGCGTCGTACTGAGCCCGAAATGTTGAAATCGCAAGGGGAGCCGAAGAGGAGTCGAAACACTTGAGCGCAACGAAAACCACCGAAGTCTGCACACAGTACGACGCAAAACAAAGGCAGAGCGCTGCGCACGCCGTCACCGCCGTTAGGGCCACCGCAAAAAAAAAAAAAAAAAACACACAAAAAAACAGAAAACGAAAATAGCTGGTTTTGGCTTGTATACTTACTGGATCCAAATGGCTCTGGCACAAGTGCCAACGTAGATCGCGAAATGGCCAAAACTGTAGCCCTCGATGAGAATCGAGTGTAATATTGCACTTTTAGGCCACTGATTTCGGTATCTGAAATTAGGTAGTCAAATTTCGGTATTCTTTCGTAACGCGAGGGTCGACTTCAGCTTACAAAAAATTGAAAAAAAAAACCTCGCGTTACAGTCGGGTAAATACAGTATACATAGTATGAGTAAAACATCAGTAAGACGCCGCGTGTCCGACTTCTTACTCATACCATAACTGTGCGTGCGTGTGTGTGTGTGTGTGTGCGAGCGTGTACAATCATCAGGTCACGGTGAAAAACTTAATAACAGTATGTATTTTGATGCCTCGGCTCTCGGCAGTGGGCCAGCTTATCTCACAGGTGAGAGTTGAACATTTCAAAGCACTCTAAGTACATATCTCTTTTTGTCATGGCGAAAAAGTGCGTCTCCATTGCAGACATTTGAATACTACCGAAAACGTGAAGGCGCTGAAGAAAAATGGTGAAGATAAAAAATATGTGTGGAGAGAGAGGAGGAGAAGTTGGAAGCCATAACAGGAAAATGAAAGAGAAACGCGAGCAGAGGGGGGGGGGGGGGTATTTTTTGATATTTCATGGGGAGTTGCAGGTGGCTTAGAGATCAAAGGAAATGCATCGTATTAAAAAGCAGAGGGGTACTTTAGGTCTAGCAGAGAACTAATTTGTTAAGGAACATACGAGGCCCGGAAGTCGTTTGAAGTCCTTATGTGCGTCCGTGCGTGTGCAGAGAACTGCGGCAGAGGGTGGCCGCTGCGGCTCGACATCAGCACCTGTTGCGTTCTTTGTCTCCTGTGTATTGTCGATAAATGCACTTCTCTCTTTTCGTTTATAGTTCTCACTCATCTTCCTATTCTGGCTCGCTTCCATCTCTATTTTTGGTCTGGCTTCACACCTTTTGTCACTACCTTCATTTATCGGTGTTTATTAGAATGGGTACAGAAGGTAAGTACTCTGTGACACCCTCTAGAGTTACGACGCGTATTTAACACTGAACGCTGATCTGTAAACTCTCGGTCGAATAACTGTTTCGTCTGAATGGGTGTGTGCTTTTCGCGTGTGTCTGCCTCAGTGGCTAAGGCGTTGCGCTACTGAGCACGAGGTCGTGGGTTAGAATCCCGGCCGCGGCGACCGTTTTTCTGATAGAGGCGAAAAGCAAAAAAAAAAAAAACGCCATGTGTTCGAGATTTCGGCGCACGTTAAAGATCCCCGGGTGGTCAAAATTAATCCGGAGCCCTCCACTACGGCGCGCCTCATCGCCTGCGTTGCGTCGGCGCGTTAAACCCTACAACCAATCAATCGCGTGTGTCTGAGTGTTTGAACAGTCATGTGCACGTAAGAAGTGCTTTGTATATTTTCATAGCACTTTCACCCCCATCTGACGCAGCAAGTCGGGCCACCCTACCCGACTTTCCTCCATTATCCCAGACGCTGTAAACGTTACTCCTATCAATCTTATTTCTGTGGTTCCTTAGGTCGGCCTAAGTTTTTTGTGGAAGTTTTTAGAAACTAATCTCGCCCTTGTCCATTTATTCAAAACGTTGCTCTCAGTGCAGAGGGTGTTTCCATGCGTTGTACCTGGAAGAAGACATTTGTGTCTCTCTGTCTCTTGCAGCGAGCTAACGAATGTGAAGATTCTAAGAGAAACGGTGGATGACATTAGAGGGTTACAGCAGAGCGGAAGACCGATCCGGGTGCAATACCCGGTAAGCAATTGGCGGTCACCACTAGTCGTGCGCATGCGCAGGTGTACCGGTTACAGTACCGGTACCGGTACGGGACTGGGAGCACTGTGTAGGAAGTTTCCACTTACTACTTTGTGCCTTATCCTCTTTGTAATTAGGGACCTAGGCGAGCTGACCAGGGGTATTCGCGTATCTGCTCCTTTCGTTGCAAATGTCGTCAAAGGACGATAGTCGTTGTAGACATTTGCCAAGGAAATGCCTCCCTTTGCTTTCGCGCTCACATCTCATGCTGTTCCTGTACCGTCGCGCTCATCCCATGGTAAACGCACTAAAGGTTTGCTCAAGGCGATTTGAATTTACCGCGTTCCACTGCTACAGGCCGGCCTCCTCGATGCCAGCGCTGCAGTACGGCGGAGACGCGCGTGAATCGAGGCTGCCGACTTACAAGTTTTATAGAACCGCGTGGCTGTGCTCCACGTACGTTCCAAGCAGAACGTGGAACCTATAGCTAGTGGAGCCATCCGTTGCTGTTGCCGCGTGATTTATCATATGCCTCCAGGAGGTGGCGCGGGCAACAGGAGGTGGTGATTTTCTGCAGAAGATGTAGAATATCATTCGCTATCGAAAAACCAAACATTCATGCATTTTTAATAAAGTAACACTGTAAATATCCCTTGTGTACTAATTTCCTGTCTTATATTTGCGTAATGTCTTGTTCTTGTTCAACAAAGTTGACAAGTATGAACATATAAACCGAGCTTAGACGTTTACGTGTGGCTGTGAATATAAAAGACTATAGCGCAATATCTATTTCACTTTGGCCGGGTGGCTGAATCGAGTCACAGACACACAGACCGACAGGCAGGCATACAGACAGGCCAAAACTTCTGGGTTTATGTAGCCCAAGAAAGACTATCGTCTTTAAAAGTCGGACCGGAAGACAGGCTGCTGTTATAGATTTCGTCCTTGTTAAAGGGATCCTGCAACACTTCCCATCGACTACTCGGAATGTATTTTGAAATAAAGTCTATTGTCCCAGCAATCTCCTCCCGCAAGAATTATGAAAATTCGTTCACTATCACCGAAACTACGCGCGATGAAAAATCGCGCATGAATGTTCCCTCTCAACTCAACCGCGGACAACGCGACGAAAGCTGCGCGCTCTCTCCCGGAGAGGGGTGTGGCGCGCGGCGTTCTGTTCGGCGGCCTTCGATATGTCACAGGCCGGGGAGTTTCGTCCTTTTCCCCGCAATGTAGACGGGTCTATTTGCGGTCTGGTGCCACAAAAAAGCAGGCATGGTGGCCTGCTCGCAAGCGAGCGCTCAGGCTGGTAGGGCGTTTTTGGAGCAATAAACGTTTGTGGTCGAGTGGGCTCGTTGAAAGTGGAATATTTAGTTCGTCACTAAACTCCGCGCGCACTCAAAACAAAAGAAACACCAAAAGCATGCGGACAGGTTCAGGCATAGAAGAGGTTCATACACAGCGCCGACGACGACTGATCGTCACAGGAAATGCCAAAATTTAGCCGCAAAGTTGACCGGCGACAGCCAATAGGACAGCCAGGACAGCCATGGCCCGATTGACGCCGCAGAGGCCATGCCAGGGGCGCATAATGAGGAGAATTGAAGAGAGAGCGCTTGGTTTTTCCGCGTCTTTCACGGCGATTTGCGTGCTTACCGCTTCACGTTCACGTGTAATATTTGGCTCGGGTGTTCCTGGAAATCTAATGTAAACGTCGCGCAGGTTTACTTGCGCTGCACGAAGAGTGTTGCAGGGTCCCTTTAAGTTGTTCGGGTGTACGTGAAAATGTCTTCCGATGCGTCTTGGTTCTAGTTTCAGTTCCACTGCAAAGACGACAAACCACGACATCTCTACCGGTCGGTTCTCGTATATGGCGATGTGAAGTTTCGGAATACAGCGCAGGCGTGATTTTCTCGCTCAGTTAAGCACCGTGTGTGTGAGCGTAAGGCGAGCCCACCAGCTCCACGTGGCGGCGGCTCTAAGCGCGCGAAATCCTTCGCCAATGCGGGTAATTAAATTTGAAGCCGGACGCGTAAACGTGGCCTCGCCGACGCGTGGGCGGCAACAGCTGTACACACGCTTCTCCACGCTACCACGGACGGAGGCGTCCAGCTTATGCACTGCGCGAGCCTAACGCCGCTTCTATTTTTAGCTATATTATATATCGCACAGGAGAGGGTGGAGGAACTTAATACGGGGCGGCCGCACACGTCGTTCGGAGCGGCGAATGTTTTAATCGTTCGCCGATTATAAAACTCAATTAGCGTACAGACAAGCGCTTTGTCTCAGGTGCGGATGTAATTATCCGATATCAGGCTTATGTGTTGGCTGCGGTAATGGATGAGGATGTGTGTGTCCTTAAATGACCCTTCTCACTAAAATTCCTCGTGCCTTCATGCGTGCTTGTGTACGTAATTGGACCCAGGCCGCGACGATTTTCGCGCGGTTTAAAAGTGACGCAATCCTGACCCTGCTTGGTTAAATAGGAGGAGGAGGAGGTAGCCTTTATTGTGGCTGGAAGACTCTACGTCAAGTGGGGGAAGTGAGAGTGAGGAGAGGGGGGGGGGGGCGTTTGTAGCTTGGTTAAAGAACCATATCTAGATTGATTGATTGTGGGGTTAACGGACCCGACGCAACCGCAATTGGACGAGGCGTGCCGTAGTGGAGGGCTCCGGATTTGATTTTGACCACTTGGGGATCTTTAACGTGCACCGAGATCTCGTGCACACGGGCGTTCTTGCTTTTCACCTCAGTCAGAAAATCGGCCGTTCGCTGCCGGGAATCGAACCCGCGTCCTCGTGCCCCACTGCGTCCATGGGGGATGGCCCCCGACACCAGACACCACTTTACAGGAAATCAACTCTCTACTCTCTCTCTTTCGCGCGTCTCTCTCTCTCGCTCTCTTTCTCCGCGCGTGTGCACGTGTGTCATCGCCACAACTTCAAAAATAGTTATTCCTTTATTCTTTAGTATCCCCTTGGAATAACATATTCCAAGGAATAGTTATTTCCTTGTTAAATCATAGAAGTTGATGCCGGGTGATTGGTTGCATTCCTATTACCGAGGTGTAACACTCACACATTGCTGTTTGTAGGTACCACCAATACGGAATACGAGCGTGGTTCATCTGAAAGGTTGCGTTGTCGAAATAACGGCCGTGCGAATTTTCCAGTGTCGTCTCAGGGACCGGATTGTGCGACAGACGGCCGCCGACAAAAGCTTCGGCGATTGTAGTCGTGACTGTGGTCCTCTTCAACCTTTGGCGCTTTGACCACGGCACGCTGATAACGCCGTTTTTGGTTGCTTCAACGATGACGTCATGTGGCGGGAAACTTGAGTTTGTCAGTAGCACTACTCTTGTTTTGCGTGTGTTACCTAAAACGACGTCCCTTCAGGACAGGATTCCTAATATAGCGAGGAATCAACGGCCAGTTGTCTTCTGATTATACAAACATGATGGCCGTGTTCGACGCGTATAAGCCCACTCAATCATGGGGTGAGGAATTTCGTTTTCCGCCACTGCGCCATGTGTGGAACATGACTGTAAGCAAGAGGTGGAATAATCGCCATGGCCACCAGGAAAGCCTGAAGGAAAGCCGTCCATTAGCCGCTCCCCCGCTGTAATGATGTCATTCGAGTGGTCGCAGAACTTCAAGACCGGGAAAGAAAGTAAAAAAAAAACTGTGGTTGATTCCTCTGTCATAGGAATCGGTAAAACACGAAAGTGAAACGTGCGGCGAAATCTGCAGCTGAGCATGATTTGCGGGTCGGCGGCTGTCTTGTGGGTGTGCTTGGAGAGCGACGTCCTGCTTGCGGGTCGCTTCGGCAAAGGTGTACTGGCGTCATTTTTGTGACGGATGTGACGTCAGTGAAATCTTGGTGTATCCTGGCATAAAACACTTTCGTGTTCAAATATAAAACTCGAAAATGAACAACCCGAAGTATAACGTACTCTTTAGTAATAAAGGTTGCTTCCCCGCAAGAAGACCAGGTGTGCAGGGGTGCACCCTTTACAGGCCGCTTGCTTTGTGTATCCGGGAATACAACACTTTCGTTTTAAAAAAAACTTAGTGCAAGTTTCCAAGTTATCTGATGGCACACAGCAGTATTTTTTTGGCTGAGGTACTTAATGAAACCCTATTTTAAGTACTGGATGTGTTTTTTGACTACGTTCTTCAAGAATTTAAGATTTCAAGAAACGTTTAAGTTTCAAGAAAAGTGTTGCGGGGTCCATTTAATGCGTAAGCATTTTTAAGCCATTCCCTCCTAAAACCTGTACGTCCTTTTGTCCGTAACGAGCGCACGGATGCTCTCCATGCATATACATGGGCCGTATGGGGCACTTAATAAGATGCCCCGGGCGCTTTCATACGCTTCACATAATACAGTCCCCTAGGATCCAAGTCACCGAAGGCAAGTTTGTGTACGGAGATTAGCCTTTGGAAAGAATGTTCACGCACTGACGGATAATTTCCATCGCTAGTCCCCAGAAATGTGCTTAACTTCGTGCAGCTGAACCTGATTTGAAGTGCCGAGCCAGTTTCAAGCTGCCGCTTGAAATCGCGACAATCTGTCCGAGGGTATCGTGCCATGATTTTTATTTTTTCTCTTCAAGTCACACAGACATCGCATTCCACGACAAACAAGAGCTATTTCGCTTACCTTGAGTTTCGTTTATTTCGAAAGTTCGGCGTTGCTGAGCGGTCCTGTTTACAAAATCGAAGCAATTGCCGCGTTGTTGCCCGGCTTCTATTGTAAAAGAGGCGATTCCGTTTAACGCTGTAACGCCCCTTTTAACGGGATTCCGCCCCATTTGTCGCGAATCAGTGCGACAGAAGACGCTTGCGCATCCCGATCCCGTTTGCGCGTGCTTCGTCGCGCATTTCGTAACACGCGGGGGGAAAAAGAATCCCCATTGCTGCAACAGGCTTTTCGCGCCGCGTAAATCGGCGGCGGCTTCCCTCCGGGCATCTGACTTTCTCCCGCGCGTATACAGCCACCCCAAGCCATGCCGAGCCAATCCGTTTGTTTGTCGTCTGCATTTGTGCCCGGTGAAGCGCGGCACGCAGTCACGGCGGAAAAGCAGCTTACGGCGGTGAACTCTGAAATCCCGGCCATGCAACCTGCACCCCCTCTGGCCTTTTGTTTTGTGCGTTTATGTTTTGTTTTGTTTTGTTGTTTTGCGCGTTTATGTAATGTTTTGTCTCGTGCGCAGAGCGTGGGAGGTTGCGTCCAGATGAACTTGTCTTGCGGGATTTCTCTCCACGCACAGCCGCCTGCCCCGGGCCAGAAGAAACAAAGCTAAAGGAAGGACAGAATCAACGCTCCAAAAGGACTTCGAAGGCGCTTTTTTTTTTTTCGTTAATACTGCCATTTATCCATCTTCGCGGACGTTTCTTGTTTTTACTTCGGTCGTGACACACCGTCGAGCGAACCGAAATTGATCCAAGACGGCCTTTGATTCAATTCGAAGCACGTTCCTCGGCTCGATCCCGGGAGGGGTGAAGATGTCGTAGAGAATGGGGGAAAGAATCAACGGTTGGGGAGGCGGGGATGAGGAGGGAAAGGTCCCCCCGGTCGTCAGGATTTTGTGCGCACTCACGTTTATTGAATAGCCTCCCGCACGACTCGGGCTTCTTCTCCAATCTGTTCCTTTTCGACTTGGCGCAAGCCAGCCTTTCAGGGAAGCGGGCAAGTGAGACCCCGCGCATTCAATATGGTCGCGTTTTACTATTGCTGCGCCGTGTCCTGGGCCGGCTGGCTTTTTCGGGGCAAAATGGCGAACGCACAAAAGACAACCTAAGATATGCCGGGGGGGCAGCGAACCGTGTTTGTGTGGCATTGAATGGGCTAGTTCAAAGGACGCCGCTTTAACCCCCCTCCTCCTTCTACCTCCCGTTTTTGTTTTGCGCCTTTCGGTCCCATAGCGCGGTCATGCGCGGTCGTTTCGCTTTTGAATTTGGCGCGCTTTTGCCAGTGGCCGCCCGGGCGATATAGGTTTTGTCCGCTCGGTGAATGGCCCTATCGTGACCGTCGTTTGCAACGTTTGACGCCAGTTTTGACGGATACCCGGCTGTTTTTAGAAACGTGAGGTAAGCCGGCGTTGATGCGAGCTTCATATCGGCACGTAGGAGATGGCGCCAACTTTAGGGCTGCGTCTTAGTAGTGTGGTCCTCCTGTTCGTGCCTCTCCCATTTACGTGCGTTTTCTCGAAGCAGTATTCATCGTTATAATGAAATCGCTTTATTCTAAATTTGTCCCCGCTGTAGCGCATAAGAGCACAGTTATAACTTGCTTTACCGAAATATCGCTTATAACGAATCCAGTTTTCTGTTCATTACCTCGGTTACTGTATTTGAGCGAGCTAGCACATCAGACCTGAGTTCCCGGTCGTACCCGAAACGTAGCACGCTGAAGCACTAACGTAAGAACTGTACCTCGCTTATGTTAATGCCTAAGTGAATTCGAGTACCGAATGTAAGTAAAAAAACGTTTTTATTTGGACTGGAACAGATAGCAGCGTTGGCAAGCTTTTATGAGCGGCTCCAGCATATTGTAGCGTGGCACAAACTCGAGAAGATGATGTTGGCGGTAAAAGGACAAACAGATTTATTAAAAGGCGAACTTGTGCCTCACTAAAACGAACGTCCTAGTGCCGCTGCCACCGAGCTCTATCTCGCGCCGCCGGTAGACTCCCTTCTTCTTCTTCAGCCCGTGGCGTGTTGGTTGGTTAGTTGCTCTACGAGGCATCCTTTCATTCTTTTCTTTTTTGTGGCCGGGCGCGTACAACAGGCCATGCCGTGACAATATTCTGACTTCCAGCAGCTGAATTCCGGGCGCAGTTCGCTCATTGGAGAAAAGCTGGTTTGCTTGACCCGGACACTGACTCACCACCATGAACATTTTTCCATACGACTTCAATACGCAGTTGCTCACAGAGCGGCAGAGAGGCGGCGTTAGTACAATCACTAATGCAGCCATTCTACTTCAGCGCACAAAACATGAGCTGGTACAGTCGCGAAGCCATTCAATGTTGCAGTAATGCTGACTCTGAGAGCGAGACGGAGAGAGGTGATTGTTAGTGACCTGTCACTGCCTCCGGTAGGAGAGACACGCGAGAGAGTTGCTTCATAGCGGAGGAAGGCGCCTCACGTCGAGGGGATGGGGTCAAGGTGGTATGTGTTAATAGCGAATTTTTCACCGCCATACCTTTCTTGAGCACTGTCGGACATAGGGGCCAACCTTCCGAGGTGCAGGCCATGAATCAGCGTGGGGGAGATTAGAAATTAGAATGGATGCGCGAAAAAAAGGGGGGAAGAATGAATGAATGAATGAAACTTTATTGACATAAGGATGGCGACTCGGCCTATGTGGGGGCGGGTGGGCAGGGTGGTGTCAGTTGGGGAAGAAAAAAGTGATAAAATAGGCAGAATTGTTAACCAGGCTGTGATAGAGTTTGCGATCCTACAGGTGGAAAAGGAGAACAATGGGAAGAAAAGAGGAAAACAGAAAAATAAGGGAAAAAAGGTAAGGACAGAGCGTAAAGAGGTGTTCCCAGAATTAAGACACTATTAAGACCGTTTTAACTTCTTCGTCATACGGTCTGTCGTTTTATCAGTGGGCTGTGCTAACGGCACTATAATTGGCGCAGTCGACGGGAAGATGTAACTACGCATGCGCAACACAGCCCAGAACATGTCCTGATTTTAATAATGATTAACGGATGAAAAGGTTTATAGTCGTTAGTTTAGGGAGTGTCGCTAGAGTCTGCGGTCTTTTGTGCCACAGTCTTTTGTACAATTTCATCGTTTTTAGAAAGCGCATTAGCGCTTTTGTCGCTTTGTACGTTGATGATTGCGAAGGCCAGTGACCCAGGATTTTCTTCTCAGAGAACGGCCGCCCAGAGTCTAGCTTGCATAGAGTTGAAGAGAGCTGCCTTATTTCCGAAAAAAAAAGCGTGACACTGTCATAGCACATGTCGTATGGACTCCGGCGTGTAACAGACTTCACACGCCTCACCTGCTGTCATTCCGATACAATAGGAGCAAGCATTTGGGAATGCGACTTCGAGCCAGAGATGACGAAGAGAGGTTGCGTCAGACCCTGGCAGGTCCTAATGGATGAGGATTGACAGGAAGAGAGTCGGCGGCAAGGAGATTAGGCTTGAAACGCTTGACAGAAAACCGACAGCACTGCAAACGGTTTCGTCGGCTTTCTGCCGACAACCCCTTCCGAGCACCTCGCCATACGGGCGATCGGTTCAAGAACGACATCAAACTTATCTCTGCCAACTGCACCTTGGTGTATGACTGACAACGTTGTGTGCACAACTATGTGTGTTTGACTCGCAGGCATAGGCCGGTGTACTCACTCGTGAGCACACTCATTTGTACTCGAACTGACGCGTGAATAAGATGATGAGTAAGTTCAGACCCAGACACAAAAAGTGAGTACGATGATGAATGAGTACAGACGGGAGTACCTGTACTCGTGATTACAGTACTCATGAATGCAGTGAGTCGCGAGCACATGTACTCGTGAGTGCAGCACTCGAAAAAGCATGTACTCGCGAGTACTGTACTCACGAGTACATGCACTCGCGAATACTACTCATAAGTACTGTACCAGCGAGTACGAACTTGTGAGAGTTTGACTACGCACTCAAGTAGCGACGTGCGTGCGCGAGTGTCACTCATTTCGGGTTGGCCCTTCAAGGACGGCAAAATTATGTGTTTAAGGGGAATACTGCTGCTCTCCCAATTCATCTTCCGTGGTGTTGCCGCTCTCGGCAACCGCTTGTCACGGGGTTGCCGTAGTGCAAGGCCAGGCTAGCATTCCTCGTTCAAATTATTCGAGGGGAGGGGCGCGGGAGGCTGCTTGCATGTACAACGCCCGCTGAAGCCACTCTTTCTCGTTTTTCGAAGTCGGTAACCAGAAAAGCTTTCGCCTGTTTCAGTTAGACAAAAGGGGGAAAAAGAACCAGGACAACCGACTTGTACTGGCTGGAAGCGTTCTCTGGCTCTCTGGCTTAGTCTAGTTAATAAACCTAGTGCATTGCTTGAATGCGAGGTTGAATGCGAGAATAAATTAGTCGAAACAATTTTTAATACGAGTACATGGGAGTGAGGATGAGTACAATTGAGTTCAGGTGAGTTCGAGTTCGAGTGAGTACAGCTTGAGTACGAATGCAAGTGAGTACAGATTGTGTACGAGTACAAGTGAGCACAGCTTGGGTACGAGTACAAGTGAGTACATGTTGAGTATGAGTACTCGATAGAACTGATGAGCTTAGTACAAGTGTAGGGCGATTACAAATGAGTATGTTACGAGTGAGTACGAGTGATTTTGACTACAGGCGAGCCTTTCCAGTGTGCGTTTGAGTGATTGCACCTATGAAGGAAAAAATTGGGATTGAGTTTGAGTGAGTTCTTTCTATTTTGCCGACCTGTGGTCGCAAGTGCATGGCTAACGATGTGTGTATAGCTAGAAAGGCTATAAAAACGCACGGAAGAATAATTCTTGGATCTTTAGGAATGTGTGAGCATTTCGCCCCTCTTCCTCGCGAACCATCGGCTTGTTCCGGCTTCACTAACCGATAACACGGCGTTTCTCGCACGCCCCTCGCACGCCCTGCCAACCGTGCTTCGCGTTCTAGCCGCCTCAGTGTTCAGGTTTCCTTGCATTAGCAGCGGCATTGGCTGGCTTCCTGTCGTTCTTTTCGTTGTTCGCCAGCATCGGCCTTTCGTCGTGCTCATTCCTATTCCATTCTTTTTTTGCTTCTACTCGGTCCTGCACTCGCTTCGCACCCTTTAACGCTGGTACGCCGGACGACCGACACCTTAGGAGGCGGGAGGAGCCGCCGCCTCTCGATGAACGAGTAACAAGGAAAGGTGGGCCGGTTGGTAAGGTTGCATGATGGAACAAAGCGCACAACAAATGATGAAAACAGAGAGGAACACACACACACACACACACAGAGAGAGAGAGAGAGAGAGAGAGAGAGAGAGAGAGAGAGCCAGTCCGGTCCTACTTGTTCCTCCGTTTTCGTCGATTATTTCGCTCTTTGTTCCATCGAGCAACTAGGCCGGCAGCTGCGCGAAGGCAGCGCCACCGCCGGCAGATACGCTTTACCTCACCTCTCTCCGCACTCGCGCTCTGTCATTAGCTGTTCTCCTGTGTGTCTCTGTCCGCGGATCGACGGCGCAAGTTTTCTGCTGACGCAGCAATAATGTGCGTGTACACAGCTGATCTGTAAATCGTGGTAGTTGACCGTTTCCCCCCCTTTTTTTTCTCCCTCTCTCGCTGTCGCAGTGTGCGGACGACGAAGGCAGCGGCCGGCGATCGTCCGACGGCGGCGGGGGCGGGCGCCGGAGGAGGCGTCGTCGCCGGCGCCTCCTGGCGGCGGGACCCTGCTGCAGCGAGCGACCAACCAGCACCACGACCGCCGGGGCGGCGGCGCTGCTGCTCAACGAGCCCTCGACCGCCAACATGGCCGCCAAGAACAGCACCACCACCACCGGGGGAAGCAACGCCGCCGCCACGTCCGCGTTGGACCAGGTACGCTGTGCGAACGACCTGTGCTAATAACACCACTGCGACATCTCGCTCACAGAGTGGTACAAGCCCGCCACTGATGATGATGATGGTGTTTGATGGTTTCCCTATTGTAACGGGGCAATGTTGCACTGCGACCTTAGTTGTAACGTTGCTCGGCATTCACCTCGCCTTCACAAGAAGAAAGTTTCTCTTGATGGCCCTTTATGCACCCAGCGCGACCTACTGATTCGCTTGGAACACTCCTAATCATTTTAGCCACTGCGAAAACAATTCCGCTCACGTCTTAGTAGCTTTCAGGGCTAGAGCCGCGTGTCTTGACGCGAACGGCGTTCGTTCGAGCCCCAGCAATGGTAATTTTTTAAGACCCGTAACATACTTCTTAATGTGAAATCTGCTCTTAACTCAAGTTTAAGAATTGCCTTCGTGAATAAAAGTGGTTTGGTACCATTACGATCGGCATATGGGTGGTGCGCGACATACCAACACGTTTAATTAACGTTTTGCATCGCACCGGAAGTAGACCATCGCAATCCCTTAACGGACCATCGCAATATTACTACTAGTTAAGTTGTCGTTATAGTTAATGATTATGATGATGATGATAATGGCTATGATGACGATTATTGTGATGGTGGTGGTACAGCAAACCCTCGCTACAACGAAGTCGTCGAGCCAGGAAACTGGATTCGTTATAAGCGTTACTTCGTTAAAAGTGATGACTGACTCTGTGCCTACCTGTAGGGGCCAGGAAACAGTTCGTAGAAAGCGGGATTTCGAATAAAGCTATTTCGTTGTAACCAGGGTTTAGTGTATGTAAACTTCCCTTTGCATTGGACGGTTACGTAACGATGAATCAGGCGGCCAATCATGGTGGCCGGCCCTTTTGTACAGAGAAACGAGCTCTCCACTTAAGCGTCCTTCAGGTCCCGTGCTTCCCTGCTTCCTCCCACGCTTTTTTTTTTTTTTCGTACCGTCCTCGCCTCCTCTTTTCGTTTCCCTCCAGGAACATTGCGAGGCCATTTATCTTGGAGACAGCGAGTGTCCCTGATTTGCTTCCCTAAAGCACTTCTACCTCTCCCCCCCCCCCCCCTTCCCTTCCATTGCGTGTATCCAAGCACTTAAGCCGTCATCCATCACCGCTGAGACAAAGAATTGCCGTCCAGTCTTACGCATGAGCGGGTCGCTGCCGTGGCGATGAAACCAGCGCCGTTATAAAGTGGCCACGCCACAACCACAGCCCTGCCAGCGCTACGCTCAGCAAGGTCCTAGCCGTTCGCGTGTACGACCGCCTGTCGAACTTGCGTTGGATGGAAGAGGAATAGCTGGAGGGAGCGACACCCTTTATTAAAGTTCTTCCTGCGAACAGGACGTCTTGGAGTTTGCCCTTCAGACGAAAACAAGTGAACTGAGTGCAGGTCCCTGGCGGCGGAGGGCAGAACACAAACAAAATGAAGTAGGAGAAAACGGGTTTGCGAGTTGTGGAAAACGGGTTTAAAGGTGTTTTGGGTGTATCTAGCGTCACTAAATAAAGGCTTTTAGAGTATCGGCACTTTTTTCTCTCATTGTTATGTGCCGCCAGGATTTCCATTGGTCGGTCGGCACCACGTGATATTTTTGTACGTATGGGCGCAGCCATATTGTTTTTAGGTGCACCTTCTTTCTCTCTCCCTCTCTCTCTGTTCTGCGGGGACGCTAGAGCGGCCGATCACACTCTGCCCGTCACAAACGGCGGCGGTTTCGCTGGGGGAGATGGCAAGACTGCAAGCCAGAAACAAAATGGCCTCCTGACGCTTCCGGGTGCACGAAGTGGCAGTACTCTTAAGCGTAGCTTATTTAGTGACACTATAGGTAGATCCATTAATCTCGATGAACCTGCTGTCGAACACGGAACAAGTGTAAGACCAGAGTTTAAAGGCAGTGACGAACATGTTATCAATAAAGCAATGACATTACTTTTAAGGCTGACGCGCAGACATGCCGATAGCTAACGAAGTTTCCCCAAATGTAATGTTGATGGCATTTCTGATTCTAGACCTCAAGCAACGCCCTAAACGTGTAAACGCGTTTTCTAGAACCGTCATCACCCATCCACAGGTCTTTGTGTTGCAGGTTTCAATGCACACGCCTAAGCACTTGGGACGATAAGTAGCAACGTCAGGAGAAGCAATAACCGACTGTAATGAGCAAACGGTGCGGCTGTAGCCGTTTCTCCTTTGGGTGGAGTGCTTCAGCCCAGGTTGCCATAGAGCCTGGTCTCTTACGGACTCAAGAAACTAGAGTCTTTTGGTCCTCCAGCTATGGTGTGGTCAGCTGGGCTCGTCAGCGAAGGGCTGGTGAGCTGGTTAGTCAGGGTGGTAGGGGAAGAACTGGAAGGGAGTAATGGAGTGTTTGTGGAACGCTCTCGTGTTACATGGTACACGCTAGGTGGATGCTTTTGGTCAGTAGACGCATGTGGAGGATTACTGAGCTGGGAAAGTGGGGTGGTAGCTTTTCTGTAGAGAAAGTACTTGTGTGTATATACCGTGAAGAGGTCTCTTCGTCCTTGTTGAGATTGGTGTGACGGAGGGGGAGTGCATGGCGTGAGATGCGGTAGTACGATGACCATGTACCGAAAGAAGACCAGCGTTTCTCAACAGATTGCTCAGCTTAAACGAGTTGGGGATAGGTTAACCTGCCACTTAACCTATCAGTTACCTGGTACGTTAACAGATCAGCATGCTAACCAATTAGTTTTCTCACGGTGCTGTCATAGCAAGCGTGACCACCCAGAAGACCCCGTTCTTCACTACCCCTTTTTGAAGAGGGTGAGGGTGGTCTTTTATTCATCATAGAATATAAGGAACACGAACACGACGACGACAATGATAATGATGATGGTGGTGGTGGTGGGCTCCTGACTCCAAGGAAATATTTGTCCCTACATACGTACGCACGTCCTGGCATCATTAGCAGCAGCATACTAGTGATCCTGGGGATATCGTCTTCAAAGGTCTAAGATTTAGTTAAAACGGAAACCCTTGCGACTTGGTATAATGCATACTCTTGCCCAAAAGTGCGACAATGAGCGTGAATAAGCAGACGGACGAATAACGCAGGTGTTAAAAAAAAATCCGCACGGATAGCCTGCCGTTCCCCGACCTTACACGTGTACCCTCCTGTTTCGCAGGGCTGCAGTGACCAGGGTGCCGAGCACCTGCTCCTGGGTCCCCTCATCGACGTCCCCCACTAGGACACGCTCCCCCGTCCCATCCGTCCCTTCTTCGAGACACCGCTGGCTGGACCTCCCGAGGACTGCAGCGGGCAGGCAGACGACAGAGAGACAGCCAGGAGCGCTGCGCAGCCTCCCTCAAGTCCCCGCTCGACGATTACGCCACGCGGCCCACCAGGCCAGCGAAAAGCGACGCCGTCATTCTCGTGGCCCACAGGCTGAGAGCGCTCTCCCGTCCTCCCGACGACACCGAGGCTGCTGGCTCGACACGGCGCTCAGCATATAAGGGCTCAACGCGACCAAGAAAGCGACACAAACAAAGCACGCCTGCGCAGTACACATTTCGCTCGATCACCTGCCCCTTGGGACTGGACGCCTCCCCTTGGCAGCGCCGGAACCAAGGCCAGCAGTGCTTCGAGTCGACAATGACTTAGGCCTAACCGGCCCGACTGCTCGAATGTGCGGCGATAATGTGAAGGTGGTCGAGCACTGTCGAGCGAAGAAAGGACCCGTCGTTGAGTACGACGTGCCAATGGACTCAGTATTACGGTGTGCGGACTTCTTTTTGATGCAGTGACTGTGCGCCTCAGTTGTCTCCTCTCTCGGCAAACATGCTTTCGGGACGGAGGCCGAGCGCCCTATTTTGGCTTGTCCGGGACTACGTGGGCGTCACTTAAACGAGCTCGGTGGTGACACTGACGATGTTTCTTTCGTGCTCGCTCGAATCGCCCCGGTTGGCCGCGTATAGTGTCCGCGCCGTGGGCTCTATTCGTGGCTTGTGTCTTTCAAAGCTTTGAGACCGCGGTTAAGACGAGGCCAATAGCGTCTGAACTCACGAGCTTTGCGCGTGCTACTGTAGTTCTACCCGAGCGATAGGCTTCGAGGACAATGCGTACCTGAGACAAAACTGCGCAGTCCCAGTTGACGCGGTTGCCGCAACTGGCCGTGCGAGTCGTGAGGAACGTTGACCAGTGTGTCCCCCTGTCGCTTATTGTAGCGCTTTCCTGCACGTTCTGATACACGGTTGCCCGAAGTGGGCTCACAAAAAGCGCCAAGTTCGCTTAGTGTAAACGTAATCCCACTATAGATAGCCTTCTTCCAACTAAATCGCTTTATTGTGAACCTCACTTTATTGTATGCTCTCGAACTGCACTGTATGCAGAGCAAATCATCTCCGCTTTTAACAAAGCATCGCTTATAACGAATCGACTTTCCTGTCGTGAGGACTTCGTTCTAAGGGAGCTTCCGATATATATCCTCGAAGTTGGTCCAATATTATCACATCTCCTCCCCGAATGGTCCGCTCACGTGCGTTACGGCGAATCAGATCCGCTCGGGGGGTTTTTTGTGGAACTTTCCAGCTTCTTTGTTCCGGAAGCAGCCATTTCATCGGTTAGCTGTGCTAGCGCCGGTTTTAGCGCAGAAGGCCGAGTACTCCAACAGCGCATGCGCACAGCAGTCCAGAAGAACATGCCAAGATATTATCGAGGGCGAAAGAATAAAAAGTCGACGCAGCGTGCCGGAGATGTAATATTAGAGGCCGGCGCCAAGAAAAAAAAAAGGAACAGACCTGGCCGTAAACAAGGCACGTTTTCGGCGCACCTGCCGCGGGCCTCGTTAATTAAAGGTGGCATGTTTTTTTCGTCTAACGTTGAGGCATCTTTGGGAGAAAGCGGCGTTTGTGTGCTTTTGCACCGTCGTTGTGTGCCCGTTGTGCTCGCACGACTAAAGGTTAGCGCGCCGAGAACGTTGACGTAGCCTTGCGCTTGGGCCTGCCTTGCTTTCTGCCTCTCTTTTACGAGAGACGTTTTTGCTCCTGGCCTCAGCCCACCGCTTTCTCGCATGCACCATGCATCTTGCATGAGAGCAGTTTGTCTTGATTTCTGTCCAACCGGCCAAATAAGAAGTCAAGGGAAAGAATTGAACTTCATAAATAAAGTGGTTATGGCTAGTTAGTGAGCGGCCGCGGCGGCCGCTTTTCTGATGGAGGCGAAAAGCAAAAACGCCCGTGTGTACGAGATTTCGGCGCACGTTAAAGATCCCCAGGTGGTCAAAATTAATCCGGAGCCCTCCACTACGGCGCGCCTCATCGCCTGCGCTGCGTCGGCGCGTTAAACCCTACAATCAATCAATCAATCAATCAGTTAGTGAGCTGGTTGGCCGGTTAGATGAAAATCAAGACAGACTTTCAAGATGGGCGGCGCATGCGCAGGGAGCAGTGGGGTGTGAGAACAGGTGCAGAAAAACTCTCCCCCCTATTTGAAAAAAAAATAGCAGTGGCTTAGCTCGGCTGCGCCAGGATATACGTAGCGTGAGCTAAGGTTCAGCTGGTTATTCTTGGGTTTCCTGGGTGTCTAGGATTAGCTGATTATCATGCTTACTGCTGCTAAAACGATCTCAAATCCAATCCAATCCAGTCCAGTAGCGGCGGTGGCGAGTCAGACGCGCCAGCTGTGCGCCGTGAGACGTCACTGCTCCTCGCGCATGTGCAGCACGGCTCTCCAGGAGCCACGCGAAACTGCTCAACCTCGACCAGTGTAGCTCACGCGACAAAACACTTCCCAATTGCAGGACAGAAGACTTGACTCTACACCCGGTTAACTTTCCGCTGTTTTGATTCACGGTTCTTCAATCCCCTTTTCTGCTGCTGTAAGATGGCCGGTGAGAGGTTTCTTTAATTAACTTGCCTGCCTTTCGAGTAATGTTATTTCTCGTTTATTTTTCCTTATTTTCTTTTCTTTGCGGCCCGACAGCACAAAATTCCATCACGTGAACAGACGCTTTTTTTTTTCCACGCACACTGTGTTGAAACTGTACAAGGCACCACAAAAGGCTGACACGAAGCATTTGCAAGTAAAGGCGTTCCCAGTTAAGCTTGTTGGAAGAGTAAGTTCGTGACACAATACCTAACTATTGGTTCTCTGTGCGCATGTAAGTGACATTTCCGCGAAAAGTTAACGTAATTGATGCAACGTAAAAAGGGCAATGCGGTTTATTTGTTTTCTAGAAGAGGGAATAGCGACAATAGTCGTTCTGCTTTTCCGTCTCGCGACTTTTGTTCGCCGCCTTTGTTTTCGCTGCCTTTGTCGTAGCCGACAGCGGGGACCGACTGGACAAAGAGGAGAAGGACCGAGGCGGGCGCTGACTAAAAACTGAATTTTTGTTAATGGGGCCGTGAAGACACAATACAGGTTTGGTTCATTAGAAAGACTGCTCTGTTGCGATAACAATGAGACCGACTTTGCCGCTAACTTCAAGCAAGTAGTGGAGATATTAGGTAACAAAAGTCGGATCAGGGCTGGTCGGTTGAACATCCTGAATAATTTGAGGCGCTAAACAACGGGGACCAGAAGAAACACGTAGACACAGACAAGGCGCCACTTCCAACTAAACTTTATTAGTGAAAAACCTTAGGTTAAATACACAGTTCTGACGTCATAAAAACGGAACACCAACAATGTGTGCAATCCTACACGTGTCCATCTAAGAACTAGAATATGATATCAGTTATCAGAATTCGATATTAGGAAAAGCAGAGGAAGTAATGGCGACTTCCCCAGCCACTTTCCGGCGATTTCTCTATATGACGTCACAGAAACTCGTTTTGTGGGATCGGCCCCCGCAGACCAAAACCACCGCCAAGACACACGACTGCGTGATTGTCGTCAGGCCTCTAGTTCCGTTTAATTGTATCACTTGAATGCTAACGTACAGTTAACACACTGATAACTGCGTTCTAAGTGCTGCCCGTATACGTCACAACTGCCCAGAATGCTTCACTGTAGCGCGAAGTTTGAAAGTTTTAACACGAAAGTGTTTTATTCCGGGATACACGAATATTTCAATGACGTCATATCCGTAGCGGAAATGACGCCAGTACAACGAAGCAAACGGCCTGAAAAGGGTGCACCCCTGCACACAGGGTCTTCTTGCGGGAAAGCAACCTTTAGAACCAAAGAGTACGTTATGCTTAAACTTGTTCGTTTTCGGGTTCTATATTGTAACTCGAAAGTGTTTTATGCCGGGAGACACCAAGATTTCACTGACGTCATATCCGTCACGGAAGTGACGCCAGTACACTTTTTCCGAAGCGACCCGCCAGCAGGACGTCGCTCGCCAAACACACCCACAAGACAGCCGCCGACCCGTAAATCATGCTCAGCTGCAGATTTCGCTGCACATTCACTTTCTTGTTTTACCGATTCCTATGACAGAGGAATCAACCACAGTTCTTTCAATACTTCTTGCGCTTTTTCTGTTAAAAAGACGTCTTTCTTGTTTGGAATGGCGCTGAGTGAGCGACCGAATTCTAGTTTTATTTTTTAACTGAACGAAGTCGTATTTTGTTTCCATGGCCCCTTTAAGAGCGAAAAACACATGAAGTCGCTCCTGCACCGTAGTCGAAGACATGGAGTATACAATACGAAAAACATGTATTTTCTCAGTGTGTAACAGCGGCTTGTAATTTCATGCCTCTGTTTAGGGGGAACGCGCTCCTAGGTGTGTTTTTGAATTCTGAAATATTGAATTCTTTGCCAGCGCCCGTCTTGTTCTGTTCTCCTTGCGCCGTCGGTTCACGCTGCTGCAGTCCGAATACATGCTGGCTTTAGTCCGAATCTTTTCCAGGTGCACACAAAAGCTGACATACCCACCAGGGTGTCTTAACGGTAACTCGGAATCTCCGGAATGGTAGGCCATGCCGTCAGCTTTTTCTGGGCGTAAGGTACAAACGGGTCTTGCAAACAACGTTTTGTGAGCGTTAAGACACAACAAATTTTGAAATGTAAAATCACAGTCGCTTACCGAGTGAAAGATACAATTCTCGAGGCTTCGGAACTCATGCGGGTTCCTTCTTGGCTCCGTTATGAACAAGGGACCGGTATGGGTTCCGAAACGTCCCACATTTTATTTTTGACTTCGTTATTGATGGCTATTCTGCGCTTAGTAATATTACCCCCATCCCCCCCCCCCCCTCCCCGGCCAGACAATTGAAAAGTTTACGACAACGGATATTGTTTCAATTTCCTGAGTGGCTAACGCTACCGCGCTTGTCTTAGACCCACGAGTAGTTTCCTGCTGCAAAGCACAAGCGTAACAGGTCCCAGGTCGGTTGTTGGCAAACACTGAAAACCCCTGAAAACCCACTGTGAGCACAAGTCCTTCGTTTCACACTCAAGCACATTGTAGAGCCTCGCGAATCCCGTACGTCTCAGCACAACAGTGTGTGTGTCTTCTTAGCTGTCTTCATTTCTGGCCACCGTCTTAATCGTGGTCTCAAAGCAAGACCTGCTACTGCAGGTCGATCACCGCAGCAACCATTGCGTCAAAAAGGACGCGGCGACTTCGCGCTCGGCACGACGCCATTTTTCTTACAACTGGTACGACGTTTCCTTTTCGGACCAGGGTAGCGTTCGTTTTTTTCACTTGTCTGTGCTTTGAGATGTGAGTGCGTTTGTACCGGGTGCCAGTGCACCGGTATCTTTTCCGTTTCTTCCGCCTACAATTAAGAAGGCGTATGGGTGGTTTACTATCTTGGCGTGATTACGCGCGTCAACACTTGAAAAAAAAAGACAGAATCCGGGCTGTTATGATCGTGCAGCTGCGGTCAAATCCACCACACTGTCGCTTGTTTTTGTTACGTGCGTGTTACGACTGCTGAATGCACAACTGTCGTTTCAAATTTGCCGCCATTTGTTTACCGAAATGCGTACGCGCTGGGGACATTCCTACGCGCTCATGAGCATTCTGAGAGTCTCCTCCGCGAGGCTAATGTCCGTGCTCATGCATAACTAAGGGTTTTGTTTGAATTTGTTATCTTTCAGACATTCAAGTCTGTATAAACCCTTTATAGGAAGTGTTTTCCAAGCATAACATTATTACTTTTTGTTATCATTCGATGCCGTACCGCTACTAACCTTCTATGACGAAAAAACGCTGCTAGCGATGCTGTATTTATACTGTTAGAGAACATTAACATAACGGTGCACTTCACAGGCTTTTTGGTGGTTGTTACGCTAGTTTATGTGGTGCTTCGAAAGGAATGGCCTTAGCTGTTGTCCGTGTGCACTGAGTTTTTTTTTAGTTCAAATCATTCGCAATGTTCGAGACGCCAGTACGGCATACGTCACGACGTCATACCATAGGAAGAAAGTCATTTCCTCTTCTTGTCATAAATACAAAGCGCCATTTAGGTTTTTCGTGGCCAACTGTCACTGCTAACGACACGAAGCTTGAAAAAGACAAAACCGTGTAGAAAATCTGCGGCAGTTTTGTTGGGCATTGCGTCTTGTACAGTTAGTTAGTTTCTCGTGCATCTTTGTGCTTGAGTTTTGCGGTTTATGCGCGATAAACGACAATTGTAGACGTTTGCATAGAAGAAAAATATGGTTTTTCTTCTCATCTCGTGGGGCCACTGAAAAGCGGTAAAATAACCTAAGCGGTCAACAGCCCCAAGCAGACGGGCTCAACATCGCAAGTCCCTTCCAACTACCTTTCCGCCCGGTACATCAAAATAGTTACTGTATACCAATACAGATAATTAATTGCATACCTGCTGGTTCTCGGCAGCTGCTCAAGTATGCTTGTCGCTTTTAAAGACTGTTTACTCACGTCAAAGTTGGCTAAAACTGGTTGAAGTATACTCTGCGTAGCGCTTTTCAACTTTCTTAAATTGCCATGTTCTGCACCGAGAAAGAAACGGACTTTCAGTTTCAAAAATTTGCAGAGAAACGGGGATGTTCTTCGCAAGTTACAGGCGTTTGATAGACAGGGTATGTACATACTTAAGTCGTGCTATAACAACTACACGAGCCATCTGTTTTCTGCCGCATAATTTACAATGCGGTCCTTTCAGGCGCTCGTCTATGGTGCTTTGCTAAACAGGGTTCAGCACCGCTGTACATTTCCCGCTTCATGAACAGTGCAGTGCACTCAGACATCGCTACGGTGGACACCTTGCCTTTATGCGCAACCAATCATAGTCTTGCAAATCTTCGCTCATTGGACGTTGCTTCTCACAGCCCGGGTAAAGCATATCCGCGCTACCTAATGGGGTTTAACTCTTTCGCACGTTACTTAATCGTTGCACAACATGTTTTGTACAAACTCGTGTCTTTGCAACGTAGTTATGTGAAATATTTAAAAAGGAACAGTGCAAGTTGCCGTACCCGGCAACGCAGAAGTAACTCCATTTGGAGTTTCCGTCTTTTATTTTTTTTATATAAAGAAGGTCACAATCTACTGAGTTAGCCTATAGACGTACTTATTTTCGAACGTACTTTGTTTGGAACAGCAAGGAAGAAACATGCAGGCCTTGCAGGCCGCCACGCACGCAGGTTTCTAGCCGTAGATATTCTGACGGCCAACGCTGCCGACACCAGCGCCCTCTCATATTTATGGTGCGGAGCGACGAAGTAGTCCTAGCTTCCTGAAGTACGTCCTTTCCTGTACCTCTCACAGTCGTGCACCCAAGCGAACTTGGACCGAAGGGCGGCTTTTGCTCACCCACTTCTAAGGTGCTACAGTACAACCACGCTACAGCTGAGGCCAACCTTTTCGAAGCACCACGTTCTCGCAGTTGTCCGAGGCACCGATCTCGCGGCTTCCGGGCGACAATGCGTGAGAAGTTCGAGTGGAAATGTCAAGGTAAAAATGGGAAAGGCGAAGTAGGAAGGTTTAGGGTTGGGAATGATGATGCGTAGCGAAAGTTGCACCTTGTCACCGGAAGCATGAATATTTTTGGAGTCAATTCGACCCTCTCTACTATTTCGCACAACTAACAGCCAGAGCGCGCATATCGCGCACTGTACCGGTGTACATAAATGCAACGTACTGTCACTCTTTGGAAAAGCTTTTGTAAAGGTGTCCCGAGCACGTAATAGTTGAGATCCCTGATAACGCACTGCTCCTACACCTCTCTAAAAATAAAACTTTGTAGTGTTGCATAGCGTGAATGTGTTGCGAATTACATTTTAGGTAATGCAAGAATATCCTGTACTGAGGCCTCGATCCCAGGAAAGTCCCTACAGGCGTCGCCGGGGTGATCTACGGTTCTCGACCTGTTTGACTTATCTGAGCAGCCCTGTAGCAAATGAACGCCTACCTCCGCAGAAGACTTAGCCTCCCGTGGTTTTGTACGCGTGAAAAATTCTACCCGTACGTAAAGTTTACCGGAAAAGATATTTAGCTCCTTTAAACAAACCACAGTTCGCATTTTAACTACGACAAATACCGCAGTCGACAAAGAAAGCTGCTTGCTCTGGTCGACCGTGAAATATAAGGAACCCGCTAACGGAAACTAGTACCCCGCTGTATTCTGTTGAAAGTTAGAATACTCGTTATGAACTGTTTTGTTATTGTGTGTAAAGAAATATAAGTGCGTGGATCGCTTTCAGCCACTTGTGTGCGCGTGTGTGTGCAATGGCCGCCCGGCCTGCTGGTGTAAACAATGGTGTATATGTGAGAGTATGGTCTCGCTTCGACCGATCGAGCGACCCCCTGGAGGACGCTACCCTACTCCCGATGAAGAGATGAAGATTGGTGCGCCATGTTTGGTTGTGCAGTGTTCTTGTTGCTTTGAATTGCACTGCCTAAGGAACACGATATGGTGAAGTGTAGGTCATCGCAGTGCGGCTTCATGAAAAAGATTTTTTTTTTTTTTGCTGTCTCGAATCGCTCTATGTTATGTGCGGATCGCATGGAACCTTTATGGCGGGCGATCAACGCAAAGTATTTGCACAGAGTTTTGTTTTTGACAGCCATGTTTAACGTGTCAGCAAAACGTGCAACAAACATGTCCTAACTAGTGACGTGTTGCTGCGGTGTTCTGGTGCGAGATGGTGTGAAAAAAAAAGAGCCAAACTGGTATGAAAGCGTGAATTGCCGTGTTGTGAAGTTTTCTACGCTCTCTGGGTCATGGCAAAGAAACGCACGCAAAGATATGGTAAACAATTTCCGTCACCGCGAACGCTTCCCTTGTATCCTCCGGTCACGCATCCGAACATATGTCATAAAAATAATGAAAAATTTTCGGCAGCTGAGCAGTTGGTATTCCCGTTGGGACAGTAAAAAGTTATCTATAACAGTTATTGTTTAATCGTGAATATGCTGTTTACTGTGTTGCGCATGGGCAGTTGCATCGTCCCGTCGTCTGCGCCAATTACAGCGACGCCAGCACAATCTAATAATAGAATTCCTTCTAACAGAACAAAGTTCAAAAAGTTTATAAATGGCCGTATACTTTTTTAACACTAGCTCCACTGTCCAGTTCCAGTTCGCGAAACGCGCATATAGTTCGCATTCGTATTCACAATCCGCCATTGCATCGGATTGGAAAGTTTTTTTACGTGAGTCGTGATTTTTTTTTTTTGTAAAAATTCACTAGAAAAGTGTTGAGCTGGGTGAGTCAGCAAAACATAGTTCTTTCAAACTAGACAAGGTTGCAATTTGTCTTTATAACCCCTTTTAAATGCTAACTGGTCCAATAGCCCGGCTAACCCGACGCCGGCTACAGTTACATGCGTGCGTAGGTGTGCCAAATGCTACACATCTATCCGTGATTCTCACGCGGGGCAAATTCCGTCAATTCCGTGCAAACGGTTTCAACGGTCGCAGACAATAAGGGACGGCTACCTTTAGTACGAAAAAATATTTTGCGAAAAACAGTAATTACTAACAATAAATTAAATAATATGCAAATATATAAGAATAAAATTAATTAATTAAAAGCAAATGAAATTATTAAACATAAAATAAACTAAAATTGTAAATAACAAAAACTGGTATTCGAAACTGACGTCCAGCTGAAAGGCACTGGCGATAAAAGTTTAAGAAGAGCGACTCCGAGCAACTTCATCGATAGTGCGTGCCATCTGTATTTTATAGATGGTACGCTTAGGAAATATGGAGTAACCCCCCACAGCTTTAGCGGATGAGTTTTTCAGTAAGGGTCTCCAAAGACATACGTAGAGGCCATGATGTCAGTGTCACCCGAACCATGACGTTAATTTTGTATGAAACCTTGTGAAACAGTCATTCGATGATAAACATCTAGATGCCCTGGGGTTGTCGCTCGTTCCTTTCAAACAGAGCGTCAATAGTTTTTGTGCTTGCATGGCAAGCAACATTCCGCCAGGAAAAGCAACGTTAAAGATAGGATTCACAGAATAGAAGAAGCCTAAATATTTTACCTCTTAACCAGTGTAAAGCAAGAAACACAAAAAACACACACACACCGCGGGCTAGGTAGATGGTAGCGGCTATGCGCGACTCAATTTAGCCGCCGCAAGCCAAGCCAAAGCGCTAATCAAGCCAAGGACCACGTTGCGGGAGACCATTCGCAATGGCGTCGTTTGCTCAATTCACGGAAGCTGTCGACTTAGTTACAGCTATAGCACCGATATCGAATGGCTCCGGTTTCGGCGCCACAAATCAGATCCACGATGACTGCATTTATTTATCCGTCTTGCTTATTGGTCTTATATTTTGTCCCCAGCAGTAAACGTTTGTCTGAGTCGCTAACCAAATCCGCGGTTTCAAAGCTTCCAGAAACGGCCTTCAATGGCCGCCATGGTGCTGCCAGTCGAACCGTGAAATTTGAAGAGATCCACTGTACGCACCCCTACCGCGTTTAAACTTTTTTGAGCACACCACGCAGCGTTTCGTTAACGCTGTTCGCGGGCGTGGCGCACTTTTTGTCTCGTCGGCTACCCATAATGTTCGGATGCTACAGCACCAGCGGTCGTCTGCTACAAAAATCGTCTGCGGACTCCCGCGGTGTAGGTTGCGCCAAGGGACACTTGGCGTGGCGGAACTTTGAAGGCTTCGGGACGGAGTGTGTCACTCACCGCCGGTGTTGTTTTGTTTTCCGGGCATATGCGTCACGTAGCGTTGACTTGTGATACGCGTGTTCGCCGTGGTGCACACAGCACAGAGTAGGCGTCATTATTGCCGCCAGCGCCGAACCGGCGTCAATTGTTCGTAGGATGCCAAGGTCATGCCAAGGTCGTGATGATCCGCGCACTTCTAACGCAGTGCTTAACACGCGGAACAACTATGGTTTGTGCCGAATTTTCTGGAATATCAACCCTTGCAGTCAAGTACAAAATGTGCATGAACTTGGTCTTTATTCTTGACCGTGCAAAGTTTGTACTCTCGGCGCGAAGTTGCTGAAGGTTAACAAAAGTAGTCGTTGTTTCCCGCTGTTCAGAGACTTCTTACAGATAGCGTCTACACCTGCTGGGCTGCTTTTTTGGCGTGTGTGTACGTGTGTGTGTGTGTGTGTGGGTGTGTGTGAAATCAATCACACTGCTTTTCACTATTTGCTAGTTAGCGCCGCGGCCTTCGGTGCTCTGGCGCATAGCCTGTCCTCAAGCGTAACAAGAAAGAGTCGAGGAAATCAAACTCTCCGAGCTCGCAGTCGACAGCATCAGGAGCGCCAGCCGCTGTATACCGTTTGCCGGTTTTGTTCGCTCAAGATTACCTCGTTTATCATATCTGGTACATTGTTGTGTTACCGTGCTTGTTGACGTGCTAAGCTTCTGCGACGCGAGTGCTTTTTTTGTCAATGTTCTCTGAATGACATTACACGTTTTTCGACGCGAGTTTGTGTTTTCTTCTTCGATTGGCAGCCGTGATCAGTGGAGGTTCCCTTAAACCTCCGCCATCGTGCCACACGCGACAGTCGAGTATAATTCAACCTGACTCAACGTGACTAAGCACTACCTGTAAAGGTTGTGTTTTCCGTTCAGAATGGATGGTGGTGCGCCTGACACCTAGTTCGCCGGACTAAATCGCCTGGCTTTTCACTGAGACCAGTGTTGTGAGGTCACGTCTGGAACAGATGACCTTTCGGTTCACCATAACTCACTTCTAACTCAACCGTGAGATGGCACGCTCAGAGCTGATCGGTACATCTCGTATCCGAATGCGTCATGCATGTACCGTACAGTCCCTCGTTGCTTGCTCCTCCGCCGTCGGCTAACGGGGTGCGTTTGTTCCGGTGTGGGCTAATAAAGATCGCTGTCTGTCTTGCGCTGACTGCGAAATGCCTCCGTTACTGTTTGTTACAGCCGTAACTCTCACGTAAAGGGATCCATGGGGCCAAGACGCATGGGCGATCTGTGGCGATCGCCTGCATCTAAATTGTGATGCCTTAGTGAGTCAAAAGTTTATAGCGCGGAAAAAAGAAAGACGCTCTGAGAGGCCTGGCACGGGCAAGCGCTTGTCCGTGTCAGAACTCATCGCACGTTGTTCTTTTTTCGCAGTACAGTTAAACCCGGTTATAGCGAACCGTAATATGCGCCGCGATTACGCGGGGACCCCCCCCTGCCATTCCCACATAACGAAACGAACACATAAAGTATGTTATTACCTTACACGAAACAATCTTTCCGCCGCAACTGCATAATTCGCAAAAAAGGTGTAATTTTTGTTTTCACTTTCGTTCTGGCGGCACCAAGAAGCACCGCATTCTCTACACGAGACATCGTTTGCACCAGTTCATGTCCGTGTCCTTCAATATCGAAGCAATATTGGCGGAGCACATCGACTGTCAAAAGCGCTTCATAAAGCGCCGGACGGCTTTACGTCGTGACATTCAGCAGCACCAGCTGCCATGACATACGCGACAGTGTGTGTGCGGGAGGGGCTGACGGCAACATCGGCGTCAACACTCAGGAAATCCTCGTTGGACAATCCGTCCGGCACAGCATCTGGAACGTTGGCGAGCTCTTCGCGCAGTTCGCCGGTGATGCCGTATTGGTCAGGACTCGCTGACTGGATAGGCTCCGTCGTGAATCTCGCACGTCGGAAACAGTTACGGAAGGTGTCGGGCGTCACGCCGGTCCACGCGAGGCTCAACAGCTCAATCATGGCCAATAAACATCTCAATCGCCGCTGCGAGACCACACATTTCAGTAGCAATTGTTGGCGCGCCGAATTCGACATATCTGATGTGAACTTCGTTATAAATAAGGAATATGCTTCGCATGCATTTTCCACATGGATTTGCTTTTGTTCGATATATGGCGTAATTCGCTCTATCCGTGTTCGTTACAGTCGGGTTTGACTGTATGAGCTTTATGTTCAATTATCCCAACCTTCTCATGCTGCATACATACTGCGGGATTCTATATTTCACACACTAGGTATTTCCCACCCCGCAGCCATCCGCGCTCAGCAAACATGCCCTGCGAGCGCAGGCTAAGGACGGGTCCGTTGTTTGCGGAGACAGAACAAGGCAGGAGGCGACCACGGCAACAGATCAATGTCAGCATTTATTGCAAAGTGCAAATCAAATACACTGTACACAGACTAATCGTACGCCATAACAGTAACACTGGGAGCGAGGCACTAAACAACACTAGAGATCGAGGTGGTTCGACTCACCGATGGATAGCGGAGCCGCGGGGAGCCGCGCGTGCGAGCGCGGGTGTAGTCTCCCAGCTCGCCCGGACGCGTCTCGTTGTGGCGCGTTCCCCAGATCCGGACCAGCGCGCCGAAACGTCCTCGCGCTACCGCATCCCCAAGGCAAAAGAGCGTCCTCTCGTCATGCGACAACCCACCAGACCTCTCCGAACCGTGGCGCTAGTGCAGAGGAAGAACTGGTTCTCGGGTAAGGCAGAGGGGAAATGGGTCAACGTCTCCACCCTGGTGACAACGAACCCTCCGGTCGCTGGCGCCCTCCCGTATGGCTCCCGTCGCGCGAGCGAGGCGCATTGTGTAACGCCGGCCGCGATGGGAAGCTAGTCAGAAAGGGGTTCGCGTGAAGGTCGCCATCCCCACAATACATACATACATACATACATACATACATACATACATACATACATACATACATACATACATACATACATACATACATACCATACTGCAAACGTACCTACATACATACATACATACATGTAGTGAATCAAAATAGGAAATGAGGGACTCGTTGAAATAAGACAGAAATAGGGATTGGCAGTCAAGAAAACCTCGTAAAGCAAAGGGGAGGATGTGGTAGGTCTTTGAAATAGAAAAACAAATTGGAAAGAAAGAAAGAAACAAAGTGGAGAAAAAATGCCCGCCGGGTGGGATCCGAGCCCACGACCTCCAGAATACCGGTCTGGTGCGATGACCACTACGCTACCGGCGGGGCTATATTCCCTCTACTTTCTGGGATATTGATGTTAAGGTATGTTTGTTTTCTGCGTTTGGGGGTGGTAGCCAGCGCCACTCGGACTACTCGGGGTGAAGGGGACCTTCTTTTTAACCCCCGGGCCGTGACTCGAGTATCTACGACATGTCGAGACTCGAGAGTGGTCGACCAGCGTTGAACCCTCTTAAGCTCCCTATGGCACCAAGACTGCCAGAACAGAGGCCCTCGCTATGCATGTAGCGAATGAGATTAGGAAATGAGGGGCTCGTTGAACACAGAAATGGGGATTGGCAGTCAAGAAAACCTCGGAAAGCAAAGGGGAGGATGTGGTAGGTCATTGAAACAGATAGAGAATTTGGAAAGAAAGAAAGTGGAGAAAAAAAATGCCCGCTGGGTGAGATCCGAGCCCACGACCTCCAGAATACCGGTCTGGTGCGATGACCACTACGCTACTGGCGGGGCCATATTCCCTCCACTTTCTGGAGTATGTATGTTAAGGTATTTTTGTTTCCTGCACTAGGGGGTGGTAGCCAGCGCCACTCGGACTACTCGGGGTGAAGGGGACCTTCTTTTTAACCCCCGGGCCGTGACTCGAGTGTCTACGACATGTCGAGAGTGGTCGATAAGCGTTGAACCCTCTTAAGCTCCCTATGGCACCAAGACTGCCCGAACAGAGGCCCTCGCTATGCATGTAGCGAATCATACACACATACATACATACATACATACATACATACATACATACATACATACATACATACATACATACATACATACATACATACATACATACATACATACATACATACATACATACATACATACATACATACATACATACATACATACATACCCATGAAAGCATATTAACCAAGGCTTGATAGACTAATCGAATTCAAAGTGCAATGGATTACAATCAACCACAATTTATTCAGTCAACAATCGCAATCAGTGAATACCATTCAACCTGCTATTTAGATCAGTCATCCTACCTGAACCTTCAAAAGGTCGTGAAAATACAGCAGCACATACACATCGGCCAAGTCTTTATAAAAAGTCGTGAATATTAGTCGAGTAGTTTTAATCAATCGACGCTTTGAATTGAATAATCAGCTTCAATAGAAAAAGTAATTTTAATCAATAATGACTACAGCCGACGCTGAAATTCACGGCAACTCATGAGATCTCACCTCTCTCTCTCTCTCTCTCTCTCTCTCTCTCTCTCTCTCTCTCTCTCTCTCTCTCTCTCTCTCTCTCTCTTGGGGTAACAGTGCCGCCTCGAGTACCCCACCTACATTCGTTTCCCGTTGTGTTTCCCGACGACAGCCACATAAGCAGGTTCAGCGGAGTCAATGGACAATCAATAATATGCACGCTTTTGTTCAGCCGATTACAGTTACAACTTCCCAACTCCTGAAACTTGTATTTTGAATTTCTCGGTATGATGCTGCCGGCGTTACGTCCCCTGCTACACGAGGGGCCGCGGTCCGTCGCTCAGTTCATTCGACAAACTGCGTGCAACGAGCACTGTGGCGGTTATACAGCTCTCCACTAATCCGGGTCTAACTAACTCACCATGGAATTCTACGGAGGCGGGCATACGGAGGGGATGGAAATGTTCTCCTAAGACATTGAAGCATATCGTCGTGTCTTCAGTCCTCTATAGAATGTCATGGTCATTTAGACGCAGACTCTCTTAGAACTGTGCTGCGTCCCCAGTGTTCCACGGAGCTTGGGAAGTGAACAGTAGGGTACATGAATAGCGTTTTGGGCGCGGCCGGAGCGACGTGTCGACAATGCACTCCGGGCACATTCCGGAGATGAGACTTCGATGCGGGGGATGAATCCTTTTGTGGGAAACTGGGAGGTACGCATTGGAACTACCTGGCGCGGAAAAGCGCGCTGAGCAGCGACGATCGACCGACGTTCTCCCTTTGTTCACCAACGAGACAAGAGGCGGCGCACGCCTTACTCTGATGCAAGTTCCTGTCGGGAGCGTGCCGGTTCGGACAGTAGGATGGGGCTGATGGAGGGGTGACCACGTGATTACGCCTGGTTGTGGGTTTTCCTTTACACTGCGTGCCAGTGTCGTGTTTTGTCAGGCAATGCGGCTGTGGGCCCTAGATAAGTTTAGCCAGCGATTATGCAAGGATTGATGTCAGCGGTGGTTTCCGGGTGTTCTGGGGTCTTACTTGAAGCGACCACGAAGACAAAATAGAAATTTAGTTCATTAAATAGACTGCTTTGCCCCGGTAGCAACTGTGCAGTTTTATCGCGAACATCAAATAAATAATCGAGATATTGAAGAAAACGCATGCTGCAGTGGCGACACTCCAGATGCTTTCTGGCATTTCTCTGTGACGTCACAGAATCTTTTCTGTTCGTTCTGGCGGCCCCCGCTCAAAGCCACCGCGAAGCATCATGACTGGACGGTTGTAGGGGAGCCTCTACTTCCCGGTGATTCGATCGCTTGAATGCTAAGGAGAAGTTAAGACGCTTAAAACTGTGTTTTAGTGTTGGCCCATATTACGTCATTCCTGGGCGTATTGCGTCACTAAAGCGCGAAATTTGAATTTCTTTTCTGGATTCTGGCGTTTCTGAAAAGCGTCTTTCGCGGCTGTAATAAAACTGAGCGGGTTACAAATTTGTGTCTCGCCTTCATGGCCCCTTCAAGGGCGCGCCAGCCTATTCTTGGCAACCACTTGAGCCTTGCAAAGAAAACCATGGCCCACATGTGTATATCAACTGTTCTTTATCGTCCTTCTCGCTCCAAAATGCTTTGCTTTCTACCGGCACGTTGAGCTGAACCCGGAGCTCTGCAACCTCGGGAACGACATTGGCCGGTAGGCACATTTGTAAAGTTCTGGGGCTGCAACGACTCATGCAGCGTGTTTCTGAAAGGTTGGGCTCCGCGATACGTGATACCCGCAATTTAATACAACCCAGAGGGAGTATTGAACTTCCCACTGTTCCAGGAATATTGCAGATGCGCATAGATCGTGCGTATAAACAAATTTGAGCTCAGAGCGGGACTCGAACCCTGTCGCGAGCATGCCAAGCCAAGCGTTCAAGAGCTTTAGCATAGTTCAGTGTACATGACGGGATTGCATGTTCGCCCTGAGCGGTCCACGATCTACTAAAGCGGAAACTTTCTTAGCGGGACAGAAGGCGTTTTGTCAAAATCTTTTCAATGCACTTCCCCATAGACCGGTTGGTCGGCCGAAAAGCTGCGTTAAGACCTCTGGACACACGGCGCATGCGTGAAACGGGGCTTACATTGCGTCAAAACGGTTACTTGAAAACGGCGAAGAAGTAACAGTTCTACATAAGACAATACACGCAACGATCATGAACCCGCCGCGGTGGCTCAGTGGCTAATTCGTTGTGCTGCTGAGCACGAGGTCGCGGGTTCGATTCCCGGCCGCGGCGGCCGCTTTTCTGATGGAGGCGAAAAGCAAAAACGCCCGTGTGTACGAGATTTCGGCGCACGTTAAAGATCCCCAGGTGGTCAAAATTAATCCGGAGCCCTCCACTACGGCGCGCCTCATCGTCTGCGTTGCGTCGGCGTGTTAAAACCTACAATCAATCAATCAATCAATCAATCAATCAATCAATCAATCAGCAACGATCATGAACAAGGAGTGCAGTAGTATAGTTTTATCTAATGAACCACACATCGGTATACGTTACAATCGTTCATAGATATGATTACTTAGTGCGCTAAAGATCGTCTCAAGGGCTCGTTCTTCGTTTGCGATTTGAGTCTTTGAATGTTTGACGATAGACTGGACGCACTTTCAGCGAAGACTGGACGCACTTTTAGCTTTCACACTTCGCTCAACTTTCTTTAGGAAGGGATGGAATTTTTTCTGTCCTCGTGTGTATTGTGCGCCTGCAGAGTGGAGAAAATTGCGAGCGGGCTTGAGCGGTCTCGGCGACTGCCGTCACGCGCGGTACAACGCGAGATCGCTACGGCAACTGGAGAGTGGAAGGGTGGAGACCGAGAGACATACTCGAGAGAGGACCGCGGTTGCGTGGAAGAGACGTCGCGGAGTTTCCAGGACGACCGGTGTGCACAGTGATTAAAGCAGAACCTTATCAAAGCTCGATATGGTCAAAAGCTCCGTTTTATTGTATCACTTCAACGCTAACGTGCAGTGAACAGACGGATGACCATGTTTTTTTTTTTTTTTTTTTTTTTTTTTTTTTTGCGAAAGTTTGCTCTGCAGCATAAAACGGTGGAGGCGAGCGTGTTTAAATGTACATAAACAGGAAGTTTTCAGTGAGAAAGTCTAAAAGGCTCCGGTGATACGGCCCAAAGAGCCAGCGTCTGTAGTCGGGAGGCCGGCCTGGGTTGAGTCCCACACTATGTAGTACTTGCTGTCTGGAGCGTTGGAGGGCACGGCAAGTCCACAGAAGATGGTGAATGTCTGCGGTCGATGCCGACGTGGTGCAAAATGGACATGTCCAGCCAAACGGAGCCCGTCGATCCGGGGGCCAGGTGGGGGTGACCGCTGGTGTAAGAGCAGCCCCGACGCGAATCCTTCGTAGCGCCACCTCCTCACGGCGGGTGAGCCCACCAGGGAGGTTTGGTAGTGCTGGCCAATATTATGTCACTCCCGCCCATATTACGCCACCGTAGCGCAAATTTTTAAAGTGTTTTCAATAGTCCTTGCGTTTTTTAACACGAAAGTGTTTTACTCCGGAACACACAGATTTCACTGACGTCATATCCGTCACAGAAATGACGCCAGTACACCTTTGCCGAAGCGACCCGCCAGAAGGACGTCGCTCGCCAAGCACTCCCACAAGGCAGCCGCCGACCCGCAAATCATATTCAGCTGCAGATTTCACTGCACATTTTACTTTCGTGTTTTACCGATTGCTGTGACAGAGGAATCAACCACAGTTTTTTTTCTTTTGTTGAAGGACGCATTTCGTGGCTGTAAAAAAGCTGGGTGAATTACCAAAGGAGAGTTTTAAATCGGACACCGTTGTATTATATCTTCATGGACCTTTCAAAGATGCAAATGTCTTGCTGTGATTAGCCAGGTAGAGAGTGCAAGTCCCTTTAAAGCGTATTTGTGCCTCCTGTGGCCTAACACTGAAAGAGGCGCCCTGTGTGATCGATATAGATTCGGCCGCATGTAGTAGGGATTGTGTGTACGACAGACTTTGTGCAAGGCCCGAGCACCAGCGAATATGCTTGATGGAGCACCCCCGCTGGGAGAGAGCCATGAAAAGAAAAAAACTGTGGCAGTCATTCCTTACGTACATGGTACGTCGCATTCCCCCAAGAGCGCGGGCAGCCGCTATGAAGCTGGAGTTGCATTCTATGCAGCGAATAAATTGGCTGGCATCAGCTGTGCCGAGCGCAAAAAGCGGAAGAGGCGGACCATTGGGGGTGCTCCATCAAGCATGCGCAGAACCTTGTTTGTGTCTCGCGGCGATTCAGTCGTGTACACGATCCCTACCACATGCGGCAGAATCTGCATGGGACAAGCAGGGCACTGTAAGGATGTTGGGCTCAGGGAGCATGAACATCCCGTTTGAAAGGCTAGGAAGACAAAATAGAACGTTGCTCAGTTTTCAAGAACTAGCATTTGGTAACTAACTCAGCTTTATCCCAGCGACCAAAAACGTTTTCTCGGCCAAAAAACCGCAAGAAAAGGTGGAAAACTTTCAAATTTGGCGCCTCAGGGACGTGTTATGAGTAGGAGAGAGAGAGAGAGAGAGAGAGAGAGAGAGAGGATTAGATTCGATAGATAGATAGATAGATAGATAGATAGATAATAGATAGATAGATAGATAGATAGATTAAGGGGGGGGGAAGTAGATAGAAGATAAGAAGAGAGAGAGAGAAGGAGAGAGAGAGGAGAGAGAGCGACAGAGAGAGAGAGGAGAGAGAATGGCCTCCTTTCCTGATTACTGGTGAGCTTAGCCTGGCCAAGGCGCCTAGCTTACTACACCAGATTGTGTGAAAAAAAAATGAACTTAATAAAGTGGTGATTATGATGCCTATGATGACGATGATGCGCTCATTAATAGAGTCCTGTTTAGGGAGTCTGATGCAGCCCTGTGCTTCTCAGGAAAGACAATAGAGATTTTGTGGCGCGAAATGCCCATTTAGAGTTAGACCAAGGGCCTAACACGTCACTTAGAGTTAGTCCTCTAGAAAGCGGAAGGCCCAAGAACACTAAAAGGGACGATCTAGCTGCTCTATACCGCGTACTTTCTCTTAATGCGTGGTTCAAGCCCTCGCGCACGCCACAAAGAGTGAAGAAGGGGGAAGCAGCCTCTTTGATCCCGAAGCGAAAGTAACTTGTGCAAGCGACATTTAGCAGCACGCGGTGAAGAACCGCTTCGTCATGCTTGGACAGTTCGTCAGGCATCCTTAAGGTCCCGTGCGGGTCTATGGAGTGAAGCGGCGCGTAATTTTGCGGCGCAACTGCCCACATAGATCGCTGAAAGCTCCAGGCAGCCTGGGATGCAAGAGCAGAAGCATCTCGTCTGGAGAACGGTATACGGTATCACTGGCCCGTGCAGGTCATGCACGATCGATGCCGCAGTGTTCGCCTTGGCATCCCAGCATCTTCACCTTTTTGTTCCACATGTAACTCACGAGAAGACATTCGTCATGTCATATGTGTTTGCCCAAAGTACGCCGTGCACAGGAAAGAACTAATATTATCTTTGTGCAGGCAGCTTGGTGCGCGACTTGAACTGAGGGCTGTTTTGGGACCTTGGTGGGATCTCAGTCAGGCTGCACGTGCAATCAAAGCTCTCTTGTGGTTTCTTCAGAGCGCAGAACTAGGCAAAGTTTTGTGATTGAAGTCTTCGGGTGCATAAATTACATATTTTCCTTTTTATATTTTTGTTGTCTTTCTTTCTTTTGTTTTTTGCTTTCTTTCTTTTTTTCTTCTATCATATAGCGTAGCAATCCAGCGCAACGGCTCGGCTAACCTCGCTGGTCTTCATTCAAGTCTCTCTCTCTCTCTCTCTCTCTCTCTCTCTCTCTCTCTCTCTCTCTCTCTCTCTCTCTCTCTCTCTCTCTCTCTCTCTCTCTCTCTCTCTCCCAGTTATACCGCAGTGGGCAGGAATCCACTGATGCTCCCCATGACGGTGTGCCTTTAGATCTTGTGAGTGCAATGCATTGTTGTCGAAAACAAGCTGATCTTTCGGGTACGATTTTAAGCACTGAAGGGCTGCCCGAGAATCCGTGAAGATTTCCCACCGACGCGCTGGTTGCTCGATTATGTAGACGAAAGCAGCGCGCAGGGCGGCAAGTTCTTATGGGTAGGAGTGACAGAATAGAGGTCAACACTGAAAACCTGGTTACCAGTGCTTTAACTGCTCATTAGCACCCAAGTGATAAGATCAAACGTAACTATAGGCCCGACTACAGTCGCCCTGTCATGTTTCTTCACGGTGCCATAGGTCGGCGGTAGCCAATCACACAAACCAAGATCCTGTGACGTCACAGATATGTCGTCGGTGAGTGGCTGGGGAGGTCGCCTGTGCTTCAGCTGTTTTCCCTAATATCTCCATTATTTGTTGGAAGTTCGAGATCAGATTAATATCATTGTTATCGGGACAAAGCACTCTTTTTCATGAACCAGCCTTGTATTTTTTCTTCAGTGACGTGCTCTGCCATCTCGCTAATCACTGCCACACCTGCAAGTGTAGTTCCGTTTTTATCGACACGGGTATGCTTCACAGGCTAACAGGCGGAAGTGCGGGAAATCGCGGAACATTTTCAATTACAAAACACTGCGCTGGGCTGTTGTGAACGAAGGACAGTGAGACCCAAGGTGCGCACATACGAAAGCGCAACTACCAACTGGCTTTTTTTTTTCGACCCTTTCGGAAAACACGGAAACGGGAACAAAGAAAGATAACTGGTTCATCGTGGTGGAATACAGAAGCGCTCAAAAAAACACAAGGACGAAGGAAGAAGTAGACAACACGGCGCTTACTCGCAACTACTCGTTTATTGAAAAACATACAAATATATACCATCCAGAGTACACGTGGTCGGATTCCCTCCCCCATTATACACACCATTACAAGACTTAACAGCGGTCGAGGCACATGCGGCAGAAAAAAAATATAAGATACAACACACGCCAAACGTAAAGTACGCAAACCCTGAAAACAGCACGATGAACACATACCAACTAGCCCAACTTTCCGTTCTTCTAAAGATAACTGGCCTTGGTCCATCGACTATCGCCCTTCGTCGATGTTAGCTCAGTGCAGTGTTCCTAATCAACAATGTACCAACCAGCCCATAAGCAAGCTCTCGTTGTACATTTCCATTTCGCAGAAGCAGGGAAAGAGAGACATGAGCAAGGCGTCTGTAAAAATCATGTCTTCGGAGATTGCGTTCTCTGGTGATCTCTGCGAAAAATTTATTGTGGCATCATTTGTCTCTCCTGCGGCTTAGGATTGACTTTGGCTTGGGATTGTTTTCATATTGATGTTTTCTCTAATTAGTTGTAAATTGCGCTGCGTCTCGTCGTTTGTGTGTTCTTAAGTCCTCGTTACTCGCGCGTTCTTCTAAGGGAAATACTTAGAGAGTGTACTAATTAACGGTAATGCAGTTTCATCTCCTTCTTTAGGTACATCGATCAAAGCGCGATGGACCCGAAGTATTCCATGCCCAGAATGTTGCCATGGCGGCGCATCGCCTAAGGCGTTGTGCTGCTGAGCCAAAGACGCGGGTTTGATCCCGGCCGAGGTGGATGCTTTTCAGATGGAAGCGAAAAGCGGAAACACCCGTGAGTGAGTGAGTGAGTGAGTGAGTGAGTGAGTGAGTGAGTGAGTGAGTGAGTGAGTGAGTGAGTGAGTGAGTGAGTGAGTGAGTGAGTGAGTGAGTGAGTGAGTGAGTGAGTGAGTGAGTGAGTGAGTGAGTGAGTGAGTGAGTGAGTGAGTGAGTGAGTGAGTGAGCGAGCGACGAGCCGATATACGTTTGACGCACTGCAAAGCAATATTTTAGTAGATATATGAGTCAGCGTGAAGCCCATTAACTAACAAAACAACAACCCCGAAGTACACACACGGAAGTGCGCGCACACGTACCCACACACAAACTTTCTATCTCGCGCGCGCGCGGAGTATGCAAAGATAAAGTTTAATAAACCTAGTTGCAGCGAAGGAAAGTTTGAAATCCACCTCAATGCAGCCGTACAGCTACAAAGGAAAGCTCCGAAACCTCAGAAACCTCAGTTGTCAGAAATCTCGCAGTTGAAGGAAAATTCGTCCTTGTACAGGATTCGAACCCGGGACCACCGCTTAACCGGAGCAGTAGCTCTACTAACTGAGCTAACCAGGAGGCTAGTCGTTTGTAGCGCGAGAGCGAATTAATCAGCAACTCGAAGTGAAGGACCGGTGTTGATTGACCAGAATTGAGCTGGTGTTAATAGACCAGGTGTTAATTAACCAGAAGTTTGAAATCCACCTCAACGCAGCCGTACGGCTGCATCGAGGTGGATGTCAAACTCTTCTTCACTGAAACTTACTTCACCTTCGAGATTCCCCCTAAATCTGGTAAATTAACCTAGTTGCACATTTTAAGGCATACGTTACACTGAATTTGGATCCCCCGGAACGCGGTATAAAATGCTGCAAAGTTTATCATTGAATAAATCCAGCCACGAAATACCGTCCCTTCTTTAAAATTGTGCGCATTCAACTCAAAAAAGATAAAACACACTGTCACGAAAAAAAATCCATAACGCATACGGCATACAATGCCTAACGTAAACAATATTAATCAGCAGTCGCGTTCGGTAATTCTCAGCCATGCTATACCGCCGAGTTCTCCCCCATAGCCTGCGCGCAGCATTCCCCGATAACGGCGCGTCCTTACGATCCAGCGAGCATCAATTATCCACCAAAACATGTTCGCCCTACTTGCGGGCTCTCCCTAAACTTGCCAACAAGGCCGCCTCATTCAAAGCCCCCATGAATTTCTTCGAGGAGAAACTCTTTGAACCGGCCTCTTCCCTTCCTTCTCGTTTCCCATCGGAACGTTTTCCAATAGCCTCCGACGTCGGTTTAAAAAGCCCGCGCTCACCGCGGCGAAACGCCTCCAGCTGCGGTTTCCCATGCTCCTCCCGCGCACTGAGGCAAGCGAAAACGCCTGTAATGAAACCGCATGGCTTATAGTATATACGGGCCTACATGTGGCCCGCATTCTGTGGACAAGAAAAATGGCCGCCTCTACTTTCCTCTTTTCTCCAGCGATAAGCCGGAAGTGATTAATTTCAGCGAGGAGGGACGGAAGGGGTGAGTGCGTGCGCCTGGCAGCGAGCAATATTGATTTCCGGTTCTGTTGGCGACCCACGGGCCGAGTTCCTGCTTTCATTAGCGACGCAGCTTTTCCCGCGGAAATGGAGTTGAGGAGGGAGTGGAGATATTTGTGCGAATGGGAGCGGTAGACCCGCACCAGCTTTCGCTCATTTGTCCTGCACAATATATTCCCGGACAAGTGCACCTTGAAAATATAAGATAAGGGCCTGAAGTGTCCGCGATCGACGTCTCTCTAATTATCTACTCGCCTGTAGGTGCAATTAAAGGGATCCTGAAACTTGGCTCGTGAGTACACTCATTTGTGCTCATTTGTACTCAAACTCACGATTGAGTGCGATGATGAGTGAGTACAGACCCAGAAAAAAAATGAGTACGATGAAGAGTGAGCACATGCTGATACAAAAAATGTGAGTACGATGACGAGTGAGTGCAGACGCGAGTACCTGAACTCTTCATTACAGTATTCATAAATACTGTACTCGCGAGTAGTACTCACAAGTAGTAATCGTGAATAATGTACTTGCGAGCAGTATTCCCGAGCAGTACCCATGCATGAGTACTGCACTCGCGAGTAGTACTCACGAGTACAGTACGCGCGAGTACAAGCTTGTGAGTTTGATCGCGCACTCGCATCGCGACGTGCGTGCACGAGTCTCACGCATTTCGCGGTGCCGCAGCGCCCCTGTTGATGAGGGCAAAATGAGTTGATAAGAGAGAAAACTGCCGCCCTTGCTATTTTCTCTGCCGTGGCTTTCGGCACTAGCTCGCTTCTGGGTTGCCATAGTAAAAGCAAAGACAGGCATGGTGCAAGACAGGCATGGTGGCTTTACTGTACTTGCTCCGTTCAAATTATAGGTCAATGTACCTAGTTTAGCGCGTTAATGCGAGTGGTTGATTGCGCGAACAAATTAGTAGAAACACTTTTGAATACGAGTAAACGTGAGTGAAGCTTGAGTAAAAGGGAGTACAAACTGAGTACGAGTGCGAGTAAATACACATTGAGTATTAGTACAAGTGAGTACACATGAGTAGCGTACGAGTTAGTACAGATTGACTACGCGTACTCGTGACGACTAAGAGTTTGAGTAAGGATTGAGTATGAGTGCAAGTGAGTACAGTAGTGTTCAGTACGAGGGAGTGCTGATTGAGTTCTCGTAAGGAGTAACGAGTTTGAACACGGATGAGTACGATTACAAATGAGTATGGGGTGAGTGAGTGCGGTTGATTTTGAGTACAGACGGGCTTTTTGGGTGACTACAGTGTGAAGGAAAAAATTGTGATTGAGTTTGAGTGAGTTCTGTTCTGCGGACCTATGTTTTTCCACTCCAAAACCGGCCTACAAGCCTTCGTGCGTGTCCCTGACAGCTGCAGCCGGACCTTTTTTTCGGAGAAGTAAACGCGGGAGGAAACGCGTCGCTCTCTGCACATGTGTTTGCTTTCTCTCTTTCCTTCCTGATTGGAGGTCTGCGGCTGAAACTATAGAAATTTCCAACTCCGATACACGAGAGAGAGAGAGAGAGAGAGAGAGTGTCTTTTATTTCCACCTGTCAATTAGATGACTGGGTATAGGCTTCTGGCTGGACACCTAATCATCCTTCCTAACCGTTCGCGGGGATCCTTTGGGATGCGGCGGAGGGCAAGGCAGAGAAAACTTTGTCACGCGATCTCTCGAATGTTACGAGCTCAACCGACCAGGCACACTCCCACTGTGATTATAGTTCCAAAGAATGAACAGTTGTGAAGAACGCAGAGGGAAAGCGAAACTGAGTTTAAAGTGAGCTTCCGAGTTTCTCGATGCGCGTGCTCATTGCCTGTGGCTAGAGATCGGCAAGTAATCACTTGGCCTCCTGGACGGAGGAACCGCACCCCCTTCTCTGCAAGATAAAGTTCTTTGCTATCCTGTGTATTCATTGGTGCTTCACAGTAACGCGTTGCCGTCCAAGCCAGCAACAGACCCTGCCCCACCCCTGACTCTTACGCTCCACGGTGCCTCAGTAGGCCGAGCTGTCATCTGTTACCATGAAAGCTCCCAGTGACGCGGGTGCAACTGCTTCTACGCGATGCACTTACCCCAGTGCTCTGCAACATGTACCTTACTTCAGGGGACCTGCAATCCGCTGTACAATCAATGGCGAGTGGGCGCAGTACTCTCGGAGAGCAGGGTATGACCTATTCTATGCTCCAAGACATAAAAGTGTTCCAGCATCCTTGTCTTCTCAGCGCCCACAACCCAGTATGGAACACGGGCGAGATCCCCTAAGACCAAAAGACAGCCATTGGTGCCCCCTCTTACGAGTACGCAAAGAACCCAAGTGGATCAAGCTCCTGCAACTGGCATCCTCTGAAGGGAGGCGGTGGAATCTGTGGTCTTCAGTCGCCTCGCTTGGACTTCTGATAATACCGACGTTGCGAAACCATCAAAAGGAATTGCGTCGCAAGGGGTGTGCGGCAGATGCCGTGTTCTCCTTGGAGAAGTCTCGACACAGTCAAGAAGCGGGCTTTCATGCTTCTCCTGAACCTCAAGGGCGCATTTGATACTATACTTACAACGTCATTCTAAAGGAACTTGAATACCTTGGCACCATCACGAAAGTATTAGTTTATACAATGCCTGATTGATTGATTGATTGATTGATTGATTGATTGATTGATTGATTGATTGATTGATTGATTGATTGATTGATTGATTGATTGATTGATTGATTGATTGATTGATTGATTGTGGGGTTTAACGCGCCGACGCAACGCAGGCGATGAGGCGCGCCGTAGTGGAGGGCTCCGGATAAATTTTGACCCCCTGGGGATCTTTATCGTGCGCCGAAATCTCGTACACACGGGCGTTTTTGCTTTTCGCCTCCATCAGAAAAGCGGCCGCCTTATACAATGCCTGACCAGGTGCGGCTATAGCCCTGGGACGCACGCCGGTGCGGGTTGTTTGAATATGACGCTACATAGCCTAACGCCACTTCGCATTCCCAAAAATGTTCAGGCCGCGGGCAGCGTTAGCGACCTAGGTAAATGCATCGTAGACACGGTGAATAAAAACACTGCCCCGAGCTTGCAAGCTTGGCTCGCATGCTATGGAAATGCCCCAGTATACAGAGAGGAGGATGAGGAGAAGAGAGAGGGAGACAAACATTTATTTTAGTAATGAGCAGGAGGATGTTCTTAGGGCCTCCACCCAGTGAGATGCATCCTTATTCCAAGATGCCTTGGAGCTGGCTGGCCGTCCAGGTCCGTTCCACCAGTCGGCGCTGGTCGGAGAGCTCGGAGCCGGCCAGCTGCTCCACCTACTGCTCATTGGTAGGGTTGGGATTTGGGGTTAAAGCAGGGGTCTGTTGGCACTCCCATACCACTTGGTATAGGGTGCCAGCAACAGGGCAAAAGTTACAGGTGGCAGGGTATTGGGTGGGGTACTTGACGGTCAGTAGAGTGTTATGGGGATACGAATTGGTTTGGAGGCGCCGGAAAGTGGTTTCTTCGTAGCGTGTTAATTGTGCATGAGGTGGCGGGAAGCGACGGCGGTCGTTTTTGTAGTGGGATAAGATTTCGGTGTATGTTTGGATTGGTGCTGGCTTTGAGGCGCTTCGGTCGTTGTTTTCTCCCTCTGAGGTAACGCCCGGTGTGTATGAGCACCTCGCCTCGTTTCCTTCGAGGGACTTTATTAAAACGGGCTCAAGAACTGAAACCCTTCCCGTTCCACCGAGGTATAACGGGTAAATTAAATACGTTGAAAATGGATGTATGGATTTAAAATAAAAAAAAAACGTAAAAAGGTAATTAAACAAACTTTGTTGAACAGTGAGATCGAGCTGAAATGTCGGCGGGGCCCTCAGTACAGGACTCGCTTGGTGCGGCCTGCCGTCCTCGCCCGATCACCGAGCCAAAGCTGCTTACTTAGGTCCGAGCTCACAAGTTCACTGTCCCACTTCTCCTATGAAGGAGATGAGTCACCCTATTTATTTGCCCCCGCTTTCCAACCCAACCTTCGAGCAGTGGAGGGCTTCCCTGGCCAGCCCGGACCCGAATATCCAGCCTAAGTTGGTGACCCGAGCACGGACGGCCAGCCGAAGTCAAGGCATCCCGGACTAGGGACGCCTTCCACAGGGCGACGCCCACACATCAGCCTATGCTGGAGAAATAAAAATATTTTTTCTCTCTCTCTCTCTACACCAAACGGGGAAATAAGGCTGTACAAAGCACTTTCAGGGTGGTATGATCTGGGCCACTGGCGCACATAAAAGGCACCCGGCTAAACGTTAAAGAGCGACTGCAGAGTGTTAGCCCCTGAATTTAAGGCTCTCAGAAAGGCTTTTACAGTAAGTATGGGGAACTTGTTTAGCAGAGGAAGAACTCGTGCTTCAATATACAGTACAGCATTAGCTGCTGTTACATTGGGGAAGGCGTCCCCGAACCGGGCTCCGTCGACCCCCGTCATGTGAGGCAGCGTGGTAGTGGGCGGCCAGAAAAGGTTGCTGCCTTGGTGATGACGCCAAGAAGCCGAGGGCAAACTGAACTTGTTTACAGCATGGCGAGAGATGAGCCGAAGCAATACAACCCCTCCCGGGCGAGGTTACAGCGGTACTCTAGCAGAGCGACACCATGTATTCGCTGCTGCAAAATGAACTCAAAGTATCCACCGAGAGAGTGGGTTTTATAAACAGTAGCCTTAACTGCTGCGCGGCTTTCCCGGTGCTTCTGTGCAGACGGCCCGAAAATAGTACCGACACGCACAACACTCTTTCCGAGTTCATGAGGGCCGGCAGCAACGGTGCTCGTTGAGTCTGAGAGAGGGGGTAGAGGAGATCTCGGCTGTGGCGTCCGCATCACCGGGACATAACTCCAGTGTCTCTACATGAAGATCCGTTGACTTCGTGTTTTGTAGCTGCAACAGCTTGAGTCACCGCCAACGGGCCCCGCGCCGCAGGCGCCCATGAGGAGGGTAGGCTCTACCACAGAGCGCAATACTACTGCACGAAACGTGCAGTACGCGCGCACAGAATCGCAGCGCGCTGAATCGTAACACTGCATACTTCAGTAGCCCTAACCCTGAGCAGCGTGCCCCACCCAGCTACGTCGTCATCGCAGATGCTGGAGCGCGACGCTAAGCGCCACTGCCGTCTTCGTCGTCTTCTGACGGCGTTAACACCTTGGGTGGCGCTGCCTTGCGTCACCCATTCCCCTCTGCCAAAAATCGCGTAATCGAAAGGAGTGTCAACGATTTATATAACGTTTTCAAACGCCTGCATCCCAGGTTGTCTCACGGGAGCTTACGCCGATCCATTAGAGATGCGCTCGCCGAAAGCGACGTCAATGCCATCGCCGAGAGGCGTGCCTCCGCCCGAGGGACCGCGCGCTGAAAGCCTCGCACGGATCGAAAACAAAAACACCGAACAAAACTCCTCAAGGATGATCGGTGAAAGCGCGCGCCTTTTCTCGTCGGTATATGCTTAAAGCCGGCCCGGCGTCGGGGAAGAGGCGTGCGATCATTAGTGGCGTCGGGGCTTAATGGCCCGAGGAGGCTGTATCGTGTTCCCATCAGAAAGCCACCGCAGCCTTTTCAAGGGTTGTGGTAGACGAGAATTAGCATAACTAGATCACGCGATGCTTGTTTTGGGCGTCGGGATGTCGCTGGAGTAATTACCCTTCCGGATAGTGAGCCCGACCGTTAATTGTCCAGCGCCTCGATGGGTTGACAAAAATTACAAAGGCTGCCACTCGTTGAAAACGTGCATTCTAGAAGAAAAGAAGGAAGCAGCTTCTGTCCTGATCGCGAGTCTGCCCTTTATAACGACTAATTGATGATCTAGAATGCCAGCCTTCCTCACTAGGGTCATTATACACTATCTTTGACAATAGACGGCCTACTTATACACATTATAAAACTTGTGAAATAGAATTGTCTCGCCCTCTGTCTGTCTCTCGGTCTGTCTGTGTGTGCGGAGATTGGTGGAAAACATAAGCTAAACAGTTATGACACTACCTAAAACAACAGCTTACCTGGGAGGAAGATATAAGGAAGTTTGTTGGGGAAGAATATATTAGGACAGCGCAGGATTGGAGCAGCTAATAGACAATATAATAAATATATACAGGGTGTCCCAGCTATCATGCACCAAGATTTAAAAAAAGAGAAATCGCGTAACTCGAAGAAAACCTGGTGCATAATGTTTGCAGTACTGTGAAGAAGCGGAGAGTAATTTTTTCGTTAATGAGACTTAATTAACTAATTGTAATTAATTGTCTAACTCGAGAAATACTGTCCTAATCACTAAAGTGTCAATGAGGCACTTGTAGGTAACCACGAGGGGCATCTAACTGCGCTATTTTCAGCGACGAACTAATTGCGTACACATTTATTCTGACTGATAAAGGAAACCCGCGAAATATGAAAAATACCACGTGACGACGCTTACGCGCGCATTGTAAAGCAGCATCCCCAAACAAAGGTGATTGAAAGCAACTGCTTCGCGTGTTACCCGCCCGAAGAGACAGCGCATCACCTTGATAATAGCATGCATGGAAGGAGCAGCAGCAGCAAGATTCGCGGGACGCGTGTGCAGATAAGAAATAAACTCGGTCGTGGTTTCTTCTTTCTTCTTTTGGTCTATTTCATTCTGGCTAGACTCAGAGGCAGCCTGTTTGAGGGCGTTGCTTCACGGTGCGCGCGGAGGCGCTGTCACGTGGTATTTTTCATATTTCGCGGGTTTCCTTTATCAGTCAGAATAAATGTGTACGCAATTAGTTCGTCGCTGAAAATAGCGCAGTTAGATGCCCCTCGTGGTTACCTACAAGTGCCTCATTGACACTTTAGTGATTAGGACAGTATTTCTCGAGTTAGATAATTAATTACAATTAGTTAATTAAGTCTCATTAACGAAAAAATTACTCTCCGCTTCTTCACAGTACTGCAAACATTATGCACTAGGTTTTCTTCGAGTTACGCCTTTACTCTTTTTTTAAATCTTGGTGCATGATAGCTGGGACACCCTATATATATATATATATATCAGGGTGTCGAACCGGAACCGAACCGAACCGTAACCGGAACTGAACCGATATTTTTTGCCGGAACTGAACCCGAACCCGAACCGTTATTTTTTGAGCACGCTGAAAACCGAACCGGAACTGAACCGAAAAAAGAAATAACGGTTACCGGTTCATGCCGAAACGGTTCGGACCCTCGTTGTTGATATTGCACAGTCATGCAATTCAGGCCTTTTTTTCTTTCACGTACCATCAACTTCGTACTGCTCGAATACTTTCCCCTCCGACAATTGAACACTATCACGCTCTATGTAACAACAGGGGAAATGAATTAGCACCAATGTAGCAATGGTCTGTTGCTGCTGGAGGCGCGAGCGTAGTGCAAGCTGACCAAACGAAATGTCATTCTCGCAGCTTGCAGGGGATATAAAACGACTTTGCCCTTCCCTAGTTGCGACTTCATTGGAGCAATCAGGCTGCAGGAGTGCTCCACTGCGCAACAGCGAAAGCTCACACCCGATGTGTGCAAACTTTTTGCATTTCATAATTTGTTTAAAAGGTCCGACACCTGCAAATTATTAATACTTGACAAGTGTGACCGCAGGAGCTGCTCAGTGGCTAAGCCGTTTGCTAAGCCGTTTGCCCAACTCGCTACATTGCTTCTACTGCGACTCGTTCCGGAGGGGAGTACTGCTGTGGACGAATTAAAGAGCGTCTACCCAAAAAGTCCCATCTCATGCTCCGCGTGTCAAATTTCCCTTTCATTTTGTAACCGCATTATCTGTTATAAGATTCCGCAATGTAGCACACGGAACGATGGTAGGGGTTCAGGCGGTACGATGACATACTGATTGTAATGCACACTTTCGGTATCGCAAAAGGAATTGCAGTGGTCAGAGCAATAATGCAGTGACTGAGCATTAACTAAAGCTTACTTTTAACAAAGTGTGGCTAACACATTCGATAAGGTGACAGCTAACAAATTATTCAGGGTGACCAAATATCTAATTCATTGGTAGTATTTATGTGCCTGTTGTAGGATTTTTCTGTTTTGTTACAAATATAAAAAAATGTGCGCCATTGGTATTAAAGCGCTGGTATTTGAACGCGCCAGTACGCAGGACTAAATTTAAGGCTTCAAGGTTAGCGTGATGGGCGATTGCATAGCGACGATTGCGATTTCAACAAAAAAGGAAAGGACAGAAAATATATCCCACCGTCATATGTCTTGGCGGTGGCTTTATGAATAGTCGCTAGGACAACATAAAGTCTGAGCGAGAAAGAAGGTGGTAAATCGTCGCCACTTCATTTGTTTTTCTAATATCTCGTGATTGTTTAAAGTTTGCTTTGCAATTGCCCCAAACTGCCCTTGGGGAACAGCAGAATTTTGAATTTTTGTTTTGTTTTGACTTGACGGTCGTTTTAAACTAGTAAATGTTTTTTTTTTAATTTTCAGTGATAATTCAACTCATTGAACCGGTTCGCGAACCGGTTCAAGCTCCCGAACCGGTTCGTGAACCGGTTCGGTACGTGATTTTGTCGAACCGGAACTGAACCGGAACGAAATTATTTTCACCCGAACCCGAACCGAAACCGAAACCGGTATTTTTTTTCGGTTCGACACCCTGTTTATATATATATATATATATACATGCTTTTGTCAGGGGCCCTGACGAAAGCAAGTCTCTTTGCTGAAACGTTGGCAACAATCGTGCTTTTACCTTGTTCGAAGTTTTTCTTCTCTTATCTATCTATAATATATATATATATATATTATATATATATTATATATATATATATATATATATATATATATATATATATATATATATATATAGCTTTTCTCCAGAAGAAATATCAACAAGTAGAGTCCCACGCACGTCTCACAAAACAGAAAAAACAAAAAGGTTTTGACTGGAGGACCAGTCTTCATCGGTGCGCGGGCTCTACTTTTATATATATATATATATATATATATATAGCCCTCTATTCCCATTTTCTGATTCGCTACATGCTTAGCGAGGGCCTCTGTTCTGGCAGTCTTGGTGCCGAGGGAGCTTAAGAGGTTCAACGCTGGTCGACCACTCTCGACATGTCGTAGACACTCGAGTCACGGCCCGGGGGTTAAAAAGAAGGTCCCCTTCACCCCGAGTAGTCCGAGTGGCGCTGGCTACAATCCCCAAGTGCAGGAAACAAAAACCTTCACATAAATACCCGAGAAAGTGCTGGGGAAACAGCCCCGCCGGTAGCGTAGTGGTTATCGCACCAGACCGGTATTCTGGAGGTCGTGGGTTCGGATCCCACCCGGCGGGCATTTTTTCACCACTTTCTTTTCGACTAAAAAAATTCTTCATATCTTTCTAAGACTCACCACAACCTCCCTTTTGCTTTCCGAGGTTTTCTTGACTGCCTACCCTTATTTTCTGTCCTATATATATATATATATATATATATATATATATATATATATATATATATATATATATAAGGAAGAAAACCGGTACTGAACCGGTATTTTTGCCGGAACTGAAAACCCTAACCCGAACCGCTATTTTTTGAGCACGCTGAACCCGAACCGGTTACCGGTTTATGCCGAAACAGTTCGACCCACCGTTGTTGAAATTGCACAGTCTATGCAATCCAGGCCTTTTTTTTCTTTCACGTACCATCAACTTCGTACCCGCTCGCCCACTTTCCCCTCCAGACAATCGAACGCTATCACGCTCTATGTAATAACAGGGCAAATGAATGAGCACCAATGTAGCAATGGTCTGTTGCTGCTGGAAGCGCGAGCGTAGTCCAAGCGGTCCAAACGAAATCTCATTCTCGGCAGCTTGCTGGGGATATAAAACGACTTTGCCCTTCCCTAGCTCCGACTTTATTGGAGTAATCAGGCTGCAGGAGTGCTACACTGCACAACAGCGAAACCCTACACCCGATGTGTGCAAACTTTTTGCATTTCATAATTTGTTTAAAAGGTCCGACACCTGAGAATTGTTGATACTTGACAAGTGTGACCGCAGGAGCTTCTCAGTGGCTAAGCCGTTTACTGCTGAAAACAGGTGGCCTCGATCTCCCTTTTCCACGACCGTTTTTCTGAATTAGATGGAAATCGAGAACGTCCGTGTGTCAATACTTTGATCCACGTTTAATATCACCAGCTGGGTAAAATAAGTCTGCCGGCCTGCAACATAAGCGGCGCCTCGGAGCAGAGATATAGCACGGGGCAACAAATGCGCCAGTTTTTTTTTTTTAAGAAAGTGTGTTTACACGGAAAACAACAACAAAGAAAAGGCGAATCACGTTGTTTTAAAATATTACGCAAAAAGTAAGTAAAACCAAATAAGTGAAAAAAAGCACCAAAACGTGGATATTGCTCTATACGTTTCTTTGTCCTGCCTTTCACAACCAAACGTGTCATCAATGCGAAGGAAGTGAGTTCCGTGGTCAGTTTTTGAGGACAGTACAGTGGACAAGTTCAGTTTTTTACAGATACAAATAACAACAGATGTGTCAGAGAAAACTGTTAAGGGGCGCACTTAATCTCTTGGCAGGAAACTGCAGCCCCCGACCTTGTCTTGGAAACAGAAACAGTAATAAAGCAGATGACACGTGCAGAAAGCCAGGCCGGTACCTCACACTGCCCCATTCGCCCAGCGATCATCTTTTCTGCTTGTTCTGCAGTTTTGTCTCTTTCAGATCTGCTTTTTTTTTTCGAAGGCGCACTTGTACTGACTGCCCAACTCGCTACATTACTTCTACTACTAGTCGTTCCGGAGGGGAGTACTGCTGTGGACGAATTAAAGAGCGTCTACCCAAAAAAGTCCGATCTCATGCTCCGCGCGTCAAATTTCCCTTTCATTTTGTAAGAGCATAATCTGTTATAAGATTCCGCAATGTAGCACACGGAACGATGGCCGGGGTCAGGCGGTACGATGACATACTGATTGTAATGCACACATCCGGTATAGCTATCGCAAAAGGAATTGCAGTGGTCAGAGCAATAATGCAGTGACTGAGCGTTAACTAAAGCTTACTTTTAACAAAAGTGTGGCTAACACATTCGATAAGGTGAAAGGTAACAAATTATTCAGGGTGACCAAATAATCTAATTCATTGGTAGTATTTATGTGCCGGTTGTAGGATTTTTCTGTTTTGTTACAAATATAAAAAATGTGCGCCATTGGTATTAAGCGCTGGTATTTCAACGCGCCAGTACGCAGACCTAAATTTAAGGCTTTAAGGTTAGCGTGATTGGCGATTCCACACCGACGATTGCGATTTCAACAAAAAAGGAAAGGGCACAAAATATATCCCACCGTCATATCTGTTGGCGGTGGCTTCATGTATAGTCGCTAGGACAACATAAAGTGTGGGCGAGAAAGTAGGTGGTAAATCGTCGCCACTTCATCTGTTTTTCTAATATCTCGTAATGGTTTAAAGTTTGCTTTGCAATTCCGCCACTGCCCTTGGGGAACAGCATCATTTTGAATTTTTGTTTGTATTTTGATTTGACTGTCGTTTTAAACTACTGAATGGTTGTTTTTTTTCAATTTCAGTGATAATTCAACTTATCGAACCGGTTCGCGAACCGGTTCGGTACGTGATTTTGTCGAACCGGAACTGAACCGGTATTTTTCCGGTTCGACACACTGATATATATTATATATATATATATATATATTGAGAGACGTCGACCAGGGGTCCTGGTGAAGCGTTTATTGCAAGGCAATGGTGCAACCGGCTTTGGTGAGAGACCAGCCAAGATGGAGCCCAAAACGAACGCGCCCGTCGGCGAGATGATGATGGTAATGGGAGTGTTCCTGGATGGTGCAGGTTGTGGTGAGATTGACCACTGCAGGACACGATATCCGATAAGACAGACTGTGCTCACAATAATATATATATATATAATATATATATATATATATATATAATATATATAATATATATCGCACCAGACCGGTATTCCAGAGGTCATGGGTTCGGATCCCACCCGGCGGGCATTTCTTTACCACTTTTTTTCTGACTCAAAAAATTCTTCATCTGTTTCTATGACCTACCGCATTCCTCCCTTTGCTTTCCGAGGTTTTCTTGACTGCCAACCCTTATTTTCTGTCTTATTTTCACGGAGCCCCTCCTTTCCCATTATATATATATATACATATGTGTGTGTGTGTGCGTGTGTGTGTGTATTTATTTATTTATATAAATTTGCCCTGGATGAGCAAAAGTCTCTAACGGCCGTAGTGAGGCATTAGGCCTCTTTGCTTTCCGAGGTTTTCTTGACTGCCAACCCTTATTTTCTGTCTTATTTTCACGGAGCCCCTCATTTCCCATTTTCTGATTCGCTAGATGCTTAGCGAGGGCCTCTGTTCTGGCAGTCTTGGTGCCAAAGGGAGCTTAAGAGGGTTCAACGCTGGTCGACCACTCTCGACATGTCGTAGACACTCGAGTCACGGCCCGGGGATTAAAAAGAAGGTCCCCTTCACCCCGAGTAGTCCGAGTGGCGCTGGCTACCACCCCCAAGTGCAAGAAACAAAAATACCTTAACATAAATACCCGAGAAAGTGCTGGGGAAACAGCCCCGCCGGTAGCGTAGTGGTTATCGCACCAGACCGGTATTCTGGAGGTCGTGGGTTCGGATCCCACCCGGCGGGCATTTTTTCACCACTTTCTTTTCGACTCAAAAAATTCTTCATCTGTTTCTATGACCCACCACACACCTCCCCTTTTGCTTTCCGAGGTTTTCTTGACTGCCACCCTTATTTTCTGTCTTATTTTCACGGAGCCCCTCATTTCCCATATATATATATATATTAAGATATATATATATATAATATATATATATATTAAAAAATGATTACTTCATTACTTAGTGAAAAAGATAAGGAGCCTAAACCACACCCCTATGCCTCCTTGGCGTGTAGACTGCTGGACCTATGTTTTCGGTATATATAGTATATATATATATATATATATATATATATATATATATATATATATATATCTATATATTATATATATATATATGTATAAATATTTGCCCTGGATGAGCAAAAGTGTGTAACGGCCGTAGTGAGACATTAGGCCCACCTTGAAGGATTTCTCGGCGGTCCAACTGCACCCGCAGACCTCCTCTGCGACGCTCCCTCATAGCGGGTTCTGTACACCTTCGACTCACGAAGCTCGCAATTAATTTCTCCGCGCGGTGTTCCCAACACCGTTTCCCGGCTTCTTCCGACAACCGACTCTCCCGCACGGGTCGAGTCATTAGGCGTGAATTACGGGTACAACTTCCGCACAGCGAGAACTCCGTTCTTTTCCGGTACCAGGCGGAAAAGATATAACGATGTCCTTACTCAAGTGCGAACAGCTCGGCTGACGTGTTTAATTGCTGGGGCACGGCTCCGCTAAGAGAGGAAGGAGGAGGAAGAGGAGAAGGATAAATAAGATGTCCTCGGACGACGATCATGCAGAAGAGAAGAAAACTAGGGAGGAAAAACAATAAGCCGTTCACAAAAGGGCTGTAAGGAAGCTCAGGAGCGGTTTGATGTGCGGAGGAGGGATGGTGATCAAGGTTCCCTTGATTAAGGGAGCAATTGGAAGTTTTTTAGCGAGGTCAATGCAAATTAAGGAAGCGGCGCCCGTCTTCCGTGTGTTGTTCTTCATCGTGCCGCCCACCCCTTTCGCTAGCTAAAGTTGCTTTTCTTCACTTTACGTGCTGCGGAAGCGAGACTCAAAGGAAGTGGTTGCGCACTATCAAAAATCGGGCATACGCAAGAAAGGCCAAACTCGCTCTAAGAACGGTCTTTTAGGAGCTAAGCCCCTTAGAGGCTCGGGATGTCGGCGTCTGATGTCGTCGTCGAAACCGTCGTCTCATGAAGACACGTTCTGATGTAGGCCCGAGATTTTTGTAGCGTGAGCTAGACTGGCCGAGGTTGAGTAGTTTCGCGTGGCTTCTGGAGAGCCGTGCTGCGCATGCGCGAAGGGCAGTGACCTCTCACGGAGCCCAGCTGGCGCGCCGGAGCCGCCGCTTCCGCGACTGGACTGGACTGGACTAGATTGGATTGGATGGGATTGGATTGGATCAGATCGGATTGGATTGAATTGGATTGTATTGGAGTGGAGTGGAGTGGAGTGGAGTGGAGTGGAGTGCAGTGCATTGGATTGGATTGGACTGGATTGGATTGGATTGGACTGGAAATCGTTTTAGCAGCAGTAGGCATGATAATCAGCTAATCCTAGACAAGCAGGAAACCTCAGAATAACCAGATTGACCTTAGCGCACTCTACGTATATCCTGGCATAGCCGAGCTAAGCTACTGCTGTTTTATTTATGGATCCAGGCGGTTGTGACATGTTTTTTCCAAGACGAAGAAAAAAGAGAGGCTTAAGATTTTGTATCAGGTGACCCGACAGTTTTGAAATAAATTCTCATGTTTGCACGGGGTTACGTATGGCGAGACATTCTGGTAGAGAACGCGTAGCTCTTTGGTAGAGAACGTAGCCATCTTTACGAATGCCTAGCGGCTACGTTTTCTGTTCCGTCGTCGTACGGAATGTAGTAGATCGTGGTCCTTATTGCGTTGGGTACGAGGAATAAGGGAGTGACCGGAATCACGGAAAACTTTTTATCAGATAGCGAAGCGAGCAGACTGAACGATAAAAAGATAAAAAACCTATAGACTTTCCCGAAATCTGCACAGTTCGGAAGCGTTTCTGTGTGGTCTTGATGTGAGCTAGTTGGTTATTAAATGTGGCCAATGACAGCGAATAATGTAGAATGGATACAAGCGCAATGCACAACCGTTGACCCCTAACAACACAGGAACTACAAAACAGTCATTCCCACGCAGTGACTTGTGCTTCCTTTGGTGCTGAACACGCCAAGAACAATGTTTTAAAGACCATAGTCTTTCTTGGGCTACTTGAACGGGAAAATTTTTAGGTCTGTCTGTCTGTCCCTCGATGCAGCCACCCGGCCAACGTGAAACATAAACTGTGCAATAGTCTTATATACTCACCGCCAAATCTAAACGTCTAAGTCCGCTGTTAATGTTCATACTTGTCAACATCGTTGAACAAGAACAAAACATTACGCAAACATAAGGCAGAAAATCATTACATGAGTGATATTTGTAGCGTTCCTTTATTAAAAATTTACGGATACTTGCTTTTTGTGGTAGCAAATAAAATACTAGACAAACTTCAGAAAACCGCCGCCTGCTGTTGCTTGCGCTACCTGGGAGAATTCGAAAAAATCAAACGGCAACAGCAACGAAAGGTTCCACTACATAGGTTCCACGTTCCGCTTGGAACGCTCGTGGAGGAGGGCAACGTGGTTCTATAAACGTTGTAGTCGGGTGCCTCGTTTCACGCGCGTCTCCACCGTGCGGCAGCGCTGGCATCGAAGCACCCGACTTGGAGCAGTGGAACGCGGTAAATTTAAACTGACTTGAGCAAACCTGTAGCGTGTTATCTTGAAGGGAACGAGACGGGAGAGGAACACATGAGAGGTGAGAGGGAAAGAGAAGGGATGCATTTACTTGCCAGGGGCACCAGTCTACTACATATTGTCTTGCGTCGACATTGGCAACGACAGGAACAGATACGCGGCCAATTTATTCTTCTTTTTCACCTATACTCTCCTGGCAGCCACTCCAGTCTAACCCGGCAGGGAAGGTCCAACACTGGCGGAGCGGGCGCTGATGTCATGGGATCTGATGAAGCCGGCCAGAATTCCAGCAACTGCTCTAACAAACGTTTGATCAGTCAAATCAAGCAAGCTTAAGTACCCGTTTCGCTTTCAAAACCACCAAAAGCGCAATTATTTTTAACCTCTGCTATCGTAAAAAATCTCCTCAGTATTAGACCGATTTCTTTCATCTCCCAAACTTTTCAAAATTTTCATCTGAACAAACTGTGCCTTGTATACAGGCATCCGCAACAACGCGTCATGTCGAATTTCTTTCGGGTATAAGGCATTGTTTTGTGGAGCACGAGGACGCGGGTTCGATTCCGGACGCGGCGGCCGTTTTTCTTACGGAGGCGAAAAACAAAACGCCGTGCGTGTGTGGAGATTTCGGCGCACTTGAAGACAAAATGCATATTTGTTCAATTTCACAGAACCAGCCTCGTTACAGTCAATCAGCTCCATTCCAGCCACGGTAGACGTTTTCTAACCGAAAAAAACGCAAGAAGAATTGAGACATTTTCAAATTTCGCGCTACAGTGACGTGTTATGGCCAGTAGTGACGTCATATGGGCCAGCACTACAAACATAACGTTTAGTGCGTTAACAGCACGTTAGCATCCAAGTGACGCAATCAAACGGAACTACAAGCCCGACTACAATCGTCCAGTTATGTGTCTGAGCGATGTATCAGATGCCTCCTGGACTCAGCAAGCGTGAGGAAGCGGTATTGCACCGCCTTCGTCTCAACGTGGTGTACACACCGCATTTCGTCTGCAAAATTCAACAGGAAATTTCACCACTCTGTCCAACATGCCATGTAACAGAAGACATCAAACATGTAAATCTGTACCTGTCAAAAACTTCACAGTGCCAAGGCAGACTCTCCTAACATCTCTGTGTATTCCACACCACGCAGGCCTTGAACTAAGGGCAGTATAGGCCCTTGGTCGGACCCACGCCAGGCCGTACGGGCTACCAAAGCTCTGTTGGTTTTTGGCGTAGTACTGGCCTGGAACAAGTGCTGTGATGCCTTAACTTCCAAACTCTGTGTATGTGCTTGAACACTCGTGTGTGAATTATTGGGGCATTCAAAAAATCATTATTTAATTTGAATTTATTTTATTATATATTTAGCAAAAATTTTATTTATTCATTTATTTATTTATTTATTTATTTATTTCAGTTCACAGACTCTCATGTTTTCGTTCCTTCATATGGCGTAGCATGCTAAGCGATATGGCTCGGCTAACCTCGCTTTTACCATTAAATGCATTCTCTCTCTCTCTTCCATCGTATCGCTGAGACACATAACTGGATCATTGTAGTGGGGCGTCCAGTTTGGAGGGCGCCAATCGCGCTAACGAAATTCTGTAATGTCACAGAAAAGTTGCCGGAAAGTTGCGAGGCAGTCGCAAGTACTTGACGTGTTTTTGTTTTTTTTAATATCTCCATTATTTATTCCAAGGTTGTGACTAGTGTCACTAGATAAGATACAGAGTACCGTCACTGAGGCACGCAAGTGAGAAACGGCGGCCATGTTGGTGTTTATCAGTGTGGCCAGATTGCCGCTACCGCGGTCTCACGGCTAACTTTGACGAGGCCATTTGTAAACAACATTGCCTAAGACGTAGCAAAACGGTATCGTCGGACCCACTTCTGTAGGTTAAATGCTGCTACGCGCGTTATCTTTGATTCGCGTTCGGAACGATGCCAGTCGCGCGCAGCCGCAGAACAAGGAGAACAAGCTAAGCCTACCACAGTTGACCAACTAAAGCGCATAGACACCAAAATGGCGGCGCCCATGAATCGTCGCAGTGTAAACTAATGTCACGTGATTCGAACGGGACCAATGATCATGGCGGCGGTACGGAACAATAGGAGAAAAGTGCCGATACCCTGTACCCTTATCTACTGAGACTAGGTTGTGGCTATATCGTCATATTTGCAATCTGGACAACGCGGTCTTTTTAATAAACTAAACTTGTATTTTGTCTTCATGACCCCTTTAAAGATCCGCAGGAGGTCAAAATTAATTCCAGCCTCCCACTACCGCGCGCAGCTTATAGCCTATAGCTTCGGCACGTCAAATGCTTAAAAAAGAAAAAAAAACATGGCGCCGCTTGCGCTAGTGGTGCTAGGCTGGAGAAACAGCAAAGCCGGGTCTCCCTTCGATGGAGACCCGGCTGTTGCACATCACATGAATTTACGAACTTGACGCTCAAAGTTCTCTAATAAGGCAATTTAAGCATTAAGACGTATTTAATAAAATATTTTGTTTAATAAAAAGACATTTTGTTCGATAAAAATACCCTTAAATAAAAGACATCTAGCTGGGACTAAGGCCTGTAATGCAAACATACGAAGACATGTACTATAAGTGAAGACGAGCCTATGAAATAATGCTTACGCACTGCCTGCAGTTCCTACTTTGAAGTTTCCAGAAATTTTTAATTTATTTTATTTCTCGCTGTCTAAGCTTCAGGGAAACTTTTGACCCTTCCAGGGCGCGCACTCGCTCAAAGCCGTTCGCTCGGAAACGGCTCCTAATAAGACGGGAGGAAAGGCCTACGCCGCACAGAAAATATCCTTACTACATTGTTGCCCACAGTGCACGTTCGTTCAGCATACGTTCGTTAGCCGAGGTTCAAAAAGTACTCGCCCGAACGACGCCCGAAAAACTGCATCGACCCCCAAAAGAAGTTAGAACCGTTAGCAAGTTGCCGAGACGTTGATTAGCCGGGGAAAAAGAAAAACGCTTGCTTGCACATTAACAATGTTTGGCTGCCTCGGGCTGTTACAAAGACGAAGCGGGATAGAAAAACGAAGGAAAAAACGAGAACGGAATCCATGCATAAGAATTTTGTTTTGTTTTTGTTTTTTGTTTGTTGTTGCTGTGTTTTTTTTTTTTTTTTTTTTTGCTGGAGGAAATAAGCCGACCGACCCGCGGTAATAAAGGCAGCAAAAATTAGAAAAAGACGACACCGGGAGAAGACGTCAATGAGGTTGAGCAGGCGCTAACGCGGGAAAATTAAAATGCATTTTCCGCGCCGGGTGAAGAAGCAATGCGCGTCGCCCTTCGTGCTTTGAAGGGCAATGCCGCCGCGCTACGCTCGGGCCCGAACGAAGTGTAATTTTGGCGGATTATGCAAAAACTTCGCGCTGGCGTGTTTTTTTCTCGGCGCCTGCGGCGCATCTTCGACGACTTCCGTTATTCGAAGCAACTCCGACACAAGTCGCCTCCAAGCCGAAAGGAAACCCATTACGTCGAGGAAAACTACTTCCGGTTATGGCGCCTTTTACGTGCAAAGAACACCGCCGAACTTTCAGAGCCTCCTCTCCTTCCCCCGAGGTTTAGAGGGCTTGCAAGGTGAAGAGTTCTTAAAGTCATTTTTTCGCTGACTCCACTGTTAAATTCTATGGACTCCTATGAGCTGAGTATGGTCCCCAAAACAACGACTGTAACTCAAGTTCTAGAGTATGTAAAAAAACTTTGTTACATCGAAGTCATCAGTACAGAAAAAAGTGCTATAAGCGGGGTTTTTCTTATAACCGGTTGTTGCTTAAACCAATATGACGTGGACCAGTATAATCCCCAAACAAAGGCAGTAGCTCACGTTCTAAATTACGTGGAAAACTCTCGTTATAATGAAGTAGTCAGAACGGAGAAGAATTCGTTATAAGCAGCGTTTTTGTACAAGCGGTGGCTCGTTAAACCAATATAACCTATACTGAGATGGGGAAGAAAGTTTGGTCTAGCGATAGTTTTAAAAGACCTACTTTATAACGAGAGCTTAGTTATCTAGATCCAGTGTATACTCGTATTGAGTTTGACGTCTTTACAGTATAAACGCTGCGCATCAAAAGGGGGCTCTCCCACAGCCACGTCATCCGTTCTCGTAACTCAAACTCGTAAACTTATAGCAGCGCTGTTTTTGCGTCTATTCTGAGTTTCCCAGCACAGGATAGTACTACGTCTGTTCGAGCAACAACACTGAGAAACGTGCCCCCACGCCTTATCCTCACCACAGCCTTCTTTTCTATGCCGTGTACCGATTGGGAATGTTATCTAGAGGTTGGCCGAAACCTTATTGTCCACCCCAACAAACTTGGGATACATAAAGGGTATGGAGCGGCAGTCCATGCATCCAATTTTTCGGTGCATCTGCCCTCTCATGAATACATCTCTATGGGATAGAAAGTTATATGTATACGTCTATGTGTATATGTGTGAAATGTTTGCATCCGGCAGAGGACACCGGGCCGAAATCGGAGATGTTCAAACTGGTGCCCCAAGAGAAAAAAAAAGCGCTGCTTCGTGGTCGCGAATGAGGCATATTAGAAAGAACCGCTAAGGCCGCAACCGCCTGCTGTCAGAACATCCCCTCTCCATTGTTTACGTTGTCCTGGAGACTATATTCGAATATATATGGAATGCGCTGCATAAGATAAATCGAAACCGAATTCATGGCGCACCATGGTTAGAGTCCATAAACACCAAGCAAGATCTGGTCACACTCGCTAACAAGTTCAACTAAAGAAGCGGAAGAATTAGCCATCGCGCTGGCGCTCACGCAGACCACAGCCCGTACAATCATCACGGACTCTCAAGACTCATACAGAAGATACCAATCTGGATGCGTGGCCCCTCTAGCACATCCAATACTGTAATCAAGTCGATAACCCAACCGAAAGGTGCAAATCGTGTGGACGTCTGCCCACGCCTCCATGGAGCGCAACTAGTTTGCTCACTAACAGGCCCGCGTACTAACCAACCAGGCCCTGGAGAGTACGGTAGAGCTTACCCCACTCACTACATTTCAAGAAGTTACTCAGCAGTACAGGCTCAGTAGGAGAACATTCCCACTCCCACATCCAAGCCTCACAAAGGATCAGGAAACAACTCTACGAGTCCTTCAATCAAATACATACCCTCACCCCACCCGATTTGATCTAATGTCCCCAAGCCAATATTCAGCTGGTTGCAAATTCTGCCAGCCAGCCAGGGACACTCGGGCACATCATTGGAGAATGTACAGTTACCCCGGGATGGCCGCCAGTATATATCCCCCCCCACTCCCAAGAGCAGTGGGAGACGCTGCTGTATAGCCCCTTACTCCCGGACCAGCTCATCCTTGTCGAGAGGACAGCCGCGGTAAGGGCGGGCAGATGGATTCCCGTGAATGGGGAGCCACTTCCACATGATGTTCAGATCAATGCTTCCTAATGAAAAGTTGTTCTCTCTCTCTCTCTCTCTCTCTCTCCTCTCTCTCTCTCTCTCTCTCTCTCTCTCTCTTCGATCCAAAAACACCTATGGGCGGCACCTGCAACTAACCGCCACACATATATTGGCTCCCGTATTCGCCAGCAGTGCTCCTTGCGGATCGCCGCTTTTCGGCTTCAACTTTACAGTGCCCGTTCTGCTCGAGAACGGATCTTTTTGTGTAGCCGTACCTTTTGGTCCACTCCGCTATTTGTGGCGTACTACGCAGCGGTTTCTCCGCGGCCCAGCTGGTTGTTTCTTCAGAAATGCGCCATACCTTTTATTCTTGCTGACTTGTCACCATCACGCTCCGGCCCCATCCCCCTTTTTATTCTCTAAAATGTAAAGTAAAAGTTTAAATAGTAATGTCTTTTTTATCTTATCCTCTTATATGATCCTGCGCCGGGTACGTGGCTGTTTCGAAGCCATCAATTAAACAATGCTGACCCCGCCGTTGACTGATGAACGGTACATTGAATACAACTCGTGTATTGTAATAACTTAATGCAAAAACTTCGTTGCTGTTTTTCTTGTTATTTAAGGTAAATCTTGCTTGCCAGGTCCCACTAGCTCAGAGGGGAAAAAACGGCAGCAGCGTTCTCATCATCATATTTATCATCATTATCATCATCATCATGTTTGTGTACACTGCTCCTATCTTGCGAAGCCCTGTTCCATTTTTACCGGCGAATTTTCTAACAGAGCGAAGCGTCCGCGTCAAGGTGGGCCGGGCCTTTGGAGACAAAACAGCAAACCGAATAGGTGTACCTCAAGGGGCAGTGCTGTCTCCAACACTTTTTAATATGGTCATGGCAGACCTTCCACCTATGCTGGACAAGATTTCAGCCATATCTTACACAATTTACGCTGACGACATCACCATCTGGTCGACGGGCGGCTCAATCGGCGAACAAGAGCAGCCAATATAACAAGGACTGAACACAATCACTGACTTTCTGGAGTCAGTGGGTCTTTCGCCTTCTCCCGAAAAGACAGTCTTTGTAGTGGTAGCCAATGCCCGCCTTCCCAAGCAGCAAGTGAAGGACCTCATCAGCCTTTCTATGAACGAGTGAGACGGCAAGCGAAAGAGAGCGTTCGTATTCTCGGTCTCCCTGTTGACGAAGATGGCGGATGCGGAACATGGATGTTCGCAACCCTCCACACGTGGAAGAGTACAACCTACCTAATCAAACGAGTCACATCCAAACCATGGGGAACTGACGAGAGCTCTCTGCGCACACTTGTAAACGGTCTCCTGATTTTCAAAGCAATGTACGGCATTAACCATACATACCTCACAAAGAAAAAATTACGCCCACCTCCCCTCGCGGGAACCCTGGTGTGATGCGACGCTGAGGGGTTCAAGCGCAAGCGGAGAGCAAACCATCGACCGAAAGGCCGCCGGAGAGCGGTCACACCGGTTATATGCGCAGCGCGCCCGAAGGAGAGGAGACCGCGGAGAGAGAGAGAGTACTGCACATGCGCAGCACCGCGCGCAGCGCCGCCCACCGGCGGAGTGAGAGCGCGCTGGGCCGCACACCCGCAGATGTTGAGAGAGTGTTCGCTCTCACCTGGGCACGCGCCGGCGCCAGTGCGTCTGCCGCGGCTATGACGCAACACAATCCAACACAATCCCTTTATCCAATCCAATCCACATCCAGTCCAAATCCAATCCAAGCCAAGCCAAGCCAAGCCAATCCTAATGCCCCTCGCGAGAGAGTGTTCGCTATCGGAGAGGAGAGGGGGTGAGCGGAGGAGAGTGCGGACGCCGACGACGACGGACGCACGCAGGAAGGACAGGGCCGCCGACAAGAGATGCTCTCAGCGTCGCATCTAAAAACTGGCAGAAGCTTTGAAATCCTGCATCGCGAAGCTCTGCGCGTCGCTACAGGATTGCCAAAATTTAGAGCGAAGGACGTTCTGTACGCACAAGCGCAAGCTAATAGACTTGACGACATAGCCCAAGACAGACGGATTGGACAATTTCAGCGCGTGGACAGCACCAATGCAGGCAGGAGAATTCTTCTAAAAGCTGGCTTCGAGCTTCCCGGCAGACATCCACACGAGCTGCCGGTTCCGCCTTGGGACGACATTATTGTGACAATGAACAAGCCACTGCCAAGAAATGTCGGTCACGACAACCCAAGACGAAGGAAAAGGAAGGTTAAAGATCACCTCCTAGAACTAGCCAGTGGAGACAGCGATACCACAGCAAATGGTACCCTGCATGTCTACACAGACGCCGCAGTTGAACATGACCGCGTCTCACTCTGCTGGTACAGCCTCAAGGACCGAAGCGCAAATGCACACGTGCGCTTTGTCAAAATTTCCAGCCGAGAAGCCGAGCTAAGGGCCATCCTTCTTGCCTTGACTGAACATGCAGGCAAACATCCGAGCACCCTCGGCCCTCCCGAACGGATAATAATTTACACAGACTCAATGGACGCAATTCGAGCCCTTGGTTCACGCAAAACTACCAGTCGCACTGACCGAAGAATAAAGAAATTCATTGCTGAATGCCAACAGAGTGGCCTGCAATACCAAATCCGATGGGTCCCTGGACATGAATGGATTGAGGGCAATGAAGAGGCACACAGAATTGCGCGTGAGCAACTTCGTATTCATCCCAAGCAAGACTGTTTAGAACTCGCTGATTTAGATGAGGAAGCCGACATCGACAGAGAAGACGGTGCTGCTTTGGCGAAGGCCGAGCGGAAGGCCGTCCTTCAAAACAAATTTCCGGAAGACCGCAACCCGTTGCCGCCCGGATACAGCCGATGGGTAACAGTGTGCGGCTAAGGCGTATAAGAACGGGCACGGCCCTTACGCCTAGTACGGCTCACTATTTCTTCGGGCGTGGAAACCCGTACAGCTCTCCGAACTGCCAGAAATGTGGTACCGGTGCCCTGTGCAGTGCTCGACACCTCCTGTGGGAATGTTTGGCACTCAGTGTTCCTAGAGAACGCTGCCTAAAGACACTTGGCCCGCTATGACCGGCAGAGTACGAACTTTGGGTTAACCCACTTGGAGGCCCACCTCACAGAAAGCACCTGCTGGACACTCTGCTGATTTTCATCAGAGAAGCCGGCATTGAGGACTGCTTTTAGGTACCTTTCTTGCCCTGCACTCCCCACTCCTTACTTCCTATCCCTTTTACGACTCTTGACCGAGGCCTGCGGTCATGTCAGGGGGACTTCTCTCCCTCTCTCTATTTTTTTTCTTTCAATAAACGTGTGTTGATTCATTCTAATTTCATCCTTCCATCGACCTGACAGTTTTCTCCTACTTCCGGTCCGTCTCTCGGCATCCACTCTGCTGCCATACAGCTCCAGCAGTTTTCGTTTCTCCGCACTGCACGCACAGCCCAGGTACCTCTGCTATGATGACTTCCATTCGAGTCTGTCATCTGGTATGGGATGCCCGTTTACAATCTTAACCCCGGCAAAACATCCGCTCTTGAATTGTGTCATTCACTATCGCGGACATCATCACCATCATCATCCTCCTCATTATGTTCATTATGATTATCATCATCATCTCTGACCGCAGAGTCCGCAATGGCGGTGGCGGCCGATGGCCGCCGACCAAGAAGACGACATCGTGGCGTGCTGCGCGCGAGCGACGCTACATCGCTTGCACCTTCGTGCACCCCGCAAGCAAAAACGACGTCTCCCACGCTCGAATAGCGACCGACATCGGAGGGCGCCGCCTGAACAAGACAACCCCCCCGGAGGCTGCAAGCAAGAGCTATAAAAAAGGTAAGGCGTCAAGAAAGCATGCCAGCTGCTAACGGCATTACTATGCCGGAGGCAGTTGCGATGAGCCCCACGAAATTGGACAAGTCGCAACGTCGAATACCATGACAGGTGTTGGAGAGACCCTTTCAATTCTCGCTCCTGTGAGCAGCGATTTATATAATTTTGGCTGTGCTAGCACCGATTCAATTGGCGCAGTCGACAGGATACTCTGACTGCGCACGCGCAGTACAGCACAGAACATGCCAATATGTTATCAAGGGCAAAGGGTGAAAAGACGATGCGGACAAGTAAGCAAATGCGCGTGGTGATGCAACAAAGCAGACACACTTCTTATCTAACCGGTCTGTTTAGGTGTAGCACAGCGCAAAAGACAACATACAAAAGAAACGAACACACATGACGAGCGCTGGTAAGAGGGCTCTTGTTTTTTGCGCTGCGCTACACCATGAACCCGTTCCCACTTGTCCAACTAGCTACTTTACTGTTAAGGTGCCGGTTTTACGCCAGACAATTCCTAGCCTCAACCTCCCCATCCCCCAAACCCCGAAAAACCACTTTCTTCTTTCTTCTTGGTTCTACTTCTTACCTAGAGTAACGCGCAGACGCTGGTGGATTGTAAGGTTTAACGCGCCGGCGCAACGCAGGCGGTGAGGCGCGCCGTAGTGGAGGGCTCCGGATTAGTTTTGACCACCTCGGTATCTTTAACGTGCGCCGAAATCTCAAACACACGGCGTTTTTTTTTTTTTTCGCTTTATGCCTCCATCAGAAAAGCGGCCGCCGCGGCCGGGAATCGAACCCGCGTCCTTGGGCTCAGCCGCACAATTCCTCAGCCACTGAGCCACCGCGGCGGGTCAAGAAGCCCACGCTGTCATTGTTGGAAGTTGCGATCGTGATACCGCTTATGGCGCTAGTTTACAGCACATTTCTTTTCCCCAAACTTCCACACTGTAAGCCTCTCAAAAGCTTTTTAGTCCTACGATATTAAATGACCACCTGAGTAAAAAATCCGACGTCCATAGCGTCTGTAGCAGCGAGAAGGCTTCTAAACCCACGCGACTGCACCCCGTTCCGTAGCGCGTGCTAGAACTCTCCTTTATCGCATTCACCCCTTCCTATTCGCCTCTCCTAACTGCCCATCATGCGGCACCAAGGCCGCCGTACAGCACCACATGTGCCTGTCCCGACGATCCCCCATCCCCAACCACCACCTCGGAGCTATGGAAGGCGGCGCTGTGACCTGACGACGCAAAACAGCTAAGGTCGCTCAGCAGCTGCGGCTGCTGGCAATTCGCCGCGCCTAGCGGGGCCCTGTAGGAATAAAGTTTTAATGCGTAGCATTCTTTGCCGGGTACCCGCACAGCCAGGACCATGCACCCCCCTAGAATAGCACAAATATGCACAGCCGGTGGAAGTAACACCTTTAAGCGTTAAAATAACATGAAGGGAGATAATTAATTGGTTTGACATAATTTCGAAAAACAAAAAAGCCAAAAAGTAAACAAATCCACATCAGTGATATGACGATATCAAAAATATGCGTTTATGTATCTTATACAGCTCTTCCATTTCCTCTAAAAATCGAAGCTAAACAAAAAAAAGCCAGCAAAAGAACGTTCGAAATACGAATGAAAAATAGCGAGAACAGACCAATCCTCCACTACGCCCTGCATCTGCGGAAAAATACAGCACTGGCGAAGTAAAGGCACCTAGTCGCTATAATTGTGTACATTTACTTCATTGGCGAATCAAACAAAAGAGAACTCTTCGCTGTAATATCGGCTTTCGCTTTCAAAGCAACTAAGCAGACGTAATTACTTCGAGAAATTTATTTCCAAATGCATTTTTCTCGCGCGAAAAACATGCTAAGCCCCTCTGTCTGGTCGGCGTGAAATTATCGCACTTCTGCCGAAACAGGTGAACCTACCGGGCCAGTACCCATGAATCGCTCGCAGCCTTTGACAATTTGGCAAGGCAACTTACACTCCACATGTCTTGTCTTGCGGTGACAGAACTAATTATTGGGATCGTTAGAAGTGTTTGTCCCAACATTTTCTAGATGTGAAGCCGCTAAACATTTCTGTTGTATATTTCTCAATTTTTATCTCCCCTTTGATAAACCCAAATGCACAGATAGTATTGCACTCAGCTGCTGCGCAACTCATTCACTTATTTATTTATTTATTTATTTATTTATTTATTTATTTATTTATTTATTTATTTATTTATTTATTTATTTATTTATTTATTTATTTATTTATTTATTTATTTATTTATTTATTTATTTATTTATTTATTTATTTATTTATTTATTTATTTATTTATTTATTTCGTACTTTCACTTATCTGTAAAGCGAAATTTGCTTCGCATCCCGTTCCCCATGCACAGCCTCCGGGCCAGGTTTGAATCAATCAATTTCTGCAAATGTTGGTCTCATGTTTTATTTTGTGTACTCTTCAAGGCAATCCTGTAATTCAGCTTGACTACAATGGACTCGTAAGATCAGTCTACGTCGCCTACGAAGCAAATTCGGCGAACGGCAGCAACATGCATGCCACTTCCCTCGAAAACGTGATCTGCCCTGTCGCACTGCGTCATTCAGACGCGATTCCACAACGCTGACAAATTTTCAGTCAAATTATATGCTCGACACTGTCATTCGTCGAAATTTTATTGTTGTATGCATGTATTGGCAGTATTGTGACGAGGCTGCACCACACAGGATCGTCTTAGAGAGTGTACGATATCACAACCGCACTGCTGGCACTGTTAAAATTTTGAGCTCGTTTTTTCTTGCTGTTTTTTTTTTTTTTACAGCGCAGCCCTTGAATATCGGTTTCATAGAGCGCGTGAGGTACATAAAATCTGGCAGGTACGCAGAATATCCCGAAAAAAAGTTTAAATTGTGCGAGCCGGGGATTGCGCTCCGGGAAAGGAGAACATCAGACCGGGAGGCGGGTATGCCGCTGCCGCACGTACAGCACATGCCGCCTTGAGGGGTGGAGGTATGTACCGACAGGAGCGCACAGGAGCCTCCTGGCGATGGCTAGCGAACGGAGCGAGCCTCGGAGATTTAAAGGGACTGGTCGAGTGGCGACTGGCGAGGCTGCAAAGGTCGCCAGAAAGTTCAACAGCAGATCAACCGGAGGTACAACTGGGCCTTCTTCGCATTCACATTCTTAGAAAGTTCTAAGCATCCTCCGTAATTTTTGAAGCACCTTTACTAGCCTAGTCGAGCCGGATTTCACCGTCGCCAGCAATTTGACCTTCATTTGACCGGAGCTGCGCCGCCTTCTCGGCAACGCATCGCGTGACTCGCCGCTCTGAGTTCGGCCACCGCCACCGGCTTGGCGCATGCGCTCTCCGCAGATTTTCCATGGATGAGAGCGAGGCCGGACCGTCTTCTCTGAGCGTTGCGTGGGAGCGGGAGGCTTTGAGCCGTCGTCGGCAGGCGGCGCCTGTCCGCCCCTCTGATATCGCCCGTCGAGCTGCTTCACCGGAAATGGTTTGGAATGCCAAGCGCGCGAAGTTAGCGTCGGAGGCTGAGGTAGAGCGAAGCAAGTGAAGCCAAGACTTAATCAGGCTAAACCTAGCTTTCGCTTGGCAAAACCACGGTTAGCTCAGATAAGCCGCAGCCATTTTTTGTCAGATCGTGTGATCGACATCGTCACTCACCGAGGCTGCATTGTTGGCTGTATGTATGAAAACTCATGTGGTGAAGCTGTATTGTTGGCTGTATGTATGAACTGTCGTACACTGTCTTAGAACGCAGTGTATGATTTTGCAATCGACTTATTGCCTGTCTTAAAAAATTTTTGATCACTTTCTTTCTCTCTTGTCTATTTCCTTTTTGCTAGAATATGCGCCAGAACAGGTGCGCATCTGCTGCTCAAGGGCGTCCCAACAAACCATTCTTCATTAATCTATTATCATCCTTGTCGTCTATTCCAGGTCATGGATTCCCAGCACTTGTTTACAGCCCAGGCGGGCTCGTTGCCTGCTGCGAGCAGTCCAAGGCCCGCACAGCCACCCTCCTCTTCGTCGTTCTCGGCCTCACGTATCATTGGCGGCGCTCTGTACACCGATGCCTCGGCGCTGCAGAGGCCCGTGAGTCCGCCGTTCCCTACGCCGGGCGTTGCAACCAGCACGCGCACTACGATCGCCACTGCACCACTGAATTCGGAGTCCTCCAGCGCCTCGAGCAACAGAACCGTTGTCGAAGACCCCCGGCAGATGCGACCACAACGTCCAAGGTCTTCCAGTAGGTGCCTAATTGGCGTTTTATCTAGCAATTAATTGCGGGTAATATATATATATATATATATATATATATATATATATATATATATTTTATATATATATATATATATATATATATATATAGTATATATATATTATATAATTATATCTATATATCATATACACGGGTGTCCCAGCTATCATGCACCAAGATTTAAAAAAGAGCGATGGAGTTACTCGAAAGAAAACTAGTGCATAATGTTTGCGGTACTGTGGAGAAGTGGACAGATTTTTTTCGTTAATTAGAGTTAATTAAATAATTGTAATATTATCTAGCTCGGTAATTACTGTCCTGACCGCCAAAGTGTCAATGAGGCACTTGTAGGTACCCACGAGGGCATCTAACTGCGGTATTTTCAGCGAACGAACTATTTGCGTAATCATTTATTCTGGCTGATAAAGAAAACCGCGAAATATGAAAAATACCACGTGACGACGCTCCCGCGCGTATCGTAAAGGACGCCCCCAATAGTTGATTGAAAACAACTACGTCGCCTGTCACCCGCCCGAAGAGACAGCGTATCACCTTGATATGGCATGCATGGAAGGAGCAGCAACAGCAAGATTCGCGGGGCGCGTGTGCAGATAATGCACAAACGCGGCCGCGATTTCTTCTTTCTTTCTTTGTTTATTTCGTTATGGCTAACTCAGAGGCAGCCTGTTTGAGGGCAATGCTTTACGAAGCGCGCTCACGCGCGCGGAGCGCGTCACGTGGTATTTTCATATTTCGAGGGTTTTCTTTATCAGTCAGAATAAATGAGTACGCAATATTCTTGCTGAAAATACTACAGTTAGATGCCCTCGTGGGTACCTACAAGTGCCTCATGACACTTTGGGGATCAGGACAGTAATTACAAGTTAGATAATTATTACAATTGTTTAATTACTCTAATTAACGAAAAAAATACTGTCCACTTCTCCACAGTACTGCAAACTTATGCACTAGGTTTTCTTCGAGTTACGCATTACTCTTTTTTTAAATCTTGGTGCATGATAGCGGGGACACCCTGTATATATATATATATATATATATAATATATATATATATATATATATATATCAAGTTGCAGTCCTTACTGCTCGTGCTGTTGGCGTTTTTTTTAACAGTGTTTATAGTGCCGAATGAGGTATGATTGCATTTTTTTTGCAGGAATAAATAATTGAAAATTCAAGTCGAGAAAAAATGCGCCGTTTCATATATATATATATTATAGTATATATAATATATATATATATATATGTATATATATATATATATATATATATATATAAGAGAAACTAGTATAAGTAAACAGTCGGAGACGCGGCAAAAACAGTAACAAGAAGGCTTATTCACGTATCGGCTATGGGATTTGCCTTCACCCGTGTACACTTACGTCACATTGCTGCCATTAACACTTGGAACACAGATCTCATATACCGTTACGGAAAACAGTGAGAGGGCAAATAGACATGTCACGCCCTTTCCGAAATATCTTTCTCTCGTTTTCCCCGTTTTCCGTAAGATATATAAAAATGCGTTCCAAGTGTTTGTCAGCAGTGTGATGTAACTAACTGCACCCTTACGAAGGCAAGTCCCAGTGCTTATGCGTGAGTAAACTTTGTTTTATTGATTTTTGGCGTGTCTCCGACTGTTTACTTTTACATCGTATATATATATATATATTGGACTATAGTCCCATCTATCCGTGAGTATGTACTCACGCCGGTGACAGCGAAAAAAGAAGCAACACAGGAGACGCTTTTGCGCGTGAGATCAGCCATCGCCTTGACGCTCAAATCCACGCTCGTCTCATCTTTCGCTTGTGAATAAATCCTCGAAGCGAGCCCGACTATCTCCTTTACAGTATACATACATACATACATACATACATACATACATACATACATACATACATACATACATACATACATACATACATAGTATGTTATGTAGGTGTGTATATATAGGGAGCAAGAAAACTTGGAATATAATGGGGAACACAAGCAAAGAAAACGTCGAACAAGGTAGCGACCACGATTGTTGCCAACGTTTCAGCCCTGTCGAAGGCAAGCCTCTTGCTGAAACGTTGGCAACAATTGTGGTCGCTACCTTGTTCGAAGTTTTCTTTGCTTGTATACGTTTTCTTTTCTTTTCCATATGTAACGTGGCGGCAGAGCAGATGAGATGAACCATGAAGAAGGCGAACAATCTATTTACATTTTATACATGGCAGCGATCACACGGCCAGCGTGGAGTACGCTGGCCGTCTGACTATTAACGGGGCATTAACGGGCTAATCCTTACCCACTATTAACGGGCTTATCCTTGCCTGTCTCCTTGTGACATTTCAAACTAAATGGACTGAAACATGACAACGTGAAATTACAACAGAACAAAGTTTCCTTCACAAAACAGACCAGTGTTCTTAATACCGTATTTACTCGCGTAAAGATAGCACTTTTTTTCCAAAAAATATTTTTACGATAGGTCTCATGGACATAACAAACATTATAAATAAAAACATAACAAGAACTCCACAGACCACCGCCAGCCGCGTTGCAAGGTTACGCAAAATGGAGTTTTTTTATGGATTACGGATCGCGCCGGAACGAGTTTGCTGCGAGGTGAGGACAGGTCGACCAATAAGTGGCGGCTGCCGTCGCAGTGCGGGACATCAAAACATGACACGGCTGCCGACGCAGCAAGCTGAGCGGGGGTTTTTTTTACTTTTTTGCTCTGGTGTGAGTACATTATGTACATAGTGAGAGTGAGAGTTTCTCACGCCCCAATAATGAACTCATGCTTGCCGCTATCGCTAATATCGGCAAGTCTACGGCAATAATGTAGCCATGTCCGCTTTGAAAGAGGAGGAAACATAGGTAAGCACGACCATCGTCAGCTAGACTTGGCACACATGCGACATATGACTGCGCCAAGTTCAGAGTGCGATCATTGTGCGGGAAATAAAAAAAAAAGTCGTATTTTGACGACGAACTTCAGGGGTGCGCTCATTACGCGAGTGCGATCATGATGCGAGTAAATACGGTAGTTTAAGAAGGATCTGATATTTGCCAGGCAGTTTTTCATAGCACTACTGAATGAAGTTTCCCAAAGCATCCTCAAACGAAAGGGCCTTTTCTACTTTTTAGTTTTGCAAACTATTAAAATATTGCTGTGTTATTTCTAATTTTTTATTTGGTTTATTATGCAGCATTCGACTTTCGAGCCTCGCGCAAACCGAATAGTTCTTCGTTATACCCGCTATTGCGCACGGCTCTCGCGGTTTCGGTTTCGTTCTAAAAAAAGTAAGCATCACTGAAATGTAGCGTGACCAACAAAATTTTGAATTTAGTTCGCTATAGTCAATAATTCGCTATATCAGAGCTCGTATAAGGATGTTCGACTGTATTTATTAGATGCCGCTGGTCAGACCCCTAATACAGCGTTTAAAAATGCCTTCTCAACATTGCGTGCCTTCTCAACTAACTGTACAGCTGGTGCTGAAGGGGCTCAGTGTATAGCGCTACATGGCGGTACGTAGGGTCTAATGGAGGCATTAATAAATAGTCATCTGGTTCACCCGCTAAGACCATCATCATCAGCCTATCTACATCTACTCAGGGAAAAGGCCTCTCCCATGGACCTCAATACCGCGGTCCTGTGCTAACTGCGGCCAATTTATCCCCGCAAACTTCTTGATCTCACCTGCCCACCTAATTTTCTGCCGCCCCCTGCCCACGCTTGCCTTCTCTAGGGATCCACTCTGTTACCCTTAATGACCAACGGTTATCTTGCCTTCGCATTGCATGCCCCGTCCGCGTCCATTTCTTCTTAATTTCTACAAATATGTCCTTAACACGCGTTTGTTCCCTGACCCACTCCGCTCTCTTCTTGTCCCGTATTGTTACTGGTCATCTTGCGTTCCATTGCAGGCTGAGTCGCACTAAATTTAAGCTGAACCCACTTAGTGAGCGTACAAGTTTCTGCCCCGTAGGTGAGTACCGGTAAGATGCAGCTGTCCTGCACTCCCTTCTGCCTGCCGAATGCACCCCCCCCCCCCCTCCATTCTTATCCTTCTAATTATCTTTGACTCATGGTGTGGATCAAGGAAGGATCACAACGCTAAGATATCACACTTCAAATACCTGTCCTCCCAAAATGTCCTCGCAGCAATGCTTCTGTGTGTAGTAGCGAATTCGGCTTCAAAGAAACTTTGTGTATCCCAGCGCGGCTTATGCATTTATTTGACACTCCTCAGCTTGGGAGTTCCTGCGAAAAATACGTAAATCCCCAGCCATATAAGCTTCGCTTAAAAGAGAATGGAAAGCGTCGGCAATGCTGTAAGCGAGGTCGTAACGCCGGATTCAAGGGGATCGGTGTATAGCGTGGCATGCGGTACACTGCCACTTGCAAAATGTCTTCACAACGATGCACTTGTCTACAAGTGAAACCGATTTTAGACAGGCATTTGTTCTCTGCAAGGCCGTACCACCTTTGTCCATATGATAGTGCAACGATGGCTACGCGGTAGACTAGAATGAATAACCCGCCACTGCTTACGAAAAAAAGGGTAGCATAATGGCCCGTTACCTCAGTAGAGAAAACGCCGTGTTATGTGCTCAAGAGCTTAGTCGCATAACAGAGTGAGTAATGTGCCACCTGTGCCGGCTACAGTGAAGCGCACAGTGAGGCAGCAGAGGCGTGTTGTCCGCACGTAATACGGTACATCATCACGTCACCACCGCTTGTCTGCCGGAACGCCCTCTGCGTAGTCCTATAGGCTAGACGTGAACGCATACTTTTAGGTGCGAAAGCCAAGCGGTTTATATAGTCATAAGGGTTCGAAACTCGTGAACCGCTGGCACTTGTCCTACATCTCCCCGTTCAGCGCAAAGAATACTGTAGGTACATTTGAGGCAAACTATACGTAATTAACCCGCAGTGGAACGCTCGTTGGGTTGGTTTTTACGTACGCGAAAAAAGCGGCCGCGCAAGAATAAAATGGCGCGTTCGAAATGACGCAGAAAGGCCCCACGCGCAAGAAGAAATAGGCGCGTTCGAAATGACGCAAAACAGCTCCAGCATACCAAATTAAAGCAAGCACAAAAAAATCACGCCATATCCACGGAATAAATGATGATAAGTGGGGCGAAGCTCGAGAGGGGGAGATCATCGGTAACCGTAACTCTCCCGTGAAAGTTCGCCCATTACATCATTAAGAAAGACGTAATACTGTGTGCGTACATTGTACAAATCAACTTTTATTTTCGGAGTCAATGCTCCCAGGCCCAGACCTGGTGAAAGACCCCGCGCCATCGAGGACTACCCCGCATTTCCACCACAATTTGTCACGTAGGATGGGACACAACGGTACAGAAAGAACTTTTATTTAGGGCGAACTTGTGCCCGAACAAGACGAGAGGAAACGAGCAAAGGTCCTTGCGTCTCGTTCGATCTCCGAGAACGACTGCCTGCGTTCGTGGCGTGATCTCTTGCGTGATCTCCCCCTCGCAGTGCACGTGCGCTCGCGCCTCCGTCGGCGAACACAGACAAGCTCGCGCTCCCGGTGCCGAGTTTGCGCTGCCGGTTGCAGCCGGTTCTTGCGCGTGCAACGCGGCCCACTTTGCGACATCTCCGAAAGCATGCGGCGGTCACGTACCACGAGACACAAGGGATGGACAGACCCATGGCTTTAGGAGCTTCGCCCCTAAAAGAACAGAACTCCCACTGGCGCAGTTTCAGGCAGGGGGCGCGCGAGCACTGCGAAGGGGGTGAAATTCGAATTGCATGCGTAGTAGCAGTGAACGTATAACGGCGCTACAGTCCATTATTGCGAATCACTGTTCTGCACTTCCGACAGCTGTCAGGTTGAGTGGAACGGCTTTAATTTTTTGTCGCTATGGCTTTATCCGGAACACCAACTCCTAGCTGTTATACCTTTCACGAACAGGTAAGAGACGTTTCCCATGGAATTAAATGGTCAGGTGTTACAGAGAAAATGTAGGCCATCCGCTATGTCCGTGCCACTATCGCCATCGGCTACCTGACCACTGCAGAGAGGATTCTGAAAATAATTTATGATAATAGCAGTGACAATAAAAAATAATAATTTATGATAACATATGCCCGCGGAAGCTGCCGCCATGAGGCCACACCAACGCTGTTAAGTTTCATCAAGTTCGTAAAATCATCTCTGCGGGGTCACCTCTTTGAGTATCAAAGACTAGCAGAAAAAAGTACGTTTCTATTCGCGACAGTTTAACTGCGGGGCAGTTCCCGGTACAAAGTATTATCGTATTAGCTTTACATAATCGTCTTCCCATTACAGATCAGCAGGGGTGTGGCGCACCATCTTGACGCTTAGCCAATTCCTATTTGTGCTTCTATTCATTCAAGAGTATTTTCTGGGAAGCTACGCTTATCCACTAGAAAGAATCTAAACAAACTCGGAACGTTCAGTTGAAACGCGATACACAAAAGAAGACTGCGCATGGCACGGCACTACTGCAGCGAAAGAAAAGAAGCCGGCTTTTTTGTCACCACGCGTTTTTCCCCTTGTGCCAAGAATTCGATCGGCGCTAATTTTCCCCGCGGCGCTCCGCAGAAAGTGAGTTAAGCCGTTAAGTCTAGTTCACCTCGTTAAACTTCCTTCTTAGCTTAAAGCGGCTTACTCGCGTCGTACGGACTCTGCCGCAAACGCATATTTCCGTGCGGTATTTTTCTCCGATGTTCTGGAAAAGAAAGAGACGCACCTGTCGATGTCAGTTAACTATTTTCTTCTTAACCACTGTTTTGGCGCTCTTTGCCCCAGTTGGTCTTGTGCTATTAAGATCCTACCATCATCATCACCAGCATGAATGCTTTCTTCTCTGGCAAGTATCGTCTGCGGTTACTGCCTACATCCCAACCGTGACAAAGCCTAAAGTTACTAATAGTGGGGCTTGTTGTCACCCGTTTTTTTTTGCACTAGTTTTTGAGTATTTGTTGCCACGTAAGCGGTATACGCATATTCATTGTGATGACGTACTCAGCATACGCGTACTAAATGTGATGACGTACCATAGTATGCGCATATTAACTGTGACGACGTACTCGGCATACATGCAATAATTATGATGGCGTACTCGGTATACGCGTACTAACATTGATGACGTACTCGGCATACGCGTATTAATTGTGATGACCTAATCAGTGTCTGCGTATTGTGACGACGCACTCGGCATAGGCGTACTAATTGTGGTGACGTAGTCGGTATACGCGTATTGATTTCGATGACGTACTCAGCCTACACGTACTAATTGTGGTGAGGTACTCGGTACACGCGTATTAGTTGTGATGACGTACTCGGCATATGCGCACTGATTGTGGTGACGTACTAGGTATACGCGTACTGATTTTGATGACGTACTCAGCATACACGTACCAACTGTGATGACGCCCTCGGTATACGCTTATCCTGCCCGCGTTAGAACAAGGTGTTCGATTCATCTACAGCTCGAGCAGATAATAGTCCGTACACGTGCCTCCCTTTATGTTCTAGTGCGTACCTTATTTGAAGTCACAATGACGTCAGGCCAGAAAAGACGCAAAACAGAAACGTCCAAACTATCGATAATTCTGCGAGACCCTAGGCTTCCTTGCCGTTACTTCAGATATTTATTAGCCTAAAAATTACACGGAAACGTACTCCACTCATTTCTCAAAGTACCTAGGCTTCCATTTAAAAAATGGGCAGGCTACAAACTCCGCTCGATGCGATCCCTGCTACTCCAGATCGAAGTAGACTAAAAAAACGCTTGTGCTACCTCTTCTTGTTCTCTGCAAAAAAAAAGGCATAAAGGCCTCCGTGAATGGCCACTCGCGAGGCGAGACACGAGGCTTTTAGTGTAATTTCGTCGGTGCCTATCCAGCGTCGCTGAGAACTTTCAACGAAATTTCCTTAGTAATACAGCAAGATATATTCCGCTTCGCTTTTAGACTTCCGCTTTAGGAGGCCGCATAAATTAGTGGCCCATTTTTTCGTACTCAATCTTGCTCCGGTGTGTTAGGGCGAGATTACCGCGCTCTTGTCGAGGGACATAATGCCGACATGTTTTACTTACCAAGTTACGCTTTCCCTTTAAAACGATGCTGGCGTGCCCTGAAACCGTCTGTAGAGGAAAGCCCGACGTCTAAGATATTGTATGAGGTAGGGAAGAAAGGCAAAGAGAACATTTTAGGCTCCCGTAGATTATTACGCTTAGAATTTTTTCGACGAGTAACCCAACGCCAAAAGTATCTGCATAATGCAGGAAAATCTGTAATGGGCGAAGCTAGAACATTTAATCTTTGTAATAACGTTGATGTAGATAGCTCATTGTGAAAAAAAAACAGACAAACACAAACTCGGAAAATACCGAAACGAACCGACAGTACCCTCGTTTGGCTGTTGATACCCTACTGTGGCAACAATCGTCCCAAGCAGGAACCAAAAAATAAAAAAATGAGAAGATGTCGCGATTGTCTGCCTGACCTAGCGCACTCGTGCGATTAACTAAAAAGAAGAGAATTACGAAAATATTAAGCGAAACTAAAAACTACCGAGAAACCGCGAAGGCGTACCTAATCCACCACACTCACGCGATTACCTCAAAAGCGAAACGAGAAAACAAAAACAAGAAAGAAAATGAAAATAAACTTGTGCAACCACAAAGTTCTATCCTATATGGGCAGCGCCTTCACGCAATTATCTGGGTCCAAAGCCGCCGTCTGGTTCACATGTACCTCCAATGCCCCCAGAGACAGGTAATGGTGGTGAGATGATGAAGTAGTGAAAGAATGCAACGCATTAGTAGGCAATCTTCAGAATATATGTTGCTTTTAACAGCGGAGCTGTTTTACGAGCCGTAAGTTCGTCGTTGCAGAAAAAAATACCAAGAAATGCCGAGCGCTCGTGAGCGCGTGCCCCGCGGTGACAGCCGAGCGTCCCCGGCGCGCGCAGTGGCTTCAGCGGGAAAAAAACTGGCAGAAGCTTTGAAGAGCGAGAAAATGCCGAGCGCTCGCGAGCGCGTGCCTCGCGGCGGCTGCCGTGTCCCCGGCTAGCGCAGTGTTTTTATTAGTAGTGATATATATTTGCCACAAATGGGTAAAGAAGCGGGGGATGATATTCTGCGTTGGCCTTGCGGTGATCATCCAAGGTGGTTGGCGTCCCTAGTCCGGGATGCCATCGCCTGCCGCAGCACGAACGGCCCGAGTCACCAGACCACGCTGGTTTTACAGTACCGCGCTAGATCAGCTCGGCCTCCCACTGCTCCGGTGATGGTGCCAGGGTCTCCGGGAGTTCCTTAACGCCCTTACACTCCCACACCATGTGGTTTAGGGGGTAGGTTGTTCCGCTGCATAACTTGCATTCGCAGCTGTATAATGTTAGGTACATCATATACAATTGACTGGAATGTGGGAATGAATTTGCCTGAAGTTTTCGTTGTTGTATTGATTCTTCTTTGGTGAGCTTTAGATGTGGAGGCGGGCATTCCCTTCTTGTAAGCCTCTGGTGTTCCAAGATTTCTCTACGTCGTTTGGCATTGGGATGGCTATGTGACATCCCCGGGAAGAGGTGTGCTCCCGACAAAGCAACTGCCCGGAGATAGAGGTCTTGGGCTACGGGTAGAAACAAAACAACTCCAGCGTTAGTCGTAATCAAGGCGACACTTGCTTGGAACAAGAAAGTCACGTCATAGCGCCCGAACCTCATTCGTTCGTCATCGTGCCGTCATGCGCATGCTCTCACACCCTACTTGGGAAAGGTCACCGCACCCACCGCGTTCTCTAGAAGCCATTAAGGATTAAGAAGTCATTAGGTTGAAGACGTCGTCGTCTTCTTCGTATATGACAACAAGTACAAGCACCACATTATGCAAATAAACAATGATACTGAAATTTACCTATGTGTCCGTGAATGATCACCTACAACAGCTTCGCCATTTAAGTCTTGCGCGTGAGTGCGAACTTTCCTGGATTTTTTTTGTGTGTTGATCCTGAGATAATATTGAAATAGTACATTTGTAGGGCCTACGTACCGAAAAGAATTGCTGGTGTGCGGTTGTTTGATTCCACAGACACCAACGGGCAGGCGGTACTTGCAACTACATAGAAGCTACACTATGTTGCCATAGTATTCGACATCAGTGCTCTTGAGCAGCCCCATTTTCAAGCGAAGCTTATAAGGCTAGGGTTTTGTGTATTTTTCAAGTCTGAGAACAAAAACTCACACGACTTTGGAGCGCGAGGGGTTGGAAAACGTATGCGGTCACCACCAAAGTCGTACGCCGCTCCAAACAATGATTTGGACCTCAAGCCTATACGTATCATCACTTGGGTGTGCCTTTGGAATAGATTAATAAACCATAGGCACCATTTTCAAGATAAAAAACCTGACTTAGATATCAAGCTTGAACGGTTTATCACTTTTATATGAATCTTGATTAGGTAAATTACCCATATGCCCTACTTTCAAATTCTGGTGCTTCACGCAGCGATGCTACACCTGGGGTATGAGGAGGCACTGTGGCGGTGGGCTCCGGATAAATTTCGATCTCCGGATAAATTTGGATCTCCTGGGGATCTTTAACGTGCGCCGAAATCTCGACACACGGGCGTCAGCCATGGCCCATGACTACCAGGGTCGCCAGGTACCTAAGAAAGAAAAAGTCGCCGGGAAATTGCCAAACGTAGTCAAGAAAGTCGTCACCTTAAAGTGAATGCTCGAAAAGAGCAATCGCCATTTTCAGGAAGCCAATGCTAGTAAGTGCTTTTTGATTAGCTGTGCGGAAATAAAAACAGAAATTCCGAGAAGTAGAAAACAGTATCAGAAATTTTATTCGTTTGCTGTGGCGCGAGACAGCGACAGCGGTTGACTACTGTCTACAAGAAAGCTATGCAGGTTTACTTACGCAGGTTTAGGTAGAGGCTAACATTGAGGATTTAGGTGGAGCATTCGAAGAATATGAATGACTTAAACGGGCGTTTGCTGCACACCGTGTTTTACCGCTTTCGCTGCCTGTTTACATTCCCGCGCCTAATATACATCCTCCCACACACTTCCCATCACTCAGCCATACAAAATTTAAAAAATCATGCACCCATTCCTCGTACCGACGACAGTTGAACGCGAAGCTTTTTTCGTGCGAAATCAAATGGCGAAGGGTCAAAGTCAAAGCCACTACGGTCAAAAGGCCAAACTACGTGCGAGTCAAAGTCAAAGCTCAACGAGTCGAAGTCCAAACCGTCTTCGACTCAAAGTGCAGACTCAGATGACAACCAAGGAATCCCTCACGGGAAAGCTTCAGGTTCAACCATCGTCGTCGTCAGACGGAGGGGTACATGATTTTGTCAAGTGAATGGGCTCCCAGTCAACTGGCTCCAATTTTCTAACACAAACATGCTCTGCAAAAGCAATAAGAAAGGCAATTTATTGATTTCGTGAGTTTAGTTGGGGCGGATAGATAATTTTTCTGCGTGTAACGTCCTCCTACAGCGTGAAATCACCGGCCGAAGCGCCATTGCTATTTTCACACAGTTTTCAAAAACGCAAATTCTAAAATAAGGTTTAGTAACGCAATTGACTGGCCTAGCTGTGTATTCCATTATGTACGGTTAAACGCAAAAAAAAACAGGGACTAGAAAAGACACAGCACAAGAGCTGTCTTTTCTAGTCCCTGTCTTATTTTGCGCTAAACCGTAAAAGCCTAAACTAAATTGAAATACGCTGCGTGCGCACAATGTCGTCGTTTCCTTCATGGTTTGGCGGTGATGCAGATGGGATTATGAGCACACGCACACACACACCCTCGTGCATACCTGGTTCTCATTACGGGAGGAGGTCGTTAGCAAGTGGTTTGCATTTAGATATCTTCAGTACAAAACCACAATCCCCCCTCCCCCCCTGGACAATCTCACGAATGTAGAAAATCGTTCACTCGATGCAGCCTCCCGTATTTTCCGGATTATAAGCGGCTTGGGCAAAGGTTGATGCGCAGTACAGGGAGGGGGCGATTCGACCACCCGACGTTAGGCTTAACGCCACGCTTTGACGTCTTGCGTCGCCAGCCGGTACCTGCAGCTCGACGTACAGTGAGTATGACTTTGCTAGGAACGTCGTAAGGGTCAAGCTGAAGGTTACCTAACGTTAGGCCTAAACAAATAACGCTAGCCCTGACTTCACGCTTTGGGCGGTGACGATCGTAAACGGGTAAAAAGCACCCATTTACTCAACGTATTTCAAGCTGCAGGCACCCTTCGACGTCGTAAGACCTCAAAACAAAACTTTAGGATTAAGCTCTGGTTATACCCCTCAGATTCTGCTGCTGTTCTAGATTGTTCTAGCAAAGCGATGCATATCCTCAGAGTGGCACATATCGGTAGTGACGTCTTGAACAAGATCTTAAGAACAAGACTGTAGGTCGCCGCAGCGCTCTTTGATAGGGACCCTGTTTCCCGTCGTGCATGCTGGGCTAGGGACTCTGTTGCCCGCGGTCCGTGCTGGGGCATGCACGAAGTAATATATGAAGCGATCAATCACTCAGAGCGCGACACTAGTATAATCGGGCGCAAGAGATCTCCGCCCCTACTCTGAATCCCCTGCGCGTACTCTAAAGCCTACCAAATAATGGGTGGTATTGGACAACGCTTTAAAAACAGGAATGTCAGGCTCAATATTTCGTGGTTAGCGCAGACAAACCACTTGCGATTCTTTTCGTAAAAAGGCCAATTTTAGCGCCGAAGAAATATTGTGAATACGGCGTAGAATAATGAAATTGGTGGCGCGGAAGGTATTGCATATCCGCGTTCCATCCAGGAAGAGTGTCGAAAAGCCACCGAGAAACTTTCCTAAAAGTGCTCTCTCTGCGCCTACGTCGATGCGTCGGCAACACGGTCTTGAATACGTCAAAACTTCAAAGTTACAAATAACTCACAGAAGTTCGACTAATTAAAGCCTCCTTCCCTCAAAACTACCATCGCTGTCGCGTTCAAGGACCTTCATGGCAAGAAAACGCCTTAACCATTACTCGCACGAAAAGCGCCGAAGCTAACACATTTTCTCGAAGATTGAATTGAATTGAATTGAATTGAAGTTTATTTTCTGAATACAGAAAAACGGAGGGAAGGCAAAAGGCGGCCAGCCTGACAGAGGCCTTCCCTCTGAGCACAGTTGACACACAAGTACATTTTAATACAAACAAAACAAAACGTGGAAATTAATTCGCAAAGCAGAACATATCAAGAAAATGTTTTACAAGGAAATTTGATTTACATACAGACCCACTCTTATCAAAACAAAAAAAGACACCGCTGTGTATTGAAAATAAAGGCACATATCACAACGTCATTTTAATTATTAAATCATTACGATAAGCACAGGATGACAATGGAAACACAAATACCAGTTGTACTTGCGAAGAAAGAAACTAGTCGGCCCGCATTAAGTAAACACAAGGCACGGAAACAAATTAGGTACACTGAACATTACTTTCCGTTATTGTAGTTTTAAATGTGTTATTCGATATCTTCTTTCTGAAATCTACTTGCACCCCTACCATATTTAAAAGAATGGAAATTCGGTATTCTAAATGTTGTCGGCCGTAATTGATTTTTGTCTTTGGCAGCTCAAGCTGTTGCCGGCGAAAACTGTATAAAGATGTTTTAGATACGTTATCAGTGATGGCAGTGGAAGTAACCAACAAAACGAAACTCCACTCGCTGTGACATACAAAGGTTCACTCGTCGAAGTGAATAAGCAGCCTTCGTGTCGCAGGCGAAGGCGTCGTCATTCATCGCCGTTAGCAACAACAGCAGCGGCGGCAGCAGCAGCTTCTTGCCTCTCGTTCAGCGACCGGCCGACAACGGCGCCTCCCAATCATTGCGAAGTGCTCCCAGGCGGCAGACTCATCCGTTCTCCGAATATCTCTGTATATACCTCATGATTACCCGCGCCTCCTCGCCGTCGTCGAACCGTCATCTTCCCCCATCGCCAGGAATGCGCGGCAGAGGCCGAGGCGACACAAAGTTGCGCCGTTGGACGACAGAGACTCGAACTCGCTCGCCAGTTGGATAATAACCCTCACGGAGCGAAGAGGACACCTGCCTGTATTCCATTTGCATTCCTTAGTGGCTCCTTCGATGCGGATGGCTCTGCAGTTCTCACTCCAGATCGATATACAGTACGCTGGCAGCGAGTTGGCGACAAGCCTTTCAAGCGAGCTATGTGTGCATGCTCGGAAGCTCGGCAGGAAAGCCATACTGCGGTTCGGTGGAAGATCAGGATGCGGACGGCCTCCACGTGGAATATTACCTACCGGGGCCTGGAAGGCATTTTTACCTATAGACAAAAATGTTAATGTGAATTCAAATTTGCTTGGTAAGGTAATCAAAAATGTGGATAGCGCCTAATGAAGTTTTTAATCGAAGTTTATATGGCTAGGGTTCCGGGCATTTTTTCGTGTATGCGAACAAGAACTCCCGAGGCTCGACGCGTCTTTAAAGTGAGGGGCGTTGGAAAATGAAGCCGGTGTTTGTTACGGTTGGCACACCGTCACCACCCAAGTCGCACGTCGCTCAAAACATTAATGTGAACCTCAAACTTGTCCTTCACATCACTTGCATATGCGTTTTGAGCGGGTTAGCCAATAATAAGCCCTATGTGCAAGCGCGAGCCGTTGACTCACTGATGTTACACAACTGTCTTATATGTAAACGCGAGGCGTTGGCCCCGTCAGGAGATCTCTTTTCGCCTTGCCTTGTGGGCACGCGAATTTATATCAAAATAAAGATTTGATTTGATTCGATTTTCAAAATCAAAACATGGCTTATACCTCAAGCTTATACACCTTATCTCTTTTAATACATTTTGAGTAGATTTGTTATCAATCCGCACCAATTTTAACACCAGTTGATTCACAGTAAACGTATGTGCCTCCACATATATGTACCTTCGTTAAAGATGACCACCGTTAACGCTCAAAATAAATCAAATTTACCCATACCTTTATTCTAAATTCTGTGTGACATTAATTTCGTGTGCAACGCTCCGCTGGTCATCTACATTCACAGAAAAGAAAGGCTCCCGATTTCGTTTTTATTGTTTTTTTTGTAACATTTCGACGACGCTAATGTTGCAACACGACCATGATCGATACGTTTCCAGCAAATCCAGAAATGCGCACTATAATGTGATTTTTTAACACTCGGGTTCCAAAGGTATGGCCAGCAAAATCATTTGAATCGGTAAATCGACAGACTGGCGCTCGAGTGGGGACGGCCCCCAAACATCGTTAGCACACCTTTTTATCAATTTTTTTCGGGGTTTCCCATTTCTTATAACTGTGGATAAAACTTGACCGTGAATAGTTAGAATGCCATTGATAGATCGGAATGGTGGTTCTTGGCCGAAACCAAAAAAAAAATGTGAGCCAAGTGCATTAACTCAAAGTTCGATCAATCATACTGCCCCCGTGTTGATATCGTCTTCATTTTTTATCTGCGGCTTCAGCAAAGCCCCTCGTTTTAAACTCAACGCGTTTAGAATGTAGTAAATATCATCCCTTCGAAGAAATCTCCCCGAGCCGTGAAAAAGCGACAATTTTAATTTGCGTATTGTAGAATAGAATAGCCCGACATTGCATTTATTCGTTAGCTTTGTTTTAAAAAAATTGGGCCCATCTCCCCGCGAGGGGGACTCGAGTAAATGCGTCGCATAGAGGGGTGGGTGTATTGCGTTAACGTTTAGTGTTTGGGGAGTTGGTGGTAGTGAATGCGTTGTATCAGCAGCTTCTTGACGTAGTTTGAATGAGTCAAGGATATAAGACGCGTTCGTAGCCTCCCATTCTGTGTCGGCTTTGTGGCGCAGTGGGTAGAGCACCATGTACATTGCGTTCCGCCAGCAGGGTCGAGGGATCGAACCCAGGCGCCGGATAGTATTTTTTTTATATAGTGCAGGGGGACGGGTGCGGACAACGGCGGTGCGGACTACGACGGACGTCGACGTGGGTGACATCGTGAGTTACTGAAATGCTCTGCATTTAATAACCAGTAAAGGACCTTGCCGATGCCGATAAAGGAAAGGTACACTGATTCTACAATATCACGCCTCTTGCGTAAGTTGCAGCGGGACGCTGTTTCATCACGCTTGAAACCAAAGAAGTTCGGCCCATTGTTAAAAATCTGTCATCGTACTACACCAGCGCCGATTATGTTTACAGATTGCTCCACCATACGTGGCTATAGATAAGTGCGATATTTCGCCTCCAGAAAAGCTCGCACTTTAGCATTATAATGCTAAAGTGCGAGCTTTTCTCGCCTTCAAAGCGAACAGCCTGCAATCCTGTGCGCTCCCCGCTTTTTGACGGTCCACAATTATAACGAAAAGAACAGAAATAACGCTTCTTTTTCGCAATATGAGGCCAAATCTGATGGTAGCACTAGTATACTCTGCCCATCAGAGTGCGGCTACAAATTAGCTAGTTGTTTCGCAGGATTCTTGCAGAACAAAAAGTGTATAATGCACCTGATTGCTTTGTCGGCGCCATGGGCCTCCTGCGCTGCCTAGGCGGCGCCACAGGGAAGGAGGCCTGGGAAATCTGATGGTAGCACTTATATACTCTGTAAGCCCATGAGAGTGCGGCTACAATTTAGCTAGTTGTTTCGCAGGATTCTTGCAGAACAAAAAGTGTGTAATGCACCTGATTGCTTTGTCGGCGCCGTAGGCCTCCTGCGCTGCCTAGGCGGCGCCACAGGGAAGGAGGCCTGGGGTATTACATGCCTCCGCGTTTCGCATACGTTTGAATTGCCGAGCAACGCGCATGAGCGCGGCGCTTTCGATGTTCTTGCGCCACGGGCTCCAGCACACAACCAGGGTAAAATATATTCTTGGGCGTAATTTGCGTACAATTTGGCGCGTAATTTGCTTTACAGCGTCGAGGATACGACACGTGATTGACGGAGCTCTCGCACTCACAAGTGCACCGACAGCCCCATGATAAAAGTACAGTTTAAGCAGAGAGCTTTTCCCTTAATTCAATATGCTTTATGACCTGGAGCTTTCAGTTACCGTTTTTAAAACAAAAGCGAGTGCGCTGGGCGATTATTGTACAATTCGTGTGTGGAAGGCTCCGTGCAGTGCCGATCGACGGAAGCTGCATTGCGCCGGTCGCCCAGTCTGCGTACTATGTGATTTCACTCGTTTTCGATCGTTAGCAGCAATTAAAAATGTAACGCGATGTAGCAGTTACTTTGGTTTACTTTTCGCATCGATAACTCGTACGCTGCGGCGAGCTATGACAAACGCAGAGCGAATCGCGAGTACGTGACAGGCAAATACGTGACAGGCGATGTCAATGTCAGTGCCTAGTTTGCGTCCGTTTATTGCTTTTCTTTCCTTTATTTAGCCCTTTTACGTCACCTACCGTCTGTTTACATGAATTAGGCCCCTTGCTTTAAAAAAAAAAAACTAAGCGCGTGCTTTAGGAAAAAGTCTAGTCGCGCGAGTTTGGGCTTGTTGAATACCTAAATGCACATTTTTCTTTTGCCTGAGTTGGCAATGCTATAAACATTTTGTAAGGATCACATCGTTTTCAGTGCTAGTAAATTTCATCCGTGCTTCGCGCATTGCGTAGCGTTATAGAGCTCGTTTCTGCACCCGGGCACCTCAAGGTGGCACAGCATATGTAGAGTGTCATTGCTTACCCATACAAGTCCTACCAGGGGTAAGCCCTGCGCGAATATTCTTTCTTGATCAAATGAGATACAGGAGAGACCGTTCTCAGAGTTTGTGCTCATTAAAACACGGACCCAGCTATACCAGAAACAAACTATAACATCCAAAACAAATTCAACAACTAATATTTAAGACCAAAATTACAAAATTTTGCTTCATGGAATAAATACGCATGTCCGTCTTGATCGACCTCTTCGGTACTACCGTAGATTTATATCGATGATACATTCCCGGTAGTTTCTACTGCTTGCTTCAGGGCTCAATTTTGACATACCCCTATTATTTTCACCGCCGTAGGTCACTTATACATTCGATGCATTTTTAATAATTAGGGCTTTAAAGCGAGCCCAGTGTAACTGTGCTATTCTTTTTAGCTTTTTTTACCCACTTATGCCTCATGTATACAGGGACTTTACAGCCGCTATGCATCGCTCTAAAGAATTCGTTTGACGACTCATGAGTGGCCCACATAAATCATCATCAAGTTTCCCCTTCGGACACATTTCTCTGGAAATTGGTTGTCCCTTCAGCGGCTCACTCGCCCGCGTAGCTCTGAGTGCTGTTATTAAAGAGGCGACAGGTTATTACACTAATGAGTGCGGCTCTGCGCAAAGCAGCTCGTGCGCACTTAAATAAGTGTTGTTGCAGGAGCGAAGGCCTATACAGAAACTTGACATGTTCGGCTGTTTTGTCAACACTCCAAGCATTCCACTGTCTCTGAAGTTTCAAATTAGACGACGTTGGTCTCAGCAAAAAAAAAAAAAAAATAGCGTATGGAAACAAGATGAGTGCACGGTATCACGGCCTTCTTGTGAATGGGGCTAAGGACGTCAGCACTGCAACAATTGCGGCGATTTTAAGTGTACAGCACTTTATGGACTCGCCTTGTCGTAGCTCGCTAACAGTCGATGTCAAGCGACTGCCGGAATCAGGCGGCGCAGCGAGATAACGGACCCAAGCAGAGCCGGGTGTACCGTCGTCAGGGAGTCACGCTGAGGCTTCGAAATACCACGCGGTTTAAATAGTCATAACCGTTCGAACCTCGTGAACCGCTGGCGCTTGTGATACATCTCTCCGTTGTTTAGCGCAAAGAAAAGCTGCAGGTACATTCAGGCAAAATCTGTGTATATAACCGGAAGCCCCCGCGTTCATTTAGTTAGGAACCGCTCGATGGGTTGGTTTTCGCGATAGTAAGCGAAAAAAAGTGGCAGCGCAACACCGGCACGTGCGGGGAGAAAAGCACGAAGAGAACAGAACTGCCGCTGGCGCAGTTTCAGGCAGGGGGCGCGCGAGCACTGTGAAGGCGGGAAATTCGAATTGCATTGGATGGCAGCAGTGGGCGGATAAGGGGGCTACAGCCCATTATGGTGAGTCACCGCTCTGCACTTCCGACAGCTTTCACATTGAGTGGAACGCCTATAATTTTTATAGGCTGGGCTAATTCTGTACCATCCAGTTTTGCGTGCTGTGCCGTGCGCAAGCGAAGCACCTGTTTCCATCTATCCCGAGGGATGACAGCAAGATTCCACGGAAGGAGCGCTTTCAAAGCACCGAGCGAATGCCACCTACCCACGTGATAAAGGCGCGCGCTTGGGCTGTTCACGGGAGAAAAAATAAAACCGCAGTTTTGGGGCTTTGTTTGACCAGCGAAGCCAATTGTAGTGATATTTTAATAATTGTGATACGGACGAGGGTCGCTGAACTCTGTTATGAACCAATAAAATTTGGCCGCCCTTTGATAGTCAATGCAAACACATACGGGGCGTTTGCTCTTGTGCGACTCTCGGCGCAAGGCCCGAGAGAACGCTGCATGTCCGCCCAACTTAAAGACCCTCTTTAGCCCAACTCCACAGCGTCCCGTAGGGCGCAACGTTATGGGAATTCGTCGTTTGACTGGAAACCAGACACGGGGCGTTTCAGACTTCAGGAAAGCTACCGTGATAAAGAGCAAAGAACTTTTCTGCTTAATTTAATCATGTACTGCATGATCCGAAATCCTTTTATCGTCTATCGAAATAATAAATAACAAAAAATTATGATTTCTTATGACGTTAACAATTATTCAATAGCAGCTCCATCAACTTACCACTCATTTGATTGATTGATTGATTGATTGATTGATTGATTGATTGATTGATTGATTGATTGATTGATTGATTGATTGATTGATTGATTGATTGATTGATTGATTGATTGATTGATTGATTGATTGATTGATTGATTGATTGATGCATTCATTGATTCATTCATTCATTCATTCATTCATTCATTCATTCATTCTATTCGTATCGGGGTAATGACGTCTGCCCCTGGTTCTAATGCATCTCCACCAGTGTTGTACACGTTCCTCCAAAATAGGAACGAAAGCTCGTTCCTCGTTCCTTGCCAATTTTGAAACGAGTTCCCGTTACAAGTTCCTTTATTGCGAAAGGAACGCGTTCCAGTTCCACTTCGAAAATTGGAACGTGTCGTTACATTAACGTTACAATTAGGATTTTAAATTAAAATATAGTGTCGGATAATCCTGGGTCGAAATTAAGTGAGACATTTAAAACTCACATCGAACTACGTATATTATACGAATATTAACACCACCGGCAGCAGATTATCTGGAGATAAATATAATCAAAAGAAACGCTCCTAGGCGAATTTTTTCAGGGAGCACCGGACAAACTCCAGATGGCTCGAGGACATTTCGGTGCAGGATATTTCGGTGCGGAAATTTCGGTGTACGGACATTTCGGTGTACGGACATTTCGGCGACCAAATTATCCGGTGCGTGCCTGTTTGCGACAGCCGTATATTTTTATTTACGCTTAAACGTGTGTTATGGACAATAATCTGGAGCAGAGAATTTATTTTTTTTATTGATGCCATGTGCCGATTGAAATCTTTGCAGGTATTTTAGAAATTCTACATTTATATAATTTGTTTTAATACCTCTTCCTGGGGACACCTGTTATGCAGCCGATTGAATTCTTTAGCACACGTTTTTTGTTCATTTATGACAGGTTGTTAATTTATATTCGCTCTTTTTTAGCTAAGACAATTACCCGTGTTAAGATGGTCTACCGCCTCTTTTGTATTTTTTTAAATTACACCACCCTCAAATTACATAAATTACATGCAACACTCTCAATATACAAAAAGTAACAAACATTAGCTAGCCCCCCAGAATGAAGAAAATCTTATGAAGAGTATTGCGTGGGCTGCCTTGCTAAAATGAATTCGCGAACACTCGTCTAGGATATTGTCGGGGAGGAAAAACGGGCCTTTTGGAAAACAGCCGCAGGATCTAATGTCCTAAATGCTGATTAAGCGCGTACCGGTGGTGCATACATATTCCACCCATTGTGTTCGGGAAAGCCAACCTTCGTTTAATGTTTACAAGCCTACATTTACCACATTTTAATTCTTTGTTCTAGCGCCCCACCCCCCTCCCACCTCCCGCCTGTACGCTCGAATCTCGACCAGATTTCTTTTTCACAGCCATATTATTTTCGGTTTCCCCTGAAAATCCTACTGGCGTGGTGGAGTTCACAATCTCCGAAGCGTCACCGCAGTGATTTTTTTGTTTTTATTTAGAACATACCGCTAGCCTCTTATTGGTGGCTTTTGCAGGATTGGGTGATACATTCAGAACAATGACATAGCACACTTCGCGTTTAAAACAGAGAAAAAGCTTTACATTCAGCATGGGCCCCCCGAAACCTCATAATGTTGACACAAAAAGCCACCCAAAAAGCCGCTGAGAACACAATGGCCACTAATCGTTTGCTGGCTACGACCTTCCGCGAGTCGCGGTCATATCGACGGCGCCCCCCCACTCCAGGAATCGCTCCTTCTGCGCTTCAGTCCGCCCCCTTGGGAATTAACTCATCAAGTCGCGCATATCTTGGACACCCCAGGTATACATCGCTTCTCCCATTATAGGAGCAAAAAAAATCAATAGGGCTAGTGTGACGAGAGCGGCAACAGTCGCCTTCAAGTTTTCGAAGTCCAGTCGACGCAATAGTGAAGCACAAGCGACAACCCCTCTCTCTCTACTTAGGGGATGATTGCCGGCGGTCTCAGCCTTCCCCTCCCCTAAGTAACCGCCACCGTAAGTGAGATCGTTGGTTTGTTAGTTTAAGAAGAACTGACACCGAATGCAACTAAGGCGAGATTGATTGAGAGAATAATTAAAACGAAATGCACACACGCCTAATCGACCCTCGTTTTCTGTTGTTTGTCTTTTCGCGGAAGTTTTGCTGGGGTGGAATAGACCAAAAGCAGCAGCGTCTTGCACCCTTGGATGAAGTGAAAGAAAGCGCTTTGGTAACAATTAAAGCGTTAGGGTTATTCACATGAACGTTAAAATAACAAAATGGTTGAACAGATTCCAAATTAACAACGTTAATTTTTACCATCTGCTACAGAAATTGGGTTTCACGTGGCAATGCTCCGCCATGGTTTAGCGTTCGTTTCCACGAACGGCGGCGCAAGCACAAGTCTCGAACGTAAAATCATATCAAGTCACGAAATTACAATATTAAAGCTAAAAATGTTCAAAGAATGCCTGGGATGATCCCACTCAAAATGTCTGGGCCAAGACGTCGTGCACAAAAATGTCCGTGCACAGAAAATGTCCACACCGAAACGTCCTGGACCGAAATGTCCGACACCGAAATGTCCAGATCCCGTTTGGCAGTCCGTTCGTTTCGTTGGCTACGTTGCTACCTGGTTTACCGGGACCGGTCTGCTCCTGAGCGCGCGGAAGGACGAGTAGGAAGGGTGCGGAGGCACGGACATGGCGAAGGCAGGCCCGCGGAACTAATCCCCTCTACCCGCGAACGAATGCCCAAGTGCCCAGCCGCGTCCCGGTCAACCCAGTAACAACGCATGCGACAGAACGGACGGACTGCCTAAAACTCTCTATTCTTTCCCCCGCCAGGGAACAATTCTATCGGCAGACGCGCATTCTGTCCTCTCAGACAAACGATAAAGGGTGAAAAGCATTCTCGCGGCTACGCTATTCACCCGTACGAACGCCGCGTAAGCAACCAGCATGAAAGCAAGCACAAGCTGCGGCCTGCTGCGTGGTTATTCTTCTGCCTTTGACCTTCGAGGAAGCACGTACGGCTGAAGGGCGGGCAAACTGACCATCTTATAAGAAGATAAACGCAGTAGCGCTTTGTGGATTCTTGTACTCGAGGCTTGGCATCAAAAACAGCCAAATCCCAGCGATGTAACGGCAGGAACGCCGTTCCTGCCGTTCCTTCAAAAACGTAACGAGTTACCGTTACAGTTCCACCGACCCTTAATGGAACGGTGGCGTTCCTCCGTTCCTCCAAAAAGGAACTAGTTCCAGGAACGCCGTTCCTTGTAACGCCGTTCCGTACAACACTGATCTCCACTGAGTACTGCCAGTTTTAGCGCTGCTCTTGGTGGCAGGCTTGAAGTGATTCATTTTTTCGCTACAAGTGGTATCTCCGCTACGTTATATCCCCCCTTACGATTTTTCTCTATCAGTATTCTTACCTGCTTTCAGTAACCCCCACAATTTTGCAGCTCACTTTCGGAGTAATACTTTGACCGAACGGGTGTCAGCCAGGCGAACGTTTTCCTCACACATATTTGTATACTACGAAATCGATTTGGATGTGGATTTGGATGCGTGGATACTATAACATTCTAACACAATGTGTCGAATCGAATCTCTTTTCTCTCTGCTGACGGCAAGTGTCTCATATTTCCGGATATACACTGAGCTCCCGTTAAAACGAACTCGGTTAATGCGAATTCTCGCTTATGCCGGGCAACGTGCGAACGCTTGTTTGATTTTCCTTAGACCCAGCGTAAAAAAAAATCCGCTTAAGGCGAACAGCGTTGCACGTACTCTTCGGTTAGGACGAATAACTTTCGGGGGATCACCACTGCTGGCGATTCAGGTAAGACAAGCAAAGAAAAAAAAGAGCGAGGGCGAGTTCTGTGGCCGCTCTGCTCTGTAAGAGAGACGCGCAAAACTAGGAAGGTAAAAAAGTAGCAACAAAGCGACGACGGAGGCTTCCTGTTCGCGAACGTAGTAGCTTTCCTGGCCAAGGCCGTTTCTCAGCGGGCGCATTTGAGTTCGCGTCGGTTCGCTTCACGAGTCACCACCGAGAAAGCAATGAGTTCTCTCACTGTCTCTGCTGCATTTTCGCTTGAATTAGCGGGTGTACGCTCTCCGTCGACGCTTGGACTGGATAAAACCAGGCAAGAGCGCTTGAATGCAGTCTTCTATCAAGTTGCGCACACAAATAATTTTTATCCTCCATTGTAAGTCTACTTCATTCACCGTCTTGGAGCAAGGTATTTGCATGCACCTGGGTGTGTTGCTGTTTTTTTTTTTTTTTTTTTTTTTTTGGGGGGGGGGGGTATTCTGATCAGACGAACTTTTTATAAGGCGAACAAATCATCATGGTCCCTTCGAGTTCGTCTTAACGTCAGTTCACTGCACTTCGCCAGAAAGCCCCTCGTTCGCGAACACCCCTCTCTGGGTTCAAATGCAAATCCCTACTCTTTGAATTATCGCAGAGGTCTTCTTTTCAGATGTCGCCCTTCTCTACATCTCCAAAGACGCTTTCGGGTCCAACATTGCCCTCGAGATCTTCGTTTCTGCCTCTTTTGCTTATTTTTGGTCACACGTGTTTTCTCCTTTGCCGTTACTCCCGTACTTTATAGTCATCTCTCTAGCCGTTCTTTCGCTACTGCGACTAGACGTTTTTCATGTAGATTACCTGAACATTTTAGCTGCCTACTTAGCATGATCCATTACTCTTAACGTCTCCTCGAAACATATTTTACCTTGCGTTTCCCTGGCTAAAACGACGTCTTCCCCATATATCCCAGAACTGCTTGTTTTGTGCTTTTGCAATGAGCGTATATAGAACCTAAACCCTACTATTCTTTGTTTTTTGTTTTTTTTCTAAGCCTTATAGAGCCTTGTTTTATGCAGAGTAATGCTTTCGCGAATGGGCTCCGGGGCCATTTCGCCGTTCTGAGTTCCTCCCCCTACTTCGTATTACTATGCCCTAAAGGCGCTCTATGTTTCATTGCAGCCGCGTTGAATTTTTCCTTAGTTTTATTTTGTTCCTCGTGAGTTTTTAGGCAGCTTTTTATTCGCTTTACCCACACTACCAAACATTTGTATTTTAATCAGGGCATTTTGTCATATTTGAGTGACATTGCATCAATACTAATGTCGTTCAAAATCAAGTTACCAGAATTTTACGTGAGAAAATTTTAAACCACGTTTGCGGCTTCCTTTCCTCGGATACTTGTGAGAAGCTACTCCTCTGCCTAGTTACCAGGCAGAAGAACAACGTTGTTCGCGTATAGCATTCCCGGAAAACGTTGTTCTACGACTTCTACCCGCCCCGTATGCGTTAAGAGAAACACTGGCTTCCTTCGTGTGCGTGTGTGTGCGTGTGCGTGTGCGTGTGCGCGCGTGTGTGTGTGTGTGTGTGTGTGTGTGTGTGTGTGTGTGTGTGTGTGTTGTGTGCGTGTGTCGTGTGCGTGTGCGTGTGCGTGTGTGTGTGTGTGTGTGTGTGTGTGCGTGCGTGCGTGCGTGCGTGCGTGCGTGTGTGTGTGTGTGTGTGTGTGTGTGTGTGTGTGTGTGTGTTCTTTTTTGTATCCCGTCATATAAAGAATGAAGGGTAGTGGACTCAAAGCACATAAGCACATCCTTATTTCATACATACTGACACGCAGTGCACATTTCTGCCTTTCGCGTGTCGGTTGCTGCCTATTATCTTGTTAAGCTACACTAAGCAAATATATTAGCTCGCACTTAATCACACCTGCTTCTGAGTGCTCGCCATCAATTGTTCACTTACATTAACAGTGAAACTGCTTTAATTCGGCCCCGTTAATTCGGAAGTTCGAATAATTCGGCGTTTCTACTCCCTCCCTTCAAAAAGACTCCCTGCCTACTCCCTCTTTTGGCTGTTTCGGCGCAAATTTACGCGCGCACCAGTTAATTCGGACCAACACCTTCTCGGCGTGGCAGTGCACTCGGCCGCATTCAATGCTCGGGGTGGGGCGGATGGGGCATCCTATATGAAGAGGACCCGTGAGATGTACTCCCAGCCAAGGGCGCAGCCGGGAGGCTGGGTTGGGTGTTAGAATACCCCCCGGAAATTTGCAGGTGCCGCATCTACAACCCCTCCTTCTGGCATTTCTTCCGCCCATGCTTTTTTACACGCTTCATCCTTAATGTAAATGTAAAAACGAAAATAGGGTATTGTTTGGGAGCAGACTATGTGTTCTAATTTTTTTTTACAGGTGGGGTATAACCCCCCCCCCCCCCCGAAAAATATTAACAGCGGAGTTGTTGTTGCTGGTTGCATTGTGTGCTGCGTCATCAAAAAACTCCGGGGTCGTAGTTGCTCCCGCCATTAACCGCGCCCATAAGACCGCGCCTTACGAGGAGCGCCCGGAGTCGTCCAGGATCGTGCGTGGCGCTCTAAAAAATACCAAGAAAACAGTGCAAGACAGCTCGCGCAACAGACGCCCAGTTTGAGAAGCCAGTTGCTGTCGGTTCTAGGGCGTGCTGGCGCGTTCCACTTTCGGAGAAATGTCAAAGCCTGCGGATAAAACGATCCGGGCAAGGCCATGCATGAGGAAGACGACGACATAGATGGATATGACGATGACTACTACTACCACAGAGAAAAGCGACGACGGAACATGTAGATAAACAATTTGAAACCTAATGCAATGCGTGGTGGTGTGTCCTTCAGTGCTTACATAGACAGAAATCATCCAGCTTTGCTGTGGTTCAAGCCTTGCGCGACTTAGTGCAAGCTACGCCAATTTAGATTGCGACGGAATCTCATTCAACTCGCCTTGTCCCTCCATACCGGCATTGTCGTTGTCCGTCCACACCCCCCCCCCATTCTCCTCGCCGCGCGAGGTGGTGGTGATTTATTAACAAAGGAGGGAAGAGAAAAGGCCTGGGGATATTGTTGAACTCAACGGGGAGTTCACCCTCATACGACCCAGTCCAGGGAAGGGGATTGGGGCTTCAAAGGATAGGAAGAGAGAAGGGGGAAGAGGAGAGCATTAGGAGATTGGGAGATAGTCTATATCGCGTTCGTTTAGTCCATGACTCGATGGCTACAAACGCAGTGCTAGTCCTGTTGTAACCAGGAAGTTGACTAGGTGCTGGGAAGACCTCCGTCGCTGCGCTCTCCGCCGCTCACCCCCTCTCCTCTCCGATAGCGAAACACTCTCTCGCGAGGGGCATTGGATTGGATTCGATTGGATTGGCTTGGCTTGGCTTGGCTTGGCTTGGCTTGGATTGGATTGTATTGGATTGGATTTGGATTAAAGTGGATTGTGTTGGATTGTGTTGCGTCATAGCCACGCAACATTGCGTCATAGCCGCTGCAGGGGGTTCACGGCACGTTTCACGCGATGGGAGAATCAACCTAACGGAAACGTTGTTAACGGAACCCCCTATGCGTCGCATCTACACAGGGGTTCCCGCGAGGGGAGGTGGGAGTAATTTTTTTTTCTAGCTACGCCCCTGCCCCCGGTGAGTCTTACAGGAAAAAATGCTGCGGCTGCTCTCGTTGTTCTGAAAGAATTCTTCCTGCTGTGATGGTCCATGCAATGCTCTTGGACTGCACAAATGGTCGCAAGTGCCAAAACTAGCTCTTTCGGCCAAACTGTCGCCAATAAACAAACTAGCATCGCCGCCTCCTTCGCAAAGTCAAGGTACATATGAAAGAATTGTAAATGTACTGTCTTTGTCGTTCATACGATAAATCTGCATTCCCATAATTCGAACTTTCTTGTACCCACTAGAGATCCGAATTGTTTTTTCTGTAAAATCCCCCTTTAGTGGGTCCAAAAACGCTAACCAGAACGGTCTGCCCTCCGCCAACAAAATGTCGCTGAATTGTGTTAATACACACACGGTAACATCCTCCAAGCGCCAGTATTGATGGTATCCCTCCGCACCTGCTCGAAAAGTTTATTTTCTTCTATGCTTGAATTTCTGCCTTCGTTGCCTGCATTGCGAACCGACAGATCCTACTGTAGGTAGAACGTATGACTCTGTAACGGCTGTGTTCTCATTGCTTCCTTATACGTATTGAATCGACCCTATTTCTGTAGGCAATTCTCCGCTGTTTTCGTAGCGTCTATCACATTTTACAGTGACCTGATCAATACTGCTATACTTGCGGCTCAAACCAGATTTATCGCATGCGTTGGGATTCCGTCCAGTCAACCTGTTATTTTGAAGGGGACGTTCTCCCCATGTCTCGTCGAATCAACACTCCTCCGATTCGTTTTTCCGTCGGTTTCTCAGGTGCCGTGTTCATTACAGGAGATAACACTTGTTTAATTTCTTTAACCTTGTCACTAATAATTGGAAGAACATGCTTCAATGCATGCTCTTCTTATATATGATTGTCGTCATCCTCAAGAAACTTTTTTTCTCGGGCATCATTTTTTAATCCCTAGTGCTTTCACCGGGTTCCGAATCATCTTGGGGCACCTTTGTCTTTCTAGCATATTCCTGCCGTCAAGTGGGCGCCTTTGTCGTGCCAACTTTTTTTTATACCAGTTCCTGCACTTTTTCTCTATTCAGCTGTTCCACCTTTTTAATTTATTTCACCCGGCCCCATCCGTGCTCTGCTCACGTCCCCTCTGTTCTCCCGACGTCTCTTCCCGCTCTGCCACCAACCCATTTTAGTTCCTTATTCCCCGAGTCTTTTCACCGTGCTCCTCAACTTTCGTCAGTTTCCTGTCTAAGCTTTCAATATACCTTTGTCTTATAAAGCTCTCTCTTCCATTGCAATTCCAATTTCTATTCCGTTTGTGCGTTCATTTCACCCTCCACCGTGTCAGCCATGAACTTCAACTGCTCATCGTTCAAACTCATACCTCCGGCTGCACTTTTTCTTTTGTATTCACCCTCGCTCAGAAACGTCGAAGTTCATAAACAAGAATTTGAAACGAAACGGCTCTTTCGTCCTGCCTTTTCTTTGTTAGAAGGGAAAGGGGGGTGGCATAAAATACGAGCGCTAGGTATTTTATGAGTTTTCCTTCAGAACCAACTCTAAACGTATTTTACGAATGTTCCTTCGGCAACAACTCTAAACATGCCTACAAATCTGAGTGTTTATAACGCAGCGCCTTTTCACTCCGAACAACAGTACGGATGGAAATATTTCCTTATTCTCGGATCAACAAATCGTCGAATCTGAAACAACTCCTGCTAGAAAGAAAGCACGCCCTATGCTAAAGACCGAGAGAGAGAGAAAAAAAAAACAGCGAATGCTTGCATTGCGGGAAAAAAGAAAACGCTACATGGTGTCAAAGCCGTCGCGGCATCGACTTGTTTACAGCAACGCGACTCCCGCAACCAAAGCTAGCCCAATTATCCCGGTCGCGCCAACACCTTGCTAATGGAGTGTAGACACGTCTTTCTACAGCCGGAGAAGACAGGACACTTTTACTGTCCTTTTTTTCTTCACCACGATAGGGTTCTCTTCAAGTGGCCACACTTAGACACCGAAAGTTGGCTCATACAAAAGTCCAAAAACGGGCGCACTTGAAGAACCGCCTCGCTAACTTGGAGACGAAGAAGGCGCAGTGAAAGGCAAACCTCAAACCAAAATAGATAAAGCGCGGGCTAAAGGGAAAGCAGACGCCATTTCGACGCCAGCAAAGCGACTGAACACTTCACTGCCACGCACCACCGCCCCCAGCCGGCGAGCTGCCCCCCCCCCCCCTTCCCGTCGACGTCTTCCCTAATTCCTTTCGTTTTAGCCACATCGCCGGGGGATTCCCCCGAGAGAGACTCCGTCTCTAAACGCACTCGCGCTGTTCGGCGACTCGTTCCTTTCCCGAGCTCCTCCCCCCAGTTTAAAGCACGGAGACGGAGAAACGCGCAGGCGAACGCAAGATAAACGCAATCTTCTCGGCCCTCGGGGGGCTCGGCTGCTGCGCCGGAAAAAGGAAGTCGAAGGCGCGCTCATTCGGTCTTTACTCGGGGCCGAGAATTCGGGAGAGACGTATAAGCCGCGCGAAAGGCCCTCCTCCGACCGCAGCGCTCTCGGCGAATTCCGAGCGCCTGGGCCCACGCCCGTCCGAGTGCTGGGAGGTGAGAACACGGGGCCGAATGGAGCGGATTCGTTGCAGTTTTGAACGGCCCGCCTCCTCTCGAATCCTCGATGCTACGAGTGTAGCGAGAACTTGAGGAATGCATGGACTGTGTCTGTGCTCGTTTATGGCCGCGATCCAAGCACACTACGCTGGTTGTTTAATAAGTGCGAGAGTTTCTTTAGGAGTTTCACACCCCTGCTCCCTCTGTGTACAACGGTGCAAATTGTTTGAGTGTATACGGTAAACCTCCGTTATAGCAAAGTCGTCGTGGCACAAACTTATTTCGTTGTAAGAAGCAATTCGTTAAAAGCGGGAATTATTTGCTACCAGTTCACTGATGTTGGGACCGTTAAACATTTGAAATAAAACGATATTTAGAATAAAGGGATTTTGTTATACGAGCGTTTTCTGTACTGCATTCATCCATACTGACCACGTTGTTCATACACTTGTCCACACTTCATGTTGTCCATACTTCACGTCATACTTCATGTTGTTCAACCACGTTGTCCATACTGTTCATCCATACTGCCTCCGCTTCTTACTCTTTCCCCTCCCTCCTTCCTCCCCCTCGCGCTAATATTCTTCCCCTCCCGCTCCACTTTCCTTCCCTCTACGTCTATTCCCTTCTTTTTCCTCCCCTAACCCCTCCGCTTCCCCCTCTCCTCTACATCCTCCTTCTCCGCATCCCCACTAGCTCCTTCATTGCACTCCCCTTCTCTCTGTCGCCCCCCTTCCATCATCCCCCTCACCCTACTCTATTTTCTCTTGCCCTTTTACATCCTTCACAGCACCAGTATTGTATTTAACAAGGTTGGTAAATAGGAATTCTCGTGTCTGCTTCGTTGTAGCGGGCTTTGATCGCCCTAATAACCGCGTCGTTACCATCACACCTGATCCGTGCAAAGCGCGCATCCCGCACGCCTTTAGTGACGTTTCTTCTTCGTCTCAATGGGAACTAAGATTCCTCCCGTGCTGAAATGGTCGAGCTGTCCGCATCGCTCCCTGCTCCGCTTTCTTTCCGTCAGAATATTTGCGGTGCCGAACGCTTCCAAGGGGCTAACTCTGTCAGAGAGGCAGCTTAAGAAGGACCACGCATTAAAACGTAACAAAAAAAATATCGTCAGGCTTGTTCATCCTTCTCATATCTTAGCCGTATTGCTGACTGATAAAGATATGAAATAGTTGTGTGGTTAATTACACATTTATTCTAGTTGTTTTGCTTTCCCTTAGTACAACCATGCTTGCGGCGGAGCACGCTTTCCATAGAAAAACTCTTTTTCAAGAGAGGGATAGAAGTATCGCTGTAGTGGAGGTAGCTAATGAGTATCTTGCTCTAAAACGTAACAAAAAGAGGCCATCAGGCTTTTTCACCCTACAATAGTGGATCCGTACTTCTGTATAAAAAAAATGTGTGATGGTCAAATTCCTACGCCAGGCTCCTAGTTACGCTTTGCTTTCCCTCAGCACAACAAAGCTTGCGGTAGAGCACGCTTTCAAGGATAGCACTGTCGCAGGCAGGACAGAACGTCGCCGTACAGTTAGCAAAAGAAAGTTCTGGCATCGAAACAAAAGAAACGAGAAAGATGGTCAGTCCTTTCCAGCCTTCCGATACCTTAGCCTTATTTATGACTGCTAAAAATTCATCCGCAATCCCGGATGCAGTGCGAGGAGTTTTCATGACGAAAGATATGACGTCTTGTGGTATGAGCGTCTCGGTGATCACTTCATCAAGAAGGCGGTCAGTGGTAGCCTGGATGGAGGCCCCCAGACTACATGAAGCTCTGCGACAGCGTCAGTCCCCTCCGTTTAACTCAAAATCATTCTCTCTCTCTCTCTCTCTCTCTCTCTCTCTCTCTCTCTCTCTCTCTCTCTCTCGCTCGTCTCTCTCTCTCTATCTATCCTCTCTCTCTCTCTCTCTCTCTATCTATCTATCTCTCTCTACTCTCTCTCTCTCTCTCTCTCTCTCTCTAAGGATAATTATCATGATTCCTCTGTACCTACATAAAGCCACTGTATCTAGGCGACATTGCAGTCCGGACAAACCATAACTAAAAAATCAGGCCCTACTGCGCTGTAAAAATAATAAAAGGTCCGCCGCGGGGATTTAGTGGCTAAATCAAGGTACTGCTGAACACCATGAAGTGGCTCAGATTCCCACTGCGACGGCTGATTTTCAAATGGAGACGAAAGAACGGCAACACCTGTGCGTCGAAATATGGCGCACTTTAAATGTCCCCAGGTGGCCTAAATTAATCTCTAGCTCTCCATCATGGAGCGCCTCACCACGCAAAAATAGCTTTAAACTTCGCTTGATCCAAAATTTGACTGCGAACAGAAACGAATGCAGCGTACACGCTCCCATGATCGATAGATTATGTTACTTCGACCATCAGAGCAAGAACCCACAAATAAAAAAAATATATAAATGTTTTAAGCTGTCGTTTGAATTTTTAAGAACTGTACAGCACCTTTTTTTTTTTCTCTGCAAAGCCCGCTGAACTGACTCACTCTAAGAGAAAGAAAAAGAAATCAAGGCATAACTCTTATCCGATGGCTGTCAATGTGATGTGGTAAGCATAGTTCAGGACGCGTTGAGGACCCCCGAGTTTGCTTATTTTAAATTGTAGTATTAATAATTTATGACAATTGATTATAATTTATGCCGAAAGAGGCAACAGCTGCGAGGAAAGCCAGTGCTGATTAATGCCATTACGTTCGTGTTCTCGTTTATTTTATCGGACGTCACAGTTGTCTCGTTCTGAGTCAAGCCATGGGTTTATGACGACCGGTTCTTTTTGCTTGCTACGGCCATCATAGGAGTCCCATAGAAACACTTAACGAAGTCATCATAAATGACGGCACTAGAGGTGCCTTTGAAGCATTGACTGCCATGTAAGTACACGTAACTACTCGCTTTACAAGGGATCTCATACATGCAGGAGTTGAATCCACCTTCCTGCCGGTATAAAAAAAAGCAGCCTCGATCTCATGTTTCCTTGTATCACTTACATTTTATTCGGGTCGATTTATAAGGTTTATCTGATAAGCAGACACTGGGTTTGAAGTCTTAGCTTCTCGTAGGTGCCTCGGACGCAGCCTCTATAAATTTCACTCCCAAGAGAATTTCATCGAAGTTATCTGCAGCTCAGAACAAAAAAGAAAAAAATCCCGGGCCATCTCCACTAACGTGAAACGTGGGTAGGGGCGGAGCAAGTAGTGTGTAAGTGTATTCTTGGCGCCTTCGCGTTTTTGCCAACGGAGATGAAACCGGTGGGGGGTAGAGGTGTACAGCTTTGGTGTAAAAGTCTGGTGTCTTTGAAGAACGAAGCGTTCTAGCGTGAGGCGTAAACGAGTTTCCCGCTGTTTTTGTACCGTGAATACATGAAACGACGATTACGACGATGACGACGACGATGACGACAGGAGACGCCAACAGCCCCAGCCCCTAAGGGGCTTTGCCCCTAAAAAATGGACCTCCTCTGGCGTTTTAACTCAAAACAACGGCCATTCTACGAGAGTGTTTCTACAAACTGGGTTACCAGGAGATCCGGCTGAGGAAGAACAGAAGCTAAAATCCAGCTATTGCTATCAGTTGCTAAATATCAATCTGATATCACTCATTTGCTGGACATTGCGAACCTTGGTTAGCTCGGTCAGTGGATGGACCGGCTCAGGTGGCGAATGCAACATCGAATGAGGCTTGACCTCCAACAATACGGCTGTCTTTGGCTGCTTCAAGGTGGTAAACGGTACGAACTAGCCGAGCCAAGCTTATTGTTTTTAAGATAGAGCTTTTAGGATAACACTTCCTGCATTTTACGCCATACCTTTCCCGACTTAAGGGCAAAGCACATGAGTGGTCAAGGACGCATCTGAGCACGCATACCCGCTTCGGAAACCCATTTGGCGTCCGAAAGACCCCCGTACCGGCCGCTCTCGCACGCATCCGACTTGCTAGATATTTTGCCACGCCGCGTCGGAAACAGCATCGCTTGTTCATCGCTGCTTCCGTCACTCGCCAGTCGCTGCGGCAGCGGTGCGGTGACGTCATGCACCACGTGTCCACCTGCCTCGTCGCCACAATGAATATCCGTCACAAACTTTCCATACAATACCTTTATGACGTCACGAACAATGTGCGGATCAAAATCGTCGCCATATGTGAAGGGAATTCGGTGATCTTAGATTACGGAGATCTCCGGTTCACTTGAAGTCAAATAGAGTTGTGATATTCAGAGCGTTGTAGGAAAGACTCAAGACTATAATGTGAGAAGCAAGAAATGGGAATATTTCGGCGTTCGTCTTCGCGACGCCGAACTGGTTAAGCAAGACTGAGGATGGCTTCAGCTTCCTTAAGCTTCCGACAATTTCTTTTATAATTCGAATATGCGACAGAACTCTTTTGGGCCCTCAGTACAATTGCCGCGCCCTTGCACTGCACGAGGTGAGCAGCTCGGCCATCGTGTAAGACCTCAACTGCAAGTCGGCGGCGGGCCCCGACCGCGTAACGAACAAGGCCCTTAAAAATCTTAACGATCACGCCATCGAAGCCCTCACGCGTTACTACAACAAGTGCTGGCAAGAGGGTCGACTCCCAAGCCAATGGAAGGCGGCTAAGACTCTCTTAATTTCGAAGCCAGGCAAGCCACCCAGCATAGAGCACCTCCGACCGATGTCGCTCACTTCGTGTGTGGGAAAAGTCCTGGAGCACGTTCTAATGAATCGCTGGCAACGTTATCAAGAAGACGCCGATCTCTACCCCAACTCTATCATCGGGTTCCGGGAGAAGTTAAGTACACAAGATGCAATGCTCCTTCCTAAACACGAAATCATCGACGACGTAACGAACACCCGAGACAACAGGGCGGTACTGGGCCTCGATCTCCAGAGCGCCTTTGACAAAGTGCGACATTCTGCGATTCTGGCACAAGTCTCCCAGTTGAACATGGGGAAACGAACGTACGACTACATCCGTGACTTTTTCACGGGTCGCTACACGCAGATATGCGCCGGCCGATCTACAACTACCAGTGAAACAGCTCGGCAGTGTGGGCACTCCACAAGGCTCGGTGATATCCCCATTGCTTTTCAACCTGATCATGACTTGGAGTCGCCAACCGCCTCGAACACGTGGAGGGCGTCCGGCATACCATCTACGCCGACGACGTTACCCTGTGGGTTACGGGCGGTAGCGACGGCCACATCGAAGATACACTCCAGGAAGCAGTGTATGTTATCGAAGATCAACTCGACTGGCACGGGCCTCATCTGTTCCCCTTCTAAATTAGAACTTCTCATCATTCCACCTAAGGGTCGGCGGAAAACACAGTCAACGACTACCATCACAGTGTGCACGGCGGGAGGCCAAGTGATTCCCGAGGTCGACAAGATACGTGTCTTGGGTCTTCTGTTGGAGCGTAACCGCGTCAACGGGGCAACGGTCAACAAGTTAGCGACGAAGGCTACTAGCGGCGGTACATCTCATCCGTCGTATCTCCACACGTCAAGCAGGAATGAAAGAGGGAAGCCTCACCCGCCTCGTACAGTCATTTGCCATCAGCCATATCGCATACGTGGCTGCCTTCCATAACTGGCGGCAGTGCGAGCGGGGTGAAGGTGGACGCCATAATTCGCAAGACCTACAAGACTGGCTTTGGGACTTCTCCAGAGCACAAGTACTGAAACGCTCCTGGCCCTGGGTGTCCACAAGCACCTTGGACGAGATTGCTGAAGCCCAACGAATCAGCCAGATAGAACACCTATCCGGTACACGGACGGGTCGTCATATTCTCCAAAACCTGGGTCTACTATCCACAGAAGACAAACGGGAGCCCAAGGATCAAATACCGGGTGGTATTCGCAACCGTCTCGTTGCCTGTCCCCTCCCGCGGAATATGAACCCCGAGCACAACCACGAGCGGATGTTGGCTATAAGCGAAAGCTCTGGTCGATCTTCATGCCGACGGCAACCGGTGCCGTGTACGTAGACCGCGGCCGAACATCAGGACCAACCGGGTACCTTCGTGGGTGCAGTAGTTGCGCGGCTGCGACGGGCAATACCGAGTCTGCTGCGAGCTTCCAGGCCAGCAGAGAACATCAGGCAGAAGAGGTGGCCATCGCCCTGGCCATCGCGGACCCCAAGTGCACTACGGTGTTAAGTCACTCTCGGACAGCAGTGATGAACTATGATCGGAACAACGTGTGCAGCGTTTCAGGGCGTGTCCTTCGCGGGGCGTGTGTGCGTCATAGTGCAGTGTCTATCAAGTGGGTCCCAGCCCATATGGGTTCCCAGTGTTTCGTGTAAAGGAAACGCAAACCGCAACGAGACGGCCCACGCTGTCGCGCGAGGACTGGCGAACCGCGCGGCGGCTATGAGTGCCGGACCCTCGGAGTGGCAGCCCTTCAAAATTAGCAAGGATCCCATGACCACCTACAACGACGTTGTGAAATGGTATCGTTTACGCAGGAGAACTATGCCGCCCCCCCACCCGGGTCTCACCCGGTCGGAGGCAGTGCTCTGCAGACAATTACATACCGGTTCGTTACTGACTCCAGTGCTTGCTAAGCATATATGCCCCGAGGTGTATGAGAGTGACGTGTGCAGATTATGCGCGAAGGAGCGGGCCACTGCGGTCCACATCCTGTGGAACTGCGAACTTAATCCGTGTGAGGCCAGTGCGATGACAACGATCCCGCCGCAGTTTGAAGCTGCAGCGCGGAGTGGAGACTACGACACCCAACTTCAGGCCATCCAGCAGGTCGCGCCGGCCCTCGATAGACCGCGACCGGGGAACTAAGCGGGGGAGGCGCGCAAACCGTCCGCAACCCGCGGATAGTATCCGGACGTCCAGGCCGCGCGTCGCGGTAACTCGGCACCCATGTTAGGGTAGCCTTACCGTTTGCAGGCTCTCAATAAAGTTGATTCTCTCTCTCTTCCTCGCGCAACGAAGGCGTAGCCTCGAGCACACGTCTTTGCCCAATTCTAAAGACCCCCCAAATGAAATGCGCAGGTAGGTTTACTCATGAAAATCTGAAAAAGATCATTTGTTCTAAGAATAATTTTAAAATAAATATTTTCGACAGCTGGCTCAAGGTATGCCCGTTGAGAAATGGGTACACCAAAATTTGCTCCCGTGATGTTGACGGAATGTCTTGGATTGGATTGAGTTCGATTTTAGGTGGAATTTTTGGCGATGCCGCTGGACGCTTTGAAGCCAATTTCAGTTTCGTGCCCCCATTGTAACGCGCCCACAAATTGAAGGCTACTTTTAGCGAAAAAAGGTGTGCGTTAGAATTGCGTAAATACTGTACTTCGACACAAATCGAAAATATACTTCGATATACGTATTCATATATATGTTCGATGCATATCGAACATGTGCATCAAACATACATATGGAGGTGCAGACAACAGAATCCCGGCCCATCCCCACTACGTGAAACCTGGGGAGGGGCGAGCATGCAGTGTATAAGTGTAGTCTTGGCGCCTGGTCGTTTTTGCCAACGGAGATGAAACCGTTGGGGGGTACAGGTATACAGCTTTGCGGTAAAAGTCCCTTGTCTTTGACGCACGAAGCGTTCTAGCGCGAGGCGTAAACGAGTGTCCCGGTGTTGTTTTTTTTTTTTTTATTTTAGTACGCGTTACGAAGCGTTCCAGCGCCTGGCGTAAACGAGTGTCCCGGTGTTTTAGTGCCGTGACTACATGAGACGGCGGTTACGACGACGACATTAGACGCCGGCATCCCGAGCCCCCAAGGGGCTTCACCCCTAAAAAGACAGGGCTGCGCTGGAACTCCCGATCCGAGCTACACCCTAACCATCTCCGACCCCCACGAAGTTAGAATTTAGAACGCGTTCATACTTGCGTCTACGCGCGTGGCCCTGCTCCACGTTCGTAGATGCCGCAACCGCGCGACCGGCGGCAAATGTAAACGCTTTGCGATTTGCCAGAGCGGCCAGCGCCTCGCCTTAATTGTTTTCTTTCCTGGTGTGCTGGGTCGAGAAAGGCACGCGAGCCACCAGAAACACCACCCACATACTAAAGCCACAAACCTAACACACCAACCACGTGACCTGCTGGAGGAGTTATGCCTCCGCGTGGTAGCCTATCCTTACTCATTTTCGTTTTGTTCTTCGAACATATCCAGCACGTCGCTTTAGTTGTATCCGGGCGGTTACTAACCAAGCAGGCTTTGTTGTGCCTTCTTCTCTAGAAGGTGATCGGCCCAGGACACATCCCAGATGCCGTCGGGTTATTAATAAAAAAAAAGCAGCGCAAGAACGGGCGAATATGTGGGTTGACACAAAGCACACTCGGACGACGATTGTCAGGACCAAGAGTAAGCAAAATGAGCGCGCCTCCCAAGCGCGCCGTCTCTTTTTCTTCCGGCAGAGTTACTTTCATTTTCTTCGCCCTCAGTCCTCATTTTCCATCCCGAGTAATAAAAATCCGGTTCCTTTGCCATCGCGATTCCAGAAGAGTGCGGTATTTGCAAGTATAGAGGCGTCAAATAAAATGCGGTTGGTCGGAAGCGGGGGGGATAAAACTCATTGCTTCAGGTGCTCAGTCGAGGCCCGGGGCCGAGACAGTCTGGAATGAAATTGGTCACCGCGAGTGGCCGGGAAAAGGCAAAAGATGACAGACGCCACACTCAGCCATAAAAAAATTCCTCGGAGGGTATTAAAAAGAAAGGAACTTCGGTGGATGGCGGCGCTCAAGCGAAAGTCAAGAAAAGGTGGGGATAGGCCGGAATGTTCGTGACCAGTGGACAACACGACCGGTTGAGTGGATACTGAGGAAAGGCAATACGTTAAGGGGACAAAGCGCGAGATGATATAAGGAATATTTTTTGGTGTGACGACTGGCTATAACGATATACTTTAAGAGACCTTGTTATCTGTTGTAAAAGTGATGAAAAACGAAGAGGTCCAGACGAGGGAGAGGTATAATGTAAAGGAAAAATTGTATTCTCATACACAGAGACACGGACGAATGAAACGCGAACACGGAAATATCAATCAGAACGCACAAACAGCGCGATTTTTTTTTCGTGCAAGTGAAATTGTCGCGTGGCCTTATTGCAATAACAAAGATTGAAAATGTGTCTTCCCATGAAACACCACTTGCGAGCCATTATCAGCACTCTCCGTACGCTTTGATTTTGCGTGTTCTGGTTCATATTTTTGTGTTCTCGTTTTATTTGTTCATGACTGTACAAACGCAACACGTCTTCTCTGCACAAGTTCACAGTCTAGAGCGGCCCAACCAACAGCTCTGTATAATGGTAAAGAGGAAACTCTCGCTTGTTGGCCCAACCAACAGCTCTGTATAATGGTAAAGAGGAAACTCTCGCTTGTCTGCCCATGCCGTGACAGACTCTCCACAGTGTGTCTAGGGTTATGGGTTTTACCGCGGTCATGGGTTCTCCGTCAAGGTTCTCGAAGAGATTGACTTTTGGTCGTTGGTTCTCTTGCTTTCGCCGTTGGGCTTAGGGTGATTTGTTACAGACCTTTGACAGCCAATGACTGATTGCGGTGACCGCGTCAACGACACAGCTGAAGACATGCGATATGAAGAGAGGGGATGGATGGTGCAGGATTAGCTAAGGAATTATTAATGTTAAGATTGGTTAGGTTCCGTATTGCTGGAAGTTGTTTGAAAACCGGCGGTTGCTTATGTGTATTTGTTTTGTGACAGCGTAAATATTAACACCATTAAACGTTTTATACGCCGAGTACTGTCAACCGAGTGGCTCTGTCAGTCTTGGTAAAAGATTCGGATTCCTTGGAAAATCTCAAGACACATTATTTACGATAACATCATGCGATTCATTCATTCATTCATTCATTCATTCATTCATTCATTCATTTTAAGGTTTAACGCGCCGACGCTACACAGGCGATGAAGCGCGCCGTAGCGGAGGGTTCCGGATTAATTTTGACCACCCGGAAATCTTTAGCGTGCACCGGAATCTCGAACACACGGGCGACTTTGCTTTTCTCCTCCATCAGAAAAGCGGCCGCCGCGGCCGGGAATCGAACCCGCGTCCTTGTGCACAGCAGCACAACGCCATAGCCACTGAGCCACCGCGGCGGGTAACATCAATGCAACTCCCACGCGGGAAACGCAGCCATTCACCCCAAGCACACGGTGAACATTGGTGAACAGATCATGAAAGTGGGTCGCTTAAACACCGCGAAATTATTTTGAGCGTTTTGAACCCTTACATTAGCGCAAGAGACATTCTTCTCAGCAGAAACCTAGGCTGCTTCATTTTATCTGCCATTTTTCTAAGGTGGGATGTCCTGATCAGATATTATTACTCTAATTGCAATACTAACAATAAATACTAGTCTGCTTAAACACAACGGCTGTTTAATTTGCTGATCCCTTGATAAGGAAGCGCATTATAACCCGTAGTCTTACGTAAAAAAATTGAACCATTTTGCTGGAGAGGCTTAATTTTCCATGGCTCATATAGGGAACCTCTTTCTCGTTCGTCCGGAGCGTCGCTGTACATCGAGTGTATACGCACGGTCCCACGGTTCAGTCTTGTATGAGGGCGCAGTTACAACGTTAATCGCTGCACCAGAGTAGTTTTTAGAGATTAAATGAATCATATACAGGCACGACGCACTGACCATGCCACAAGCCCAGTAGGGGGGAAGGGGGGGAGGGGAAGGTTTCAACTCCCCGTCCGGAATTTTGACAGGCAGCGCGAAAGCAGGTGATAGTGTAACATACGGCGAATATTTTCTCAACCTACAGCAATTCCGATACGAATACAGGTAAAAGATATAAAATTAAGACTATAGGACAATGGGAGGCTGTTCTGCTCAGCTCCACACCGGAGCCACAACTCACAGCAGTTCGTATGGCCGAAGCTGCCACTAGGGTCCAAGGAATCCTGGCGGACGGCTGAGGGAGGGAGACCGTCCAAGTCGTCCACCTTTCAGAACTCATCTCGGGCATCAAATAAAGACCTCTCTCTCTCTCTCTCTCTCTCTCTCTCTCTCTCTCTCTCTCTCTCTCTCTCTCTCTCTCTCTCTCTCTCTCTCTCTCTCTCTCTCTCTCCTATAACCCATAACCCCCTCTCTTGGAAAACATTTCTAGTTACGTCCCAGCCCGGTAGTGACGGAATTATTTTAGATGTGACTGCATCTCATTCACTCGCCTTGTCCCTGCATCCGGCGTCGTCGGCGTTGTCGTCGGCGTCCGCCCCTCCCCCATTCTCCTCGCCGCGCGAGCTGCGCTCTCCGCCGCTCACCCCCTCTCCTCTCCGATAGCGAACACTCTCTCGCGAGGGGCATTGGATTGGATTGGGTTGATTGGCTTGACTTGGCTTGACTTGCGATTGATGTTGCTGGTTGGTTGATTGGATTGGATTGGATTGGATTAAAGTGGATTGTGTTGGATTGTGTTGCGTCATAGCCGCGGCAGACGCACTGGCGCCGGCGCGTCCCCTCACCGTTATGCGCGCTATAAAACGCGGTGCCTGCGCCGCTCCGCTCCATCGTTCCAGCGCCGTTCCTCCGCTGTCCAACGCTGCAACGTGAACCCCCTATCGTCGCATACACAGGGGTTCCCGCGAGGGGAGGTGGGAGTTTTTTTTTCGTAATGTTCCGTGTCCGCAGTTAAAAAATACAAGAAATTGCGAGCTCCCGCACGTGAGCGCGTGCCTCGGGGCGACCTTCCGGCAGTTAACAAAACCATGAAAAGCCCGCCCCGTGATTGCGTGCCTCGCGGCGACCGCCCATCGTCCACGGCGCATGTTTGTCAAGCCAAGCATACCTACTTAGGGAGAGTGGCCAAGATTGGCCAGAAAAAAAAAGAAACTCCATGCGTTAGTCGAATCTGTGGCAACACTTTCTCGGAACGAGGAAAGACACGTCGTAGCGTACGCCCCTCCAAGGTGATGTCCAATGACTATTACTCCCAACAAAATGAAAGAAGCACATATTGATGGCACCAATGATGGAGTAAAGGTCGTTGCGGCTGCCGAAGAAGAAGCGAATCGGCTGCAATCAAACCTTCGTGATGGTCGTGAAGGTTGCGTACAGCTTCGCTACCTCCAGCTCTTACGCGTTAATCAGAGCTTCCTTCATTTTTTCGCAGCCACGCACCTCTCCCCGCAAAGTTGTGTACCTTTAGATTTAGACACCCTATACTCGGGCTAGAACTTTACAACAACGACAAAAGTTGCCCTCGGGCTTCGTCACCGCAGCCGGCCGTTCCACCGTGCGGCGCAAAGAGCGCGTTACGGCGAGTGTTTGGAACGTGACAGGAATCGTTTTCGTGATTTTGCGGACTTAATCTGCTCATAAACTAAACTGCAGCGGCGAAAAACAATTTATATGCGAGAAAAAGCAGACGACGTCTGCATTAGGCGCAATCTCCTTTCAAAACGCGCGCTCACATCGACATCCGAGTCCGTCGCTTGGGCGGAGTAGAGCTATTACCGTTCTTAACTCGCACCGAAGTCTAGACTAACACGCGATACAGGAAAGGCACTTTTCAGGAAGCCGTACGATCAGTATGAAATGAAAGTGGGAACGGCCTAGAAACTTTATTTTAATACCTCGATAAAACCGCGTGTACGGATAAGAAGCGCTACACACCTAGCTTCTTAAAGTCGTTTTCACTGCAATATATAAATGCATTTGGCCAAGAAGACCTCTAAAGCAATTTAAGCGGTCTTATGAAAATATGAAGGCCTGAGCACCCTTTATGAATAGCAATTTGACGAGGCGAATGCTAACGTGCAGTGAGTTAACACAATGTTCTAGTTCTGTCCCATACTGCATCACTCCCGCCCATATTGCGCCACTGTAGCGCGAAATTTGAAATTGTTTCAATATTCCTCGCTTTTAAATGCGGAGCATTTCTTAGGCTCGCCTGGTCCTGCGTCGTTGATGGCGGCGCCGTCCACACGCTCACTGCGCATGCGCAACTATCCTCCTTTCAACCACAGCTCCGCGATACTACACTAAAAAAAAAAATAGTTACGGCGCCCGGTTTCGATCCCACGACTCTCTGGCCGCAACGGGAGGTACGCGGTGCTCTTCCCACTACGCTACAAATCCGGGACAGGAGCAAGTGATACGAACGCGCCTTATGTCCTTGACTCATTCAAACTACGTCAAGAAGCTACTGATACAACGAAGGCACGCGAAGCTGAACGTCAACGGAAACGACGAACTGAAAACTTTAGAGGGGGATGCTGAATTTCCCGTGGGAAAGCTGTGGCGGGAAGCGCCACGCGCCTTGCAGCTCAACCAGCCCCGTCCGCAGCGCCTCTGATGCTGATTGTGGCAGGATGCCCCTAGGGATTGGCCAACCAAAGAATCCATCACGAGATAGGTTCGCGTTCAACCACCGTCGTCATTTTCCCGTAGGAGAACCGCCGAAGAAGAAGAACGAGAAGACAAAACTAGGTACCGTAGGATGCTGAAACAACGAGAACAGCAAGAATCAGTTTTACTATCATTAAGTGACTTTAATCATCTTACATTCTCATGGAAACCTGAACTGTACCCTTCACGCAACTTAGAGGTGGTTATTACAGCCTTACGTTGTCGAGTACCCCAGTTAAATAGGTACTTGCACAGGTCTCGTCTGGCGCCAACAGCTCTGTGCAGCTATTGCAACGAAGACGAGTCTGTCGAACACTACCTGTTGACATGCCGACGTTTTTCCCGACTGAGACGTCAGTCCCTGGAGGTGCCGCTTTGCAGTTTGGGGATATCCCTAACAGGGCCGGCTATACTATCGTTCGGGGCATCCGAAACGGGGTTCTGCCGCCGGGATGTATGCTCTGCTCCCCCTGCGCTACATTGAAAATTCCAAACGATTCTCTTTATGATTGAGATTGGTCATCCTCGCTTTGATTTTCCAGTTTTTTTTCCCTCAAAACCAACTGATCTAAATTATCTTTCCTAGGCGTCTCGTGATTTGATAAGAATACCATTCATTTTTACAATCCTCTGTTGATTGGCCGATCCCCTGATTGGGTATGCGCCATTAATTATCAGGATCAACAACAACAACAAAGCTGCGAAGAGGAGGACGTGTACATTGCTCTCAGCCGGTGCACCAATGTCAACAACCTTTACCTCACCAAAGCTGACGGAGACTACCGATTCTACCACAGAGACAACATCGACAAGAACATGATGGATGAGTTTCGGCGCCTCGAGAACCACCGCCTACTCACCGTAACACAACAGCACTTGCGTGCCTTTGCCACCGGTGTGGACCCGGACGCGGAATTCCCTCTGGCGCTAGTAAAAACCAGATCACTCAACATAACGATAACACAATGGAACCACACGGAACCGCCACGGTGCTTCGCATCCTCATCAGGGTTCCCCACGGGAAGATGGTGTAATTTTTTTATTATTATTAAATAACGTCTTTCGTGGCTGAGGTCGAGCTGAGTGAGTTGCCGAATTCTAGTCCTTTAAAGCTGAACAAAGTTGCCTTGTGTCTTCACGGCCCATATAAGAAGCAAACAAAAAAGCTGCTGTGGCTCCGGGATAGATACTTGGGTTGGAAAACCATTGTCACTTTCGAAATGTAGAGCACGTCTTCCGTTCAAAATGGTTAAACATTTTTCTAACGTGTAAAAAACAAGCAACCCCTCCGCACCAAGTACAAAACTATAAACGTGCACGTAATAGTGTCAGGCCGTGTCATCACCGGTTCGGTGTTCGGTTAGGGCGGGTGGGAACGTTGTTCATATATACAATAGAAACGCAGAGTCTGTTCGTTATTTCCCGCTGTCAAAATCAGTAGTGCAGAAGTTTTGCCAGTCCGACGGCTTCCATTCAGTTCATTTCATACGTTGAAAAAAAAAAAGATGTTCTATTTCAAACCGCATTATGCAAAGAGGCATGCTCCACACAGAAGCGTAAACAATAATTTAATTCCGGTTATTCGCAACTCCAAGTTCGAGGCGTAGTCCGGCAACAATATGCAAATCAAACAAGATCGTCGCCGCATGCGGTTTAGAAGCGCAACTTTCCGTTGCTCCGGGGCTGATATTTTTCTTTTAAAGCGTCCAATCGCGGCGTTTCATCAAAGCACAGCGCATTACCGCTAGCTATAATGCACTCTGCTTAGACGGAACTCAAAATTCTCCTGAGAGGATTCAAAGAACGCACTAACGACAGCTCCGAAGTTGTTTTGAAGGAGCAGACAACATCCGGGCAGGTTCGGGATCGTATGATATTTTGATCGAGATGAAAGGCGTTTCCGGTGAGCTTGAGGTTGTGGAATGAACAGAAGTTGCGCCAGAGTGCCATTTGAAAAGAGCAGTCTCGTTCAGGTAAGTTTAGGTGCGGTTTTGACAGATCGCTGCGCATAAAAATGAGCTGCTACGGCGCTTCGTTGCGGGAAAGGAAATTACGACTCTGTGAAAATCAAACTGCATGAAATGAACAGTTCGGCCGAAGAGAGGAGAGATGGAAGTCATTCTTCAGTCGCTGGTATCTTTGATATGTACTTCTTAGTGTTGCATGCTGCGCGTGTTTCTTTTCTTCTTCTTTTTTTTTTTTTTTTTTAGTGGAACGCCTGTTCCGCTTATGAGTCGAGCCCAACTCCTAAATGAAAGCCCGTTTGAAATGATTGCTTAGGGAAGGGCACACGCGGTGAAAATGGTTTTATTTTTTGACTGCTTTTTTTTAGGTAACATTGTCGTTGTGACGGAATTACGGAACGGTAACAGTGCCGCTGAGCACACTGTCGCTAGCCCGATTCTTTGGTTTTACATCGAAGCTGTCTATGGCTATGATGCGAGATTTTAGGGCGTCTGCGCGGAAGAATGCAATGCTAGAAAATCCAGCTTACGAATGCCAAGCAGGCACCGATAAGGTCGTAGACGGCTTTCGTATTTCAATACAAGACGGCTTATATTGCTCTTAGAAACGTCTTCTTGGCAATGCACTTGGGTTTAGAAGAGAAGCTGACTTCAAGAAGATCGATGTAAGCTTGTTCAGATTAGTAAGACGAAGCTTACACTGATGAGGTCTTAAGGCATTCATGCGTATATTAAATGTCTCCCTAGCAATGCATTTGTGTTTAGCAGTGAAGCCGACTTCAAAAAGCACGGTGTAAGCTTGGTTTTTGTCAGCAGGCTTTCCCACATTTTGCGTTGCGTCGTGAAGCCTACTGTTACGAATCAGCCGGGTGATGTGTGAAGTTCTATTGGTCTTGCGGGCCTCCTTACTGCGGGCCCTTCGGTGGGATGCTGTCACTTACCAAAAGGACCCCCCAAACCGAACATTTTGGGAAACCTCGGGGGCCCCGCTTAGGCGGCCCAAACTTTTTGGGCCCAAAAACTTTCCCCGAAGGGGGAACCGGCCCAGAAATTCCCCTCTCTCTTTTCGTTCCACCCCAGAATTTTAAAACTTTTTTCGTCCCCCCCCCGCCTTGAAGTTTTTCCTTGTGTCCCCTTTAAATAGGGGGGCCCCAAGCCCAATATTTTTCTGTTAGAATTTGGGTGGGTTACCTCGACTTCTAAAACCCCCAGTGGGGCATGTTTTGTTTCTTTTCCCGCCAGCATAACAGTAAATTCCCCCTTTTTAGTTCCAAGGGCAACCTGGCCTGCCTTTAAAAGCAAAGCACTGGGGCCCTGGGAATTCGTAAAATTTCCCGGGGGTGGCACTCTCAGCCCTGTAATCTCAACGGCGTTTAAGCTTCCATTTTTCCCCCATTTATTCGTTCAATCTGCCTTGGGGGCCTCTTTTTGGAACCCTGGCGTTTGGACCCACTGTCTTTCCGTATTTCATCGTTAGCCTTCTTGTCTTTTCCACTGCGTGTCACGCTTTTCATATGGGACCTTAAACACCTTAGCTGCCCACCTTCCTTGAACCATTGCTTCCAACCCATCTCAAAGCATATTTTACGAGGCTTCTCTAACTTAACGAGCCCCCCCATTTCCCTGGGAACGCTTCTTAGTTGTTTTTCCATGCGCACCTAAGGCCCAAACGGTACGCCGGTTTTAAAAACCAAGCTGTTTTGCAGGTCACACGCCCGGGGCCCGGCCAACCCTTTCCCCCCCTTTTTTCCTTTAAGAACCCCCCAGAGCCAGCTTCGCTGCGCGCCAAGGCCCCGTGGCAAGAGTTTTCCCCTTCGTTTTTTCCCCCTCCCAAAAAAACCCCCGGAACGTTCAAACTTCGGCGGCGGCGAATGCGACGTGTAGATACACGTCCGAAGGACGCGGAAGCCGCAGCCGAGAAACCCTCTCTCCCTCTCTCTTGGGCTCAGAGTGCGCCACTACTGCCGACCCGTCACGAACTCTGGAAAGAGTGTTGTGTGTGTCTGTACCATGTTGCGCCGTGTGCAAAAGAAGGGGAAAGTCTTGTTTGACCGTTAGTTCTTTGGGGCCCCCAAGCGCAAGACGCTTTTTCCCTGTTGGAGAAAGGAATCAGTGCTGTCACTCTGCTCGAGTCCTGTGCTGTAACCTCGCCCGTCGGGGCATTGTTCTTGTCTTGCTTCGGCTCATCTCTCGCCATGCAGTAAACCAGTTAAGTTTGACTTCGCCTTCTTGTCGTCATCTTCAAGGCAGCAACATTGGCTGGCCGCTCGCTTCACCACGCTACCACTCGCATGCTGGAGGCGACGGAGCTCGTCTCGGGTACGCCTTCCCGAATGCAACAACGGGTTGCCACCGGTGGGATGGCACCGTCGTAACAGCAACGCGAGTGTAATCATCGACGGCGTGCCTAAACTAACGCGGCGTCCGGCGAGCAGGCCCGCAAGGTCACACGTAGGCGGCGAGTGAGAAGCGACAATGCATATTGTGAACCAGAGACTGCAGCAAAGCGCCTTCGACGCCAAGCGGCCAAGCTGCCAACCTGAAAGGTTTCCAGGGCGCGTGCGCCGGGGTCCGAAGATACTTTCTCGATCGTCATTTCGGCTCTGAGCTGCAACGTGTGCGACAGACTGTGGTTCGATAATGACCTGACCGCAGACACGAAATGCCGACGCGCACTCGCGGGGGAGGCAACTCTCTCCCCAACGAACGCAGCTTAGCGGGAAACCACCTTCACAAAGTGTAATGGCCACTGATTTTTTTAAGCAAGGCTTCACTACTTTCGTACAGCGATTTCGTGGAGGATGAGCAAATGACCTTTTGACCGGAGACACACCCCCGGCGACACACCCCTCGAAGCGCATGGCGTGATTCGCCGGGCTCGCTGTTCGCGCCTGCGGGCGCCGACAGCGGTCGCCACCGCCGCTGCGGCCGAGGCAGCCAGCCACCCCCGCAGCCTCCCATGCATGCGGCGCTGGATCGTTTCGGGCAACGTGACTCGTCTCGCCCCCGGCGAAAAGGAACGGTGCGTTCGCCATGAATGAACGCCCGCGTTCGCCGGCCTCCTTCTGTGAGCATTGCACGGAACCGAACGGCTTTGAGACGTGGTCGGCAATACAGCTAAATTAAGGTTAACCAAGCGAACAAGACTCAACCAGACTAAGCCAAGCGCTTGGCATATCCAAGGTTAGCTGAGCTGAGCCGCAACCATTTTTTTTTGTCATAAATATGAAATTCACAAACTCCCTTTGTATGAGATTCCAATGCACGCTAAGCAAATTTGCAGCAATCGATTACGACGCGTCTCAATGTTGCGAACACAGGTCAAACGGAGTGCTGACACTAACGCACCGAGCTGGCGCCCGCAAAGGGCGTATAAAAAACCAGCACCTCCCGCACACAAATTATGTTTAATGAGAATATCCGATAAGAATTTGTTATGTGGTCCTCATTGACGTTTTATGGATAGTTTTATACGGTGTTCTTTCCAAATCTCCGGCGTTACTGTCCCGGTGGGTAAGTTAGACTTTGCTATCCGACGAGTGTTATCTGGCATCGGTGTTGATCTTTCTGGCGACAAAACAAGATTGCACTTAGTAATATCTACGCAACGCTCCCGGAATTACACTGGTGTTCAACAGGAACCAAAATGTGGGTTCTTTGTGTGTGGAAAACAGCGGCCGTTTAAAGGGGCCATGAAGCCAAAATACGTTTAGTTCCGTCAAAAGACTGCTATTTCGCGATAACAGTTATACCAATTTTAAAACATCAAAAAAAGGATCTAGATAGTAAGGAAAGCGCGTGAAGCGAGTGGCCACTGCTCAGCCACTTTTCGATGACGTCTCTATGACGTCACATAATCTTGTTGCTCAAATTGGCGGCCACTGACCAAGGCCACCGCGAAGAAACATCGCTTGACTGCTGAAGTGCAGTAACACACTAATAACTACGTTTTAGTGTGTCCTTCTATTGCGCCCCTTCTGACGTCTAGTAGCGCGAAATTTGAAAGTTTCTGGACATTTCTAGCGCTATTTCGATTACAAAAACGCCTTTGGTAACTGGAATGGAGCTGACTAAGTTACTAAGAACAACGTCTTTCTAACTGAACAAGCTTGTATTTGACCCGCCGCGGTGGCTCAGTGGCTAAGGCGTTGTGCTGCTGAGCCCAAGGACGCGGGTTCGATTCCTGGCCGCGGCGGCCGCTTTCCTGGTGGAGGCGAAAAACGGAGACGCCAGTGTGTTCCAGATTTCGGCGCACGTTAAAGATCCACGGGTGGTCAAAATTAACCTGTAGTCCTCCACTACGGTGCGCCTCAACGCAAGTGAAGCGTCGGAGCGTATTTAAACCTCGTAATCAGTCAAATCAAGCTTGTATTTTGTCTTCATGGCCATTTTAAATGGCTCACGATTGCTCGCTTGCGCTGTCATTTTCTTTCTAGGAATGTCAATCGCGACAATCGACGCAAACGCATCTCCAAAGTTGCTACTCATACAGCGTACTGCCGATGTTTAGAATGTCGTCTGTTAGACAACAGCTCCCGAGAACAAACGGAGAGAGAGAGAGAGGTGAAAAAAGAAACCAATAATTTCAATAGCCCGGCCTTCCAACAAGCCCTAAGACACCCGACAACGCGAAAAAAAAATGCCGGCATTCAGCCCCGATCGCAACGTGACAGCCGTTCTAAAGAAGTGCAGAGAACACGTTGCAGCGCGCACGCCCCAGCACGTACAAGCCAGCCGGCATGAACACGGGCGGCACATTGAATGCGCGCGCGCGATGTTTGCGCTTCCACCGCTTCGTGCCTGATTAGATCTCGTCTTGTAGACACGCCCTCAACTACGGCGTCTTTTTCCCGGAATTTCGCGCTTCACTCGACGCACGAGCGTTTCGACGGGAGAAAAGCCTAACCCGATTACGGACTTCCCCGCTGGCTTTTCTACACTCGAACACCGGTTCGAAACTTCACGCACAAACACGGAAGCCGCTCCGCAGGAACATGTATGAAACAATAAACATAATACTCCCCCCACCTCCCAAGACTACACGCCAGACGAAATTTCCAAATATTTTTGTTTTCCACCGAAATCCCGAATTGCTTCAACGTTTTACTTAAGATGTCTGTCTTCGCGGGCGGCATACTACAGCTGCCAGCTCCACTTCAAGAGTCTTGACGATAATAAGTAGCAAGATAATTAGGGAGGCGATCTTTCTTCCGTTCATCCCAAAAAAGAAAGCCCGTTGTTACGCAACTTCCAGCGAAGAAACCGTGACGAAGAAAAACACCCTTCAGATGACAAGGCCTTAAATGACGTCATTGCGGTACAATCAAATGACCGGTGTACCTCTTCTCATTGGTCGAGACAAAATGACGTCACTGAGGCATGGCTAAGATCAGCGAATCACAGTGCGATAAAACCAGGGCGAGGAGGCAATGAACGGGACCTTTTTAGTCTATAAGGTGTGTTGAGGAGGATACGCAGCGCTCGTGACGCCGCTTCGAAACAAATCGGGCTGCGCGGGATTCAAATTGAATCAGCTTCGTCCTGGATTCAGCTCCTGGGTTGCTCGAGGGAACTGTACTATGGGAACGGCAGGAAGCTCGTACCATGCCCATTTTTCGCTTGACGCATTCCGCTATTTGGTGTTTGTCGTCGACGCGAATGCCGTCTGTTCTCTCTGTGCACGCGAAATAAGCAACTGGAGCGTACGAACTGCTCTTTCGGTTTCAGACTACAAAAAGAGTCACTCGGAAGACTCGCAATTCACATTCGAGCATTTTTTTTTCTTTCTTTCTGCGGCAGCCAACGCAGTGCACACGAAGAAACTGAAGTTTCGGAGAGCAAGTCGGCGAAATTTGCATTCGGTTTGAGTTCTTGGCAGAGCGACGCCCGCACTGATTTTCAAACATGCCGCGTAACTATGCTGGTCCTTCAAACTCGCGGTACCGTTTTACCGTTATACGCTCGGTTTTCGAGCGCTCCTCGGACGTGCAGTCATAGACAAATGAAATGTGAACACGAAGACATGAACCAGAACACGCAAAATTGAGAAATGCTGTTCGAGAAGTTACAATAATGGTGCGCTATTGGTATATTTTTATGGCTGAATTTCCCAACTTTATTACTGTAAATAAGCCACGTGTGAATTTGTCTTGCCTGGAACGAAATCGCGCTGTTTGTGTGTTTTGGTCCATATTTTTTTGTGTTTTCGTTTCATTTTTCCATGACTGTTACTATACGAAAAAGAGCTTTACGATAATCTTGCGGATTTCCAGGCCAAACGAAAATTTCTTAATTTTCCTACGCTGTTGTAACCGACCCATTTTCTTAAATAAATTCCAGACTCAGGGCAATATTTTGGGCCACTTGGGTGTCGACCGTCTCTGAATACTGTATGCGTAATCCTGAGGTTTCCTCAATAGTCACGGAGTGGGTTATTGGTCACCGCATTATAAGAAGCAATTAAGCTTCGTTTACACCACACTCCGTGCATGGCACAGCGACCCCGTCTGTCAGTTTTTTTTTTTACGCCTAGGCGCGCTGTGGTGTTGAAGGGATATTCTACGGAACTTTTGTTCCGTCGCCACAGCCCCCATCATGTCTTTTTTCACTGAAGTAGACTTTCCCTCATCACCCGCGTGGCTCCACTGAAGCGTGCTTTACAAGCCTCGACGTAATTGTTATTCGTACGGACGGCGGGGTGGTGGTCTCCAACTGACAACTGCCGCCGAAAGGAACTTAGAAAGACCACGTATTAAATCCGTACCACAGTTTGCACTTACCCCCGTAGCCGACGAAATCTCGGCGCAGTGCTCGCCCAACGGCGAAGGAGCTTCTTCGTGCCTTCTTCGGACAAGAAGAAGGCATGGCGCAAGCGATTGTCCCGAAGCGATTAGTTTTATTTGCTATTCGCGGCTGCCCGCACTCCCTTCACGTCGCGAGTGTATACCCGTCACGCTAATGGCTCCCAGGAGCCCCGACGCCAAGCCGTACACGGACACCGCCCGCCTCCGCAGAGGCCCCTACTGTGGTTTTGCAAGCACTAAGCCTTTTTTTCCGCTCCGAGCCCGCCCTTGACGTCGTCTCGCGCCGGACAAGAGGGAGTCGTTGCGATGATCAATGGTCATTACAGCATCGGGGCTTCGCCAATCGATGCCTCGTCACGACGTCGGCGTCCTCCTCGAACAAGAGTGGATTAATACCCACCCGTTCGCAGACGCCATCCTTTTCTCTCTCCTTCGAGTCTCGTCGTCTAGCGGAAGTGCGGGACGAATTTTCGGGAACTCGAGAGGGCGCACTTTCGTTGGAGATGCTCTCGTCGTCTTTCGCACTCCTTTTAGCCCGTCACTGGGACGTCCCGGCCGAAATTAGGGCGCCTTAGCGAAACTGTTGTCTTGTCGTCTATAAAGCCTTTCATTTCATCCTTGATGCTTTAGTTCTTATTCCACAGACAATTGCCCTCATCTTGAGCTGGTTTACTTGATAAAGTTGAGTGCTTCTTTGTTTATGTCTCATACTCAGTATCGTGGAACCATTGCTTAGGCTGTTACTAACGGTGTCTCACCCGCGTATGCGTTTACATATCTTATTTATCCTGTTTTTTTTTTCGTATGTATGTATGTATGTATGTAACACAGAAATAAGAGTTGGCAGTCAAGAAAACCTCGGAAAGCAAAGGGGAGGATGTGGTAGGTCATTGAAATAGATAAAGAATTTGGAAAGAAAGAAAGTGGAGAAAAAATGCCCGCCGGGTGGGATCCGAACCCACGACCTCCAGAAAACCGGTCTGGTGCGATAACCACTACGCTACCGGCGGGGCAGTGCGCGTCCAACCACGCTCGCTAGCCTGTCTTTTACTTCGCTTCAAACGGTAGCGCTGATCACATTCGGAGCTTGGCGCCAAGGGTCACTTTCTTTGCTCGACATGTCTTGCTCGTACACGCTTCAGCGGCCGAGGGTGAGAGTGAAGATGCGTTGCTCGTCCTTCCCTGTTATGACAGATAACTAATCTTGCCCGTCCCGCGGTGACAAAATTGTCTCCCACATATGCTCTCCCACTTCGGTATTTCTAACAGCGACGCTGTTCTTGGGCTGGGCTTCATTACAGCCTGTCCTTGTATCGTTTTACGCTCCCACCGGAGTTACCAGCAAAGCGTTTGTGTTTACCGGTAAAGCCGACTTCATGAAAATCGGCGGAAGCTTGGTCTTTGTAAGCTGGCCTTCCGACACTGCCTATTGCGCAGCGAAGCATGGAAATCAACGGAGGGAGTATGATTAAATAAAACGGCTTTAACTCATGTGTTATTAAATGTATCCAAAAACAAGTTCTATGAAACTATGCTGATAGGACGATTATACCGCTATGCCGAGTTTCGTTTACTTGTCGTAATTAGGTAGTGAAGTTGTAAACGTTGGAGAATTAGTTTGTTGTCATTATAACGCAATCTACGCAGAGAGATTGCCATGTATTGGAGAAAACGGTCGTTCTGCGGCTCCGCGCTGTTTCAGTAGATATCAATCACAATCCGTGGAACGAGTTTTAATATTTTTTTTTGTCAAACATGCAATTGGTTGTTAACTAAGAATGAGCACTCTGTGAAGAAAGATGACCATCAAAGCTGCGGTGCCGAGCCTCAACGTGAGCTTTGACTGGGTCCAAGGGGTGCACGAAGCAAAACACGTTTGTTTGTAATTTGCGATTCAGCATAGTTCCTGGTTAATTGACTGAATGAACTTTTGATTAACTAGAGTTTTCTTCCGGTGGACAAACATGGGGCTGTCCGTTTCCCTCCCGTAGAATCCCATATTTACGGACAGCGGACGAGAATTACACAATATTTACAATTTCACTGAGAAACCATGCAATTTTGAAAAATATAAAACCCGGCTTTGTGTTAGATTCGTCTTAGCGGCTAATTGTCATATAATTTGTTTCGGTATAGTTTCAATGAAACAAGCCTTAGAGCCACTTTATGTGATGGTATTCCCTCCGAAGATTGATTTGATTCACTGTTCAACAGTCGATGTGGGAAAGCCATCTATCAAAGATCAAACTTACAACGATCCCCTTAATGTCTGCTTCACCTCCTAACACAAATGAATTGCTGGGAAGACATTTTAGGGAACAGCCCTTTGGCGCCCTTCTCTGGGCTCAGCCGCGTCGGCGTCGTCGTGACCGAGCGAACGATGGGAAGACCGACGAGTGAAGGAAAGCAACGGAAGAGAATGTCGCGAAATTGGGAGAGTAGGTTCGCCGTGGTGGCGCGAGCCAGCCCTCTCCGAAAGTGTGCGGTGGGGGAAGAGAAGGGGCAGAATGCGTGAGGGGTGCGTTCACGCGACAATGATGTGCGTTCACTTAATGCTATGTTCAGACTAAATACGTAACAGCCGTATCGTGAGCTATGGACGTAAAAAAACGGCGTTTTACACAGTTCGGTTGGCTGAGACGTCAAATGACGTCATTACTTAAAATTATTACGACAATTGCGACAACACTCTGAACCCGGCCTAAGACGCAGTTCTTGTCTACATCTTGTCTACATCTTGCCTACATTCTTGTCTACATTGCTCTATTACCGGAGACGATCTGCTGGATCCTAGCCATAGACAGCTTTCCTGTGAAAAAGAATGCAGTATTTAAAACTAAGATAGCAGTCCCGTTTTAATGTATCCATTGTCAGAGCAGCGCACGCAGAGCGAGCAACGCATCTTCACCCTCGCCCTCGGCCGCTGAAGCGTGTGTGAGCAAGAGGGGTTTCCCAAAGAAAGTGGCCCCTGGCGCCAAGCGCTGAATGTGACAAGCGTTGCCGTTTGAAGCGAATGAAAAGACAGGCTAGTGAGCGTGGTTGGACGCGCACGCGCACATCGGTGTCTCGACACCAGATGTGCAACGTCAGATGTCACGGCGATGCATTTTGCCACGCGCTCGCGTGCCCCGGCTTATTTTGACGCCGGGTGTACGTATGTATCCGCGTATGTATGTATGTATGTATGTATGTATGTATGTATGTATGTATGTATGTATGTATGTATGCATGCATGGCATGCATGCATGCATGTATGTATGTATGTATGTATGTATGTATGTATGAATGAATGTGTGTATGTATGCATTATGTATACATGCATGTATGTATGTATCTAAGTATGTATGTATGTATGTATGCAGGTATACATGTATGTATGCATGTTTGGAGAAGCTTTCGTCCTGCAGCGGACACAATCAGGCCTTGATGATGACGATGATGATGATGATGTACGTGTGTGTGTATGTATGCATGTGTGTGCATGTGTGTATGCATTAATTAATATATGTTTATATATTATCCCTCGGTCGGTATGTGCCAAAGGTAAGGAGTCTTTGCGCCATTTACAAGCTGCAGGTTTTGGCATGTACATTCGAGCAGTTGCGCACCATCTGTCACCCCACCTGGATCATGATCATCGTAATCTCCCACCAAATGCGTACGCAAGATTTCATTTCAGGACCCTTAAAAAAAGGGAGGGTGAGAACAAGAACACGGGATAAAAAAAGACGAGTATAATCAATAAATCAATATAAATTAAAACATTCGAGATGCTGGAGCGCAATGACCTTCCGATTGTTTCGTTCCTTTTTGGATTCCCTGAGCGGCATTGCAAAATGCCTGACCGTCGGGCTCAGAGAAGCCGTCGAATGCGCGTGTAATAGAGATAGCAAGTTTTAATGAAAGCTGAAGAGGTCAGTCCCCTGACGCCAGTGCGTGCTGCTTTAGACAGGGGTGAGCAGCGAGCCGAATGAGCAAAATAGCTCACCAAGAGAACAACGGCCGCCTTTTTCTCTAAACGCATGCTTTTCTCGCAGTTTCGGCCTCTCTCGTCATTGCGCCTTTGTACGGCGCTCTCTCCTTCGGTGCACCCAGCGGATTCCTACCTTTTGTCGCGACATCTATCTTGAAAGACGCCAAGCTGTAGGCGCCGACATGAGACGCTCCCATGAGCGCGAACTTCAAACATTCTAATCGCGGCCCCATCACCAGGTACACTTGACTTGCACATGACGTCATCATAGTAACGTCACTATGACGTCACTTTTGGTGGCAAAACAGCGCAACTTGTAACGTAGACGCGCGCGCGCATGTGCAGTCACAAATATATTTTGTATAGAAGTGTTCGTTTCCTTCAATAAAAAACTTTACCATCCTTTTCCGAAAAAAAAAAACGACAGAAGCGCAAAAGCTTTCCCGCATCAAAACTGCGTCATAAGTACGTCCAACCTTGGCTGAAAGTGCGTCCAATCGCTCGTCAAATCTTCAGAGATCCAAATCACAAACGAAGAACAAACCCATGCGACGTTTTTTCGCGCACCAAGTAAACGCATGTATACGAACGATCTAAATGAATACCGATACGTGGTTTATGAAATATAGTTGAGCCATTTTACTCATTCGTCATGATCGATGCGTGTATTACCTTATTTAGAAGCGCTCCTTTTCCGCGATTTTCAAGCAACCGTTTTGGCACAATGGAAGGCCTGTTTCACGCATGCGCCGTGTGTCCAGAGATCTTACCAGAAGAGCTTTTCGGTCGACCAACCGGTCTATGGAGAAATACGTTAGCTTTTTGACAGGACGACATCGCCCCCACTAAGAAAGCTTTCGATCGCTTTAAAAAATGCAGATACTAGTCAGCGCTCGTTCTGTGTTCTTCCTCTTCCGTCAACGTTACAAGTTGCGCTGTTTTGCCTCCATGAATGCCATTCGCCAACCCGCCCAATTTACCATACTTCTAACGCCATCATTTTTGTAGCGTAAGCTACACTGGCCGAGGTTGAGCAGTTTCGCGTGTGCCGTGAAGGGCCGTTCTGCGCAAGCGCGAGGGACACTGAAGTGGATTGGAATTGGATTGGATTGGATTGGATTGCATTGCATTGGATTGGATTGGATTGGATTAAAGTGGATTGTGTTGGATTATGTTGCGTCATAGCCGTGGCAGACGCACTGGCGCCGGCGCGTGCCCAGGTGTGCGCCTCAATTGCGCAGTAGCCAAGTCTGACGCTGCACCGGAGCCGCTTGATAGCCGTTTCGCGTGGCTCGTGAAGAGCCGTGCTGAGCATGCGCGAGGAGCAGTGACTGGACAGGACTGGACTGGACTGGACTGGACTGCACTGGACTGGACTGCACTGGATTGCTGAACCTTATCTCACGCTACGTATATCCTGGCATAGCAGAGCTAAGCTACTACTAATTTTTAGTGAGCCGCTTGCAGCTTCCTCAGCCCTCTCACAGATAAGGGTATTTGGATAAGCACACACCTTTTCGTCGTGCTTATAGTTAACCAACACGGAAGCTATACTGACGCCAGTGCAAGATGCGTGTACTCCCTGCACGGACGCTCAGCCCGAATGAACGCAGGGCCTTCTGAGAAATATCGACGCAAACGCACACATCTAGAGCAGCTTTTGACGGTAATTTCGGAAGCTGCAAAGAAAGAATCCGCAAGCGCAATCATTCGCCGCGACATGCGACGTCTCCAAGAGCAATCATGGACCTCGGCAAGAGCAATCACGCACCCGTACCCTCACCCTCGTGGAGCCTAAATTTGTCGTTCAGCGCACGAACAACCCTCGCGAATGTTCCCCAGGGTCTCTCTCTCCCCGAGTGCCGCAGTAACTACGCAATGCCCCGCATTTTTCATTTCATCTCCGTAAATGATTGCTCCGCACTCGGGGGTTCATTTGGCGAGACCTGCCAGCGTGATGAAGCGACCGATGAATACGGAGAAAGAAACTTTTGTATTACACCAGGCCCCGAAGTTCGCCGTCGTAGCGGGCTTATATAATCCCGGCGACAACGCTTCTGCGTCAATCTTCTGCGAGCAGACGATAAAAAAAGCGCGGCGGCGTGCCCGTCCAGCCGTAACAGCGTGCATCGAGCTGTAGCACGCGAGTAACACTGTGCAGGGTTCTTTGTTCTTTTTATTTAGTTATATATTTATTTTTTATTTATGTATTTATTCTAACATGTGTTGATTGATTCTTTGATGCATTAATTGATTAACAAATTAGCGAAGCAATTATTTGACTGTTTGATTAACTAATCAATTGATCTATTGATCAATTAAATGATTGATTGACTGGTTGAGTGGCTGATTGTTTGAGTGTTCGGGTAAATATTTATTGTTTAGTTAATTAAATAAATAATAAAATTAATAAAGGAATTCATAGTTGATTGACCGATTGACCGCTTAATTGATTAATAATTTGTTCGGTTGATTAACTGATCGATTGACTCATTGATTTAATCATAATTATTAAGTAGTTGATTAGTGATTGATTGAATAATTAATTTCATGCATGATTGTTAGGTTATTGATTAATTGATTTAATGGATAATCGATTGATTATTTAATTAATTGGTTATTATATTATTATTATTATTTATTATTTATTATTATTTATTTATTATTTATTATATTTGATTGATTATTATTATTATTATTATTATTTATTATTATTATCGATTTGATTGACTCTATCCTCGCCTTTTGCGGATCAATACAATGTTGGCATTTTCCCAGGCTAGAGGAACCATTAGAGCTCTGATAGATAACTGAGAATAATTTCGCAAGCTTTTCCAGTAAAAATGTCTCCTCCATCCTTTGGATGACCCACGGTTGTCCCGTCGTCTTCTGTAGCTTCGCGAAGCTCGTCCTTCCTTGCTGGACTGTCCCCTGGCCTCACGTTGGTAGCAGGAAACTCGACATAAAATCCCACAGCTACTTTCATTAGCTCGTCTTTGTTGTGCGTGATGCTTCTGCATTTGTCTCTGAGAGCGAACATTCGATTTTTGCCAATATTAAGGCGCTTCTTACTTGCCTCTAGGAATTTTTAATATTTTTGAATTCTTGAATGGAATTTTGTTTTCAAAGAGTGCACTTGACACATAAGAGGGTACACTCGTTTCTTTTCTTTTTTTTTCTGTGAAGTTCCTTCAATCATGGCTTTATGTAGGTACGAATTTCCCTAACTTTATTTGTTTTCATCAATTCCGACAGCTCCGCCCCCTCCATCTGCTAAGCACTCTCAACACTTACATAGTTACATGCACTTACCAACTTTCCATCCCATTCTTTAAAGGAGTACTGACACGAAATTTCAAGGCTGAGATAAAATGCTTCCTTTTTATCGGGAGATATCTCCCAGCAAGTTTCAACAGCAACCGTTCGGCGTAACATATTTTAAATCCATTTTAATCTTCGCCCGCACGAGAAAGCCCAGAGCGGGCCGACATGATATCATCTGCTTCTTGCCCCAAATTGCCGACGCCGGGGCTCCCGTGACGAAGCCGACGTGCTGGCTGTGGTCGGCTCGCGCTGCTCCGGCGTGTGTACACGTCATGGTTTTTGGACTGACGTCATGCTGCCCGGGCGCGTGGGGACGGTGAAGACCTCAGCAGGTCTGGGTCGCTCCCGCGCGCGTCCAGAGCGGCAGCGATACGGCAAGAATGGTAACGTCACGTGATACCTCCTGTCAAGGCGGCCTCTAGGCGTTCGTTTTGTCGAAACCGAAACTGACACGAATAAAAGACGCCGTAAATAAATGTTTACGCTGCCATCTAATTTTTCATTGTATGATTAGTGGGTTGGTAGGAACGCAAAGCAGCGAAAAAAACGTAACACGAAAATTTCGTGTCAGTACTCCTTTAACATCACACCACAGCAGTGGTTGGAGCTGCTGACCAGCTCGACCGCAGTCACCCGGCGTATTATTGTAAGGTGGGCCCATCTCTTCAGCCAAGGAAACCTCTCACTGAAAGTGTGCCCAACTTTATTCTGTCAATCCTCCGTTTCTGATAATTTCATATTTACGTGTTTCGCAATAAGGTCTTCGTCTTTTCAGATAATTTACCAGCTTCTTTTCTAGATTCACCTTCTCCAGAAGCCACTGCTGATTCTGTGATTACCATGATTGCGTTGCACTTCACTCATGTTACGCGATCATCATCGTCACAGACTGATTCCGCGAATTATTTCTGGGCCGTTATTCCAAATTACTCAGATGTCTCTCTTAACCACGGCAAGTTTGGTTTTCTTCTTTTTGCTAGACTCATCTTTTCCCTTTTCAGATCTTGCCTTATTCTGCTCCAAACCAAATGCAGTCACAGCTCTTGATCTTGCCTACCACCTCAACATCTTGCACAACACTTAGAATGAAGTCTTCGTTTTTAGTTTCCTAGTTGTGGTTTTTCCATGCCCATTTCCTACTGGTTTGTTTGCGGTAAAATTTATTTATTCTCTTCAGCTCATCACTCTCACAAAGGCCATCCAACGCGTCTCCTCGGCCATTTAGACGACTGCCCGTTAGCCTGCTTGCCTTTTCCCCACTTCTGCGTTCGTGTCGTTAATTTCAAGTCTACCTTTTTCATCCCCAGTTCATCCTCCTCGGTAGAGCTCTGAACAGCCTCATCGTCGAAAATGGAGGCTGGTGCAGGTTCTACTATCTTTAAAACCAATACATTTCCCTTAGCTTGATCACAATGATTGCGACCCCTTCGTGAATGCTGTGGAAAAATTACATATTCCCTGCTATCTTTTTGTGGACCAAGAAACCTAACCCGAGTTTTCATTCCTGTCTTTATGCTCCCAATAGCAAAGAGCATGCCCGCTATTCAATAGCTTAATTAAAGGACCCACCCGCCGCGGTGGCTCAGTGGCTAAGGCGTTGTGCTGCTGAGCACGAGGACGCGGGTTCGATTCCTGGCCGCGGCGGCCGCTTTTCTGGTGGAGGCGAAAAGCAAAAACGCCCGTGTGTGCGAGATTTCGGCGCACGTTAAAGATCCCGAGGTGGTCAAAATTAATCTGGAGCCCTCCACTATGGCACGCCTCATCGTCTGCGCTGCGTCGGCGCGTGAAACCCTTCAATAAATAAATAAATCAATCAATAAATCAATAAATAAATAAATAAATAAATAAATAAATACTAAAGGACCCACGAAGACAACGTACAGCCTTGTTCAGTTTGTTCAACGTACAACCTTGACAACGTACAACCTAGCCTTTGGTAGCTCCCTCAGCCCCACTCCAGCCACGAAAAAAAGTTTGTTAACCAAAAGACTGCACGACATATAGAAAACTTTCAAATTTCGCGCTAAAGTGACGTAACACGGGAAGGAGTGACGTAATATAATAATTCAATATTATAACGTAATAATTCAGTGATGCGATCAAATTGAACTAGAGGCGAAAAAACAGCGCACAGAAACGGAAGGGAAGACAAGAAAGAGAGACACAAGGCGCTGTGTCCCTCCACTGTATCTTGCTAGCCTTGTCTTGTCTGGTCTTGACTTGTCTTGTCTTTTCTGTGACTTGCTTTGTTTGTTCGTCTCATTCTTGCCTTCCGTTCCGTTTCCGGGCGCTGTTTTTTCGCCAGCATTATGAACCAAATAACCCGTCTTCACATATTGAAACTAAAGGCCCTACCGCAATCAGAGAGTTAAGTTTCTTGGTGGTGACTTTGGTAGGTGGCCGTCAATTACACAAAACAAGATTGTGTGACGTCATCGATAAATCCGCCGCAAAGTGTCTGATGAGTCGCCACTGCTTAATATATTTTCTTTAACATCTCGATTATATCTTTGAAGTTTTCGGTGAAATTCGTATCATTCTTATCGGCACAAAGTAGTCTTTTTAATGAAAGAAACTTTTTTGTTTGCATGGCCCCTGTTGCGAATTTATAATTTACCGCCAACATGATGATGATTGGCAGAAGCGCTGACAACGAAGTCGCACGTTCGCACACACGGGAATAGCGGCAGGCACGTGCATGAGTTTGGAGCGCTGGCTCACCGCGCTCGGCTTAGCGTCGCTCTTGAGGGTAAATGCTGAAGATCGACTTTCCCAGTTTGTATCGTTAATGCAGAAACAAGTAAAGACAAAGACACAAGAGAAAAACAGTTAAATAAAAGTTTTGTGACGTTTAAGGAAGAGGACTTCCTTTCTTCAGTGAGAAAGGAAGTCCTGTTCCTGAAACGTCAGTAAACTCTTATTTTTTTAATGTTTTTCTCGTGTGTCTTTGTCTTTACTTACCATATTTCCTCGCGCACTATGTGAGTTTACTGTTTCCAGATCTAGACTATATATATATATATATATATATATTATATATATATATATATATATATATATATATATATATATATATATATATAACGGTCTTTAAGGGCTTTCATTCAATGTTTTGAGTACAGGCTTTCAAGGACCACATTGTCTGTTAGAAATCCAAATTAGACCGACGTTGATGGAGTCTTAAAATGAAAAATCAACAAAAAGTGGAAATGTCGCTGGACCCAACGTTTCGGTAACTCCCCAGACAAGCCCTCTCGTCGAAACGATGGCTATGGCGACATTTTCTTTGTCGGCAGTTTCTCATAATCGTAAGAGTTGGGCGGATAAGCAATTTCTGTGTGTTGTGAGATGCAAACTTATTCGCTAAAGAATATTAACCAAGCAACAACCATTTACTCAGTCCTTACGTAGCCTGATGTTGCTTTTATGGTGACTAAAAGTCAAATTCAAGAAATCGAACTGTTGTCAGAAGTCAATACAAATTCCAGAAGTCCGAAGGACCTGAAACCCACCTTCTAAAATTCAAGGATTTTTCAGGGTGAACCGCACTCTTGAAGAGTGGAGCTAGAGGTGGCCATTAGGATGCGGCTTTGGCTACGGCTTTGGCCATTTGGCTACGGCTTCAGCGCAGGTATGCCCGAGGCTCCCACACTGTTGACGCTCGCGGAGCTGCGGCGCTGCCATTCGACCTCGACCAGCGGCGTCCACTCCCCTGCCGTCGACTACACGCTTACTCCGCCGGAGCTCAGACCCTACCATCGCGAGCCGGATCTGGCAAGGAAGACCCTCAGCTTCCTCGACCTTGCCCTGCCCGGAAGACGTCCCACTAAGACCTGTAAGACGGTGGTAACACTTCTACGTCACGGACGTGAACTCGACCACGCAACACTTTTTTCAACTTTTTTTTTTTTTGAAATCTTGAATTCTTCCAGAACGTGTTCCACAGGAACATCCACTATTAAAATTAGGGGGTCGCTAAGTACCTCAGCAAAAAATTAGTGCTCTATGCCCGTCAGATAACTTAGAAACATGCGCTAAAGATTTGTCTCTCTTTCCCGGTATTGGCGTTCTTCGACCACCCGAAAGACGTCATTACAGCGGTGTAGCGGCTACTGGCCGGCTTTCCCTTCATCTGCATCTATGAACGCATTCGATAGCCACTTTAAAAGGAAAGCCACAAAAGCAAAGCAGAAGAGGAAGGCGTATCTGCTGCGACGAGCAAATCGCGCTGTGCCGCTCCGTGTTAGCGATAACTGTAGCCTTCGCAGTGCCTCCAGACGCAAAGAAAAGAGTGAAAGCGCCTATCGGAAGAGTTAGAGTCCCTTTAAGGGGGCCATGAAGATAAAATACAACTTCCTTTAATTGTAAAAGAACTATCCTTCGGTAAATCACTCAGCTCCATTCCAGCGACGAAAGGAGTCTTTTTTCACGCCCCAAAAAACGCGCAAGAAATGTTGGAAACAGAACTCTCGTGCTGCAGTGACAAAATATGCGCCGGGGTGCCGTAATATGGGCCAGCAATAAGAACAGACTCATCAGTGTGTGCTGGCATTACAGTGATACGAAAAAAACGGAACTGTAAGGCCCCCACTACAATGACCCAGTTATGGCTCCTGGCGGTGACATAGGTCGGTGGCAAATCGCACAAACAAGATTCCGTGGCGTCATAAAGAGATCGCCTGAAAGTGGATGCGGAGTTGCACTGCTTCACCTGTTCTCTTTAATATATCGGTTATTCCTCTGAAGTTTGCGATAAACTTTCAATCGTCGTCATCGGGACCACCCAGCCTCTTGAATGAGCCAATTTGTGATTTGTCCTCGTGGTCCCTTTAAGACACAGACGGCGACCGCTCGATCAGCCTTGACATGTTCTACGTAAAAAAGCTGTGCCTTTTTAGGATAAGGCACGACTGCTGGACAAAAGCTCTGCGAGTGAGTGAGTGAGTGAGAGTGAGGGGTGAGGTGAGGAGTGAGTGAGTGAGTGAGTGATGGTGAGTGAGTGAGTGAGTGAGGGTGGGAGAGGAGTGATGGAGTGAGGATAGGAGGAGTGAGGGTGGAGAGGTGAGTGAGTGTGATGTGAGTGAGTGGTTGAGGTGAGTGAGTGGTGAGTGAGTGAGGAGTGAGTGAGTGAGTGAGTGAGTGAGGTGAGTGAGTAGAGAGTGAGGAGTGAGTGAGTGAGTGAGTGAGTGAGTGAGTGAGTGAGTGAGTGAGTGAAAATGATAACCTAGCCTTGCAGGGAGTGCCTGCAGTTGGTCCGCCCTAGCAGCACAAAGCTATCTGCGGCCAAAGTGACATACCTACCTTCTCCCCAATTCATTTGAGCCAATGACTGACCGTGAATATATTTTAGTGTACGTGAAGACTGCGCAGCAGGCCTTTTACACAAGATGGCGGCTCACGAGGCTTCGGCATCCCTCTCGTGGCGTCGCAGGCTCTGTCACCAGCACAAACAGCATGACCGCCCTGGACAGGACGTGGGCCCACGACCGATCCGCTGCCACGCGGAGCAGTGTTGCGCTGTCGTCGCACGACCCGTCCCAGCACTGCGCTACATGCGCGCCGCCGGCCAAGCTGTCCATCGTTCTCCAGGTCCTGCCGCACGCCGACACGCCCCTCACGATCGTGAGTGCACGGCACGGCCTTCCTGCGGCTTGAACCGTGACGCACTATGGAATCCGCCTCTCTGTTGAATACACCGCTGCGGCGGGTGCACCTGTATTCTCGGTCTCACGATGAGCAAAAGCTGATCTGTTTTCACGGGGCCTCACCTTACCACATTCGTATGAGACCTATATTCGGTGACAACTTAAGAACGGCACCGTAAGTTGCCGCTGTGCCTTATCACCGTAGCCGGATGTTTCTCCGCGCGGCGCAAGTAGGGCGTTACTGGGACTATTTTGAACTTGGCGTGAGCCGTTCCCGTGATTTTTTGGACTTAATATGCTTATAAACAACTCCAGTGACGACAAACAAACTGCGTGAGACAAGGCAGACGATATCACGCATTCATAGGAAACCCCTTTCAAAATGCGCGCGCACTGACGTCACGGGTCCGGCGCTTTGGCGGAGTGGTACACTACATGAGGTGGTGCCGTTCTTGAGTTGTAACCGAGTATAGTAATGCACGACCCAAGTGCTTAAAAAGCATCGTGTACCAATACGAAAAGGTCTACAAATACATATAAATGTTCCTAACTGCCTAGTTTGCTTATTTTAGAAATGTATCGCTTCTTTACCGAGGTGAAAATAAACAAGAAACGCATATTAGTAAAGTAAAAGTAAAGTAAAGTAAAAGTTCCTGGTCCCCTTTGATGCGGGGCAGGCGCTGGGTAGCGCCATGGGAAAAAGTATCAGTTTACAGTTTGTTCGCCCCATTCCCATTTTCACTAAATGGCGCTGTCTAGCAAACAGGAATCGTATTTTTTTTATTTCAGTACAGAAGTGATATATCTCTGTAAAATAAGCAAACTGCGCAGCTGTGAATATTAATATTGTTGCGTCCTGTCAAACAGGGACACAAAAAAAGCAGTCTTCGCGAAGACGCAGGGGCAAAGTATTTATTAGGCGAGGTGCCTAAGTTGGGGGAAACATACAGAGAGCACTAGTTGGTGGCTAACAATATGGCGACCAAGAACCGAGCACACGAGCCGCTAGCACACGCGCTCCTTCGTCGTCCTCTGCTGTGCCCATCACACGGCACGTACCCACGCGGAGGATTAGCATGTCCGTCCTACTTAATGCTCTCATCCCACAGACTGGCACGTGACAATATGTATTTGTAAAGCCTATCGTGTTAGTGCACGATGGTTAAGTCCGTGGGTTATAAGTAGCAAGTCCCATACGAATGTTAACAGGTGAGCACAGGCTTCTACGGCCCAGCTTGCCTCTAGCACTAATGCGCACCCACACGCGTGCAGCAGAGACTTAGAGACGCCGACGAGAGAGAGAGAGAGCGAGAGAGAGAGAGAGAGAGAGAGAGAGAGAGAGAGAGAGAGAGAGAGAGAGAGAGAGAGAGAGAGAGAGAGAGCGTAACACCTCTTTCCTTCCATCCGTAATACATAAGAAACATTATTTGCACCAGTCAAAAGCGCAGAGTAACCTCCGTGCCCTCCTCCCCCACCATCAGTCGGCCGGGATCCCTTGGGACACGGCGGCTTCTAAGGCGAGACCGATGACTTTGCGCTGAGTGCTTGAGGTCAGGCTGAGTAGCAGGACCTCCCAGGATGCAGTATTTCTATGAGTTTTGTTGTGAAAGGGACAACGTAGCTTTCGCGAAGAGTTCCATTCATGCGAGTGGGTAGCGAGCCACCCGCGCTGTTTCATGGGCACGAACAAGCGGCGCTCTGAATAAATATTACGGGCGAAACCTCATATATCTTCCCACTCAGCCGACCTACAGCGCCTGTGGCGTCCGCACCTATCGTACAGTAAGCAAAAACCACGTACTGTGGAACGCCTATTCGAGCTATCGCCCCGCCGCTCAGACACACATTTGCCTCCACCGAGCTATCCCCTAAAATCGGGAGAAAAAAAAACGGGCACACAAAATCCCACAGCGGCTTTTGAAAACTGGCTTTCTCGCTCCAGTACGAGCAACCGCCCAAAAAGCAGGAGCGCCTTGCGCAACAACGACACGTGGAGCCTTCGGACGTCTCCGGCGACTTAAAGCGAAATATGTTGAATAACTTAAGTCAACCAATTACGTCGATTAATGAAATATGCCATCAATGTTGTTAATTAATCTAATTCCCTAAAATAGAAAAATGGGTGACAATCCAAATTTGTGTGGGCGTTAATATGAGGGTTGCGGGTAAAATAGTCCATTCTGAAGACGAAGATAGGCATGTCGACAATAGACTCTGCGCTCTGGATTGTCTAGTGTACCAGTGTGTGATTATTGGGCAGAGCTACTATTTGCAGCGGGAGAAAAAACGCAGCAGAAACATTTAGCAAGAACAAAATTACTTATTCATAGAAACACGGAGTGAATTGACCTAGTACGTGACTTGATATTGACCTAGCCATCTTGTTATCTTGTCGTTTCTGTTTCAAGGCCGCGCGTCGTGACGTAGAGAAAATAGCTGGTACCGTAAAAGTTGAAGTTGCGCGAGCCGGGGAGCGTGATCACGGGATCGCTCTCCAAGAAAGGAGAAACAGCAGCGCGGGAAAAGGATAGGAGGACGTCTCTGAGAAAGGGCGACGCAACGCGCTCCAGACAACGGCGGTGGCTAGCGAGGAGAACAAGCTACAGAGGGTGCTGTACAGGGAACTGGCCAAGTGGTGACGGGCGCGGCCGTAAAGTTTGACAGAAAGTTCGACAGAAAGTTCGACAGAAAGTTCAACAGTAAGTTCAACAGCAGATCAACCAGATAAACAGAAGGCCCACCTATGCTTTTGCCTTCACCATCTCAGGAAGTTCTAAGCATCCCCCAAATTATTTTAATCTTACTTGCGTGAGAATAATCTGTGGGGTCAGTTGCACTCTGGCTCACGAGCCTTTCAAATCGCCTTGAATTTATGGTTTCTCCTGTGCTTCCGACATCGTCTCCGGCGTGGTCTAGTGGCTAGGATATCTGGCTTTCACCCAGAAGGCCCGGGTTCGATTCCCGGCGTCGGAACGGTTTCGGTCTCATGGTGTAACGGTTAGCACTCTGGACTCTGAATCCAGCAGATCCGAGTTCAAATCTCGGTGAGACCTTTTCTTTTTTACCTCTAATGCCACGGGTGCGCCATGAACCCGCTTGGATCAAACTCCGTCGCTGCATCCTCTAACTGCAGTCATGGCTTTCTTTTGCAGTACTTTTGAAAGAGCGTAGCCCAACAAGAATAACCTTGTGCTGAATGCAAGGTCCACGCACTTTGTGCAGTTTGCTAGTATGCCTTGAGGCTTGCATAGGTACAGTCGGTAAAACGCTTGTCTATAATACGGTTTTTATACTTCCGGCCTTCTGCGGTGTTGGCTTGAAATAATTTAGAGAAAATTAGTGCACCATTGTGAAGTCTATGCCGACCACTTCAGTCTCCAACACTTGTTTGAAGCTACGTCATCAGTGCTTTGCAGGCATAGCCAGTTTAAGTAGAAATCGCTGTTATATACAAGCATTTTACTGATTTTACATTCGCCTCACTTGACTAAGGTATATTACTGGCTTTACCACTGTCCGTAGATAAAGACGCTGTCCTTTAGTTTTTTTTTTTTTTAGTTATTTTGAACGAGCAACCATGTTCTTTTCATTCTTAAATGCTTTGTTGAGACATATTCTTTATTTTGTTTATTCCAATGTTGCGATATCTAACGAAGACTTGTTTGCTGGGAAATAAATATTTGAGGCTGGCTTTTCTCTGCCCCGTTTTCCTTCCATTCTTGGTGACGTTAAAACAGGTCACAATGCGCCCAGAGCAAGCCGTGGTTCTATTGTCGATTTTACTCTATCGTCACGATCTTCCCGATTGTCTGTACTCGTTAGCTTTCACCGTCGCTAAGGTGGCTACCACCTTACCGTCGCCGCGAAGACTGGGAGCCAATCATGGAGGAAAGAAAGCTAAGGTGGCCACCGGGGCATCGGGCCGGAGAAGTGCGCAGGAAGTCAAATGATGTTTTCGCGTTCATCGTAGGGCACTGGCAACAGCGTCTTAGCAACGGCGCCGAAGGCCGGCCCACCGAGGCCCTACGTCACTGCGCAGTACAGCCTGTAGCCAATGGTCGGCGGGCGAATACGAAGCAGACGACAATGGAGCGAGCGAAGGCGGGGAGCGTGGCGTCTGCGCGCTAAATACAAGCAAAAAAGGGCGGCTGAACAATATGGCGTTTCCGGCTGCAGGAGAGGTGACGTCAGGGCCTCTCCTAATTTTTTTTTTTCCTCCATGGAGCCAATCAAACAGAGGATATTTTAAATGCAGAGCATTTCTTTAACTCACGATGTCACCCGGCGTTGGCGTACCTCGTTGTCCGCAACAGCCGTTCCAGGTGCGCCCTCTCCCCCACTCCTCCTCGCCTGCTCTCCGCTGCTCCTCGCGTTTCGCACTTGATCTCACCCCCACTGCTCTCTGCGCATGCGCCGCGTTGCTATGACAACGGAGGCGCGTCGCCTGCGTCGTCTGCTTCCCTCCGCCGAGGCTGCGGAAGTCAAACGGGAGCGCGCGGCCTCGTCCGCAACAGTCGTTCCAGGTGCGCCCTCTCCCCCACTCCTCCTCGCCTGCTCTCCGCTGCTCCTCGCGTGTTCTCTGCGTGCTGGGATCGCATTCAGCAACAGGTGGGGCACGCATGCGTCGTAGTTTGGCGCGGGAGCAACAACAGTTGTGGTGTGATCGTGGCGGCGCGTGACGTGGTCGTGGCGCGGTCATGCCGTGATGGGGCGGTTCTCGGCGTTCGCTCTCGCTGTCAATTTCTTTCGAACCAGATAATAAATGATGTCACGTGACCACTTAATTACGACTCCTCATTAATTACAATAATAATTATAACAACAACAACAATAACAACCAACAGCAACAACTGCAACAACATTAACACACCTACTTAACGTCGTGCGCCCCCCGAAAATGCTCTGCATTTGACCGTGCCCCTCGCGAGGGGGATATTTCATAAAATTTTTATTTAACGTCATACTGGTATGTCGGCACCCAGGAAAAGTCGGTCATCAAGTCATCAAGCCCCGCCCCTCAGTGCTGCCCCTGGCGAAGCGTTCGTGGGAGGTGCTGCCGCCTGGGAGCAAGTGTAGGAAATAAACGCGAATTGGCCGCCGAGAAAGTTGTCCGCCGTCCCGTCCCCAGCCGATCGTGTAATAATCTTCCATTTTACCACTCGCTGCTGTATGTATGTGCGCTGGTGGAAAGTGGGTACGGCAGGCTCTCGCGTTCACCCGCACGCACCGTTTGGCTGTGCTAGTACGCAAGGCAAAACATATTATAATGAAATCGAAGGTGAAAGAAAGCCTACCAATAGCGTACGACCCGCAACAGGAACCAAAAGGTGGGGCTTTTTGAAGGGGCCATGAAGACAAATACCTTTGGTTCCGTGAAAAGACTGATATTTCCCGATAACAGTTATACCAATTTCGCAAACTTCAAACCAATAATCTAGATAGTAAGGAAAACGAATGAAGCAGTGGCCACTCCCCGCACACTTTTCGCCGACGTCTCTATGACGTCACGTATGACGTCACTGCGAAGAAACATGACTGTGCGATTGTAGCGGGCCTCTAGTTTTGTTGGTCGTATCGCTTGTCTGCCTGAAGTGCACATAACACACTAATAACTACGTTTTAGTGTGTCCCTCTGTTGCGCCACTTCAGACGACTAGTAGCGCGAAATTTAAAAGTTGCTGGACATTTCTTGCGCTTTTTTTTTTCATTACAAAACGCCTTTTTTGGCTGGAATGAAGCTGAAAGAGTTACAAAACGCTAATTCTTTCTAACTGAACAAGCTTGTATTTTACCCGCCATGGTGGCTCAGTGGCTAAGGCATTGTGCTGCTGAGCCCAAGGACGCGGGTTCGATTCCCGGCAGCGGCGGCTGCTTTTCTGATGGAGGCGAAAAGCAAAAACGCCCGTGTGTACGAGGTTTCGGCGCACGTTAAAGATCCCCCGGGGGTCAAAATTCATCCGGAGCCCTCCACTACGGCGCGCATCATCGCCTGCGTTGCGTCGGCGCGTTAAATCCTACAATCAATCAATCAATCAACCCAGTATACATTATTTTGCGTTTACATGTCTGTGCCTCAGAGTTTGCTTCACGCAACTAACGGTTTGGGGAGCTCCCCCAGTCATGTATCGCCGTGCATTCGCCATTTATCATGTCAGAAACTGTAGTACGGGAAAGTGTATACGGGGCGTCGATACCTGTAATTACGCTTTCGCATTTTCTGTGTTGATGAGCAACTGCTGATGCTACGAATGCTATAGCTGTGTTCACGACTCTTAAACCTGCTGGTATAGCTAGGCCAACTTGCTTTTACACGTAAGTGTGCTCGCCACGAGCTGCGGCGAACGTGTTCCTGCATCTTTCAAACTCACCAGCAGCACCGGATGCAGTGTTTCGTGCGTGCGCGCAGCTGCAGCGATCAGCTTTAACCTACAGGCTGGCGCAGGAAGTGCTACATACGTCTCCCAAAGAGCTCTGACCGCGTCATGCTGCACTGCCACACCAAAACACTTCCATAACTTTTTATAGAGCAAAAAAGGAGAGAACCACAGAAAGAGGGCATGAGAAAGACGTTTCTCGGCGAATGTCTCTTTTTAAGTGCAGAGCACTTTAGGGGCTCGCCTTGTCGTACGTAGCTCGCTCGCTGGACCCAAGTAGAGCCACACGCGTTCCGTCGTAGCGGCTGTCGTAGCGGCGTAACCCAGAGGCTTCGAAAGCCGAGCGGTTTATGTAGTCATAAGCGTTCGAATCTCGTGAACCACTGCCTCTTGTCAAACATCTTCCCGTTGTTTAGCGCAAAGAAAACTGCGGGTACATTTGAGGGAAAATATCCGTAATTAACCGGCAGCGCCCGCGTTCGTTTAGTTAGGAACGCTCGTTGGGTTGGTTTTTACGATACTATGCGAAAAAAAAGTGGCAGTGCAACGCCAGCACGTGCGGGAGGAAAAACAAGCACAAAAAGAACAGAACTCAGGCAGGGGACGTGCGAGCACTGCGGAGGCGGGAAATTTGAATTGCATTGGATGGTAGCAGTGAGCGAATAACGGCGCTACAGCCCATTATGACGAATCACTGCTCTGCACTTAAGGTAGCTTTCACGTTGAGTGGAACGGCTTTAATTTTTCGCGCTATACGAAGCTGCGCATCACCGACACCAACTAAACAACAATTTCTTGGAGGAACTTAAGTTTGCTTATGTGCTTTGAAAGCGAAAGTCTGATGATGTTTTCACTATATGCCTTTAACGTTTCCAGTTCTTAGTTTGTCAATTTTGTGAAACGGCCACATTACCATCTCAAAGCGCCCCTTTTCTGGCCGATCCCCAAAATGGGCATGTGCCACGACGACAACCTATCTTTCTGCCGATATCAACGTACGGAGATAGCGCACGGTATCTTTCTGCCGATATCAACGTACGGAGATAGCGCAGTGCTAAAACACCGGCTGCTGCTGTCGAAACCTAGGTTTAAATCCCATCAGCTCACATGTGTTTTTTATGTACTCTCTGCAGCGGCAGCCTTTTTCTTGACGGGAAACCAATAACAACGACGCTTTTTCAAAGATTGGGGCACTCAAGGCTGTCGCCTTGAGTGCCCCTTGAGGGCCCTGCAACACTTTTTCCAACTTTTTTCGAAATCTTACATGCTTGCAGAACGTAGACAACCAACACGTACTAAGATTAGGTGTTCACAAAGTACGTCAGCCAAAAATTTCTGCTCTTGTTCAATCTTGTTCAAAAGATTTTTCTCTCTTTCCCGGTAGTGGCGCTCTTCGGGCACCTGAATTACGTCCTTACAGCGGTGTAGCGGCTGTTGGCTGGATTTCCTTCCAATTATCAGCCATAAACACATTCTATAGCCTCTTTTGAAATAGAAAGCCACAAAAGGAAAGCCGAAGCGGAAGGCTTATCTGGTGCGACGAGCAAATCACGCAGTGCCGCCTTGTGTATGCGATAACTATAGCTTTCGCGTGCTTCCAGACGCGAATAAAATAATGAAAAGCGTTTATCGAAAGTGTTGCAGAGTCCCTTTAAGCCTTTCGCCTTAAAACACAGCTTGTCCGTTGCTTGTTGATAATTTGGCAACTGCCAGTTTTGTACTTGCAAGAAAATTTAGTGACACAATGCCAATGCAGCTGCATGGTGTGAGGGGTGTGTATCGCGTTACATTAGCCTCTTTGACGGCGTCCGCAGCTGACGGGTGCACCGGACCTACCCTGCCCTTTGGGTGACCCCACCGCCTTCGAGAGGGCGGCCGCCTACAAGAGCTCCCGCTCGTCGACGGCACAGCACGCCAACCACTGCGCCAGACTCCGAGAAGAAGGCACCACCGGGGAAAGCAAGGCGTACGAAATTTTCAAATGTGTCGCCCGTGGGAAACAAAAATTGCCGTAGTTAAACCGAGTCTGTCGAGCGATAGATCGGATTTCGCGTCGAGAGCGCTCAGTGGCCGCGTATGCAATAGGTAAGCGGTAGAAGCTCAAAGGCCCACGGGTACGTCGTCCGCTCGGAGCCACTTCCGGTTTGAGGGATCTCCTGTCCAACGGTACGTACTAGAATGTTGTCTCCTCGCCTCCCATCCGCCGGAGTCTTTCACGTGCGTATGTGTGCTGTTAATTTGCCACAAAGTGCTTACTTTTTCGACAAGCCCCTGGTAGCATCTACCACTGTTATTCGTTGAAGGGACGATGCATGACCGCTTTTTTTGTTGGTGGTGGTGGAAACAGATAAACAACACGCATACACGCACATAAAAGCCGCCGGAAAACGGGAGGCCAGGAGAGCTCTCGAACCGGAAGTGGCGCCGAGCAGACGACGTACCCGTGAGCGCTTCTACCGCTCACCTCTTCCACTGCATGACAGAACAGATGCATCCAGCGCCCCCTGCTATCACTTTCTGATGGCGCGCACCCTTACTTTTTCTCTGTATCCCTCTCTACACCCACCCACCCCATTGGAACGAACGAGCGATTAGACGCTTTCACTCCGGAACCGCACGAGGTGCTGGCTTGACCTTGGCCGGGCGGGAAGGTCAGGCTGACAGAATGAGGCGTTTTGGGAAGTTTGTGCCTAGAGTAGCAGAGCTTTTGCTCTAATATTCGTTCAAACCGGTCAGCACCGTACGTAGCTCAGTCGACAGAACCATCCAACCGCGCATCCGCAATACTCTCCAGAACTTGTCCGAATCTTAATAAATGATGAACGCAACGGATTGCGAGGTAGTCTGGCGTACCTAGAAAATTTCCATTCATGTTGAGGAATTATAGGAACTTACCACATATTGGAATCGAACCCTGCAACTTCGTGATTAGGGAAGCAATGCGCGGGGTGACCACTGGATAGCCAATGACTAGTATGACACGATTGATTGATTGATTGATTGATTGATTGATTGATTGATTGATTGATTGATTGATTGATTGATTGATTGATTGATTGATTGATTGATTGATTGATTGATTGATTGATTGATTGATTGATTGATTGATTGATTGATTGATTGATTGATTGATTGATTGTGACGTTTAACACGCCGACGCTACACAGGCGATGAGGCGCGCCGCAGTGGAGGGCTCCGGATTAAATTTGACCATCTGTGAATCTTTAACGTGCTAGTAAACGCGAGGTTCAAATGTAGGAGCAGTTGCTTGCAGACTCGAAGGCGCCCTAGCGGTTCTGTTAGGCAGCAGCTCTGCCACAGAGCTGCGAATTAGTATACCCAACATTGTATGCGACCGATAATATGGCCAGTGTGACAATAACCGGTCAGGGCGAATTTAACAGATTTTTCCGCAATGTTCCGAGCCATCTTGAACAGAAATTGCAATTCTCAAATGTGGCATCGATAAAAGCATGCATGGACTCATTCAACACGCATCCATGTATAAATCTTATCTAGATGTGCGACGAACCGAGGAATACCCTAGTTACCTTGCAGAAAAAATTGCTTAAAGAGACGACGAAGTGATTTGACGGTCAAATTTGTGGTTTCATTGCGCAGTTACAGGCATGCAATCGGCTCTTTGACTATCAGCGGAAGTAGAAAGCCTTCGTTTATCTTAAATGGGCGACTGGAGAGGAAACACCATGCGCCAGTCACAACTTGCTTGTAAGGTTTAACGCGCCGACGCAACGCAGGCGATGAGGCGCTCCGTAGTGGAGGGCTCCGGATTAATTTTGACCACCTGGGGATCTTTAACGTGCGCCGAAATCTCGTACACACGGGCGTTTTTGCTTTTCGCCTCCATCGCCAGTCACAACTGCCACGCCAACTATCGCAATGACGTCACGACGGTTTGCAGTGTGACGTCATTACCTCACACTCATTGCGTCACACTGGTTATACGTTACAAGGGAGAAAACACACTGCTTATTTGCAGTGTATTTTTATACAGTGTCAGCCTCCAGGGTTTAAATTTTTACTATTTATATTTTATTGTAAATATCAATCGCTTGCTTCTTCCCCCACCGGTTTTACTAGAGAGAGAACATGCGCGCAAATCGTCCGTTAAAACCGATAACGCACCCGGCCTGCGCATACAGTGTTTGCAAGTCAGTTCAGTGTTCGTTTAAAAGCCTGCGCAGCTAAAAAAAGACTTCTAACATGCGGGGAAGGCGTTGTCACGCGACCATGCGATATCTCGGACAAACGGCGCTTCAACGAAAGTTTTCTGACGAGCAACGCGATTGCGATGCTGCCAGAGCTGTGACAGGGCGTGTATCGGCAGCCTTTTCGTGCCGAGGCTGCGCCCACTATTGAACAAAGGCCGCGCGTTGAGTAAAAGACAATGCCAAACGAGAGCGAGGTTGCAATGGTCTGCGAAACGCCGATAGGAACAATGCTGCTCTCCGCGTATATACGCTCGAGCCGCAACAATGATGTGTTGCCGCCGAGACGTTTACAATGCTTGCGGAGCAAACGGTCGCGCTTTTGAGAAAAGCCAGATAACGGTCTTTGCGACCGAATGGTATTCTCTCGCGTCACGCGCCCATCGGAATCATCGTTTTTTTTATTCTTCGTTCGTTTATTTGACGTGGCCGATTCTTCAACATAACCTTTACTCGTTAGTGTATCTACCACTAAATGTTTGTCGTACCCAGTTATTCTCTGCCCACGGGGGCTATTTCTGTCAATATCCCTTCGATTTGGGTCTTTCCATCTTTATTTAGTGCAGAGGGCCCGGCTTGTCGCCGTAGCCCGTCCGCGGTCACGACCGCAATCACGTGACGTTACGCACCCAAACAGAGGCTTCGAAAAGATGCCCGCCGTTATGCCTCGATTCAGTCTTCCGGCCAGAAGTCCACAGGATACTTGAACAAGAGGTTTATATGTGCAGAACTGTTCGAAAACTCTTGGAACCGCTTGCACTAGTCATACGTATCCCCCAGTTATATCGCGCAAAGAAAACTGAAGGTACATTTGAGGCAAAATATGTGCACTAAACCAGCAGTCCCCGTGTTCATTCAGTTAGAAATACTCGTTGGGTTGGTTTTACGATAGTAAGCGTGAAAAAAAAAAAAGTGGCCGCGGATGAAAAAAAAATTTGACGCGTTAAAAATGGCGCAGAAAGGCTCCAGCACGGGAGAGATAAAAACAAGCACAAAAAGAACAGAAGTGCCGCTCGTGCTGTTCCAGGCATAAGAAGAAACAAAATATAAAGGAAAGGATGCGAGCTGTCCCAGGAGAAGGCTCGCGAGCACCGCGAAGGCGGGAAAATTGAATTGCATTGAACAAACCTCTGTTCATTTCACGAAGAGAAGAGTGAGACAGCGAGGGCAAGGGCGTGAGGGGCGGTAGCAACTGAAGAACGGCGCCACAGCCCCTATGGCGAGTCACTGCTCTGCACTTCCGACAGCATCCACGTTCAGTGGAACTGCTTTCATTTTTGTCCTCGTTACAGCGTTAACTGCGAGTGACTCGCCTCCAGATTTATGTTCGTCCTTGGTAGAACAAGGGAAACTCCAACCAAAATCTACGCGCCCCCCAGGGCTTCACAAAGTGGTTAATCAACAAATTTCCTGTTTGTTACAACACCGCAGATGACAGCAAGGACAAGGAGAGAGAACTCTGCTTTTAAGAATGGCGTGTGAGCCCTTTACAGGAAGATGTGGGGGCGTTCGATCGAATAGACTAGGAGCGTAGATGTCATTTTGATGTCCCCAAGACCGTAGCCACTTCGAGAGAGAGAGAGAGAGAGAGAGAGAGAGAGAGAGAGAGGAGAGAGAGAGAGAGAGACTTTAATGAGCAAAAATGAATTGTGGGGTGGCTTCCTAGTCCGGAAGTTCATGGGCAATCTTGGCGCTCCCCGCTCGGCCAACCAAGATAATCTGGTCGTCGAGAACGCAGCCATCTAGATGCCTCCTAGACGATACCCGCCTGGGGGATGTAGTGCTATAACTCCGGAGTAAAAGAAAAACAGGAATTTAACCCACTACAGTATCATCCTCCTTTATGGTGGGAGATGACTCAGCATCAAGCAACTGACACAGCCATTAACGGAATTTGTGCCCGGTCTCGATCCCCTCAATTTTTTTTAATTGGAGGGACCATGAAAACAATACAACTTGGTTTGATTTGAAAGAGTTTGCCTTCAGTAACTCACTCAGCTTCATTCCAGTCGCGAAAGACGTTTTTTAATCGGAAAAAAACGGGAGAAATATTAAAAAGCTTTTAAATGTCACTCTACAGTGGCGTAATACGGGCGGAGGTGACGTAATATGGACCAGCACTAAAAGCAGCGTTACCAGTGGATTAACTACACGTTAGTATTCACCTGATGCGGTCAAACGGAACTAGGGTCCCCGCGGTGGCTTATTAGGCTGACCAATCACACAAACAAGGTTCTGTGACGTCATAGAGACGTCACCTAAAGGCGGCTGGGGAGTCGGCAGTGCTTCATATCGTTTCTTTGACATCTCTAATATACGCTTTAAGTTTCCGATAAAACTGACATTATTATTATCAGGACAAAGCAGTCTTTTTAGTGAATAAAACTTGTAGTTTGTCTTCAAGGCCCCTTTAACCCTTTGATGCCCAGTGTTGCAAGAACGCCGCAAACGCTCTGACAATAAACGTCTCTCTCTCTCTCTCTCTCTCTCTCTCTCTCTCTCTCTCTCTCTCTCTCTCTCTCTCTCTCTCTCTCAGGAGCAACGACTCAAACAATATTTTTTCTCTCGCACTTTGTGGTTTTTCGACATTTAACACCATCTGTCGACAGACATAGAATCCCTGCACGTTAAAAAAATAAGGAAGATAGGGCAGCACGTACTTCCGCGTGCTAAAAAAAATATTGTTTACGCGTGTCAACTGCATCGAGCCCGGGTGGCTCAATGGGCTAGTGACAGGTAACCAATCATGTGCGATTTCGTTGTTATTACAAATGATAGCAATACAAACTTTACGTTATTGTCTTCACTTGAACCATAAATCATGGTGATCGAGGTTCAAGTGATATATGGGCAGCCAGTGCCCAGTGTTTCCCAGTGTCCGTCCTAATGAACCAAAGTTTTTTCTGACTTCACATTTGTGATGTCCGGAAATCCTTTTAGATCATAAAAAAAACTTCTCACGCGCTTAAGCAAAATAATAAAGTTTTGGGCATCAAAGTGTTGAAAGAGCTGGGCGGGGCTTTCGGAACGGAAACGCAGACGGTGCAAGCAACACGAAAGTTACTTTCCGGTTCTGCCGGTTGGGAAGTCTTTTATGCGTGGCGAAGACGGCGGGGTCCTGCTTCCGCATTCAAGACAAGGGCCCCCTCCAGCGCGCGAAATGCCTTTTCCCCCTAACGTCGGCGGAACCTAGTTAACTTAATTGCGTCTTCCTGGTTGCGGTAGACGCGCGAGGAAGGTTCGCCGAAGACAACGGGCACGCAGCTCTCCGCGCTAGAGACGGGGCAGGAACACCGAGTTGTGTAGGCCGCGTTGATTGGAATGACCCTCCAGCCATAGGGGTCGTCAAGACAAAATAAAGCTTTGTTAACATTGAAAATAGTAGCCTTTGATAATTCGCTCAGCTACATTACAGCCACGAATGACGTGTTGCTAACCGGGAAAAAAAAATACGCGAGAAATATCTAAAAATTTTCAAATTCCGTGCTACGGTGGTGTGATATGGGCGGGAGTAACATGATATGAGCCAGCACTAAGGCCATTTTTATCAGTGCGTTAACGGCCCATTAGCACTCGAGTGAAAAGATCAAACGGAATTTGAGGCCCCACTACAACCTCTCAGTCAGGTTTTTGGGCCATGGTTGGGATCGGTCGCCGCCAATCGGGCAAACAATATTCTGTGACGTCATAGAGGAAGCGCCGAAAAGTAGCTGGGAAGTTTGCCGCTGCTTCATCTGCTTGTTTGAAGTGTACGATATAATTGGTATCAATGTTACCTTGACAAAGCAGCTTTTTTTCATGAACCCAACTTATATTTTTTGTCTTGATGGCCCCTTTAACTTTATTTAACAGCAATGTTGTTTACCAGTATCCCCTGTATGCATCCCTCACATGTGCTCCTAAAGAGGGTACTGGAGCCGGGAAATGTCCGTGAGCAGAAATTCGGATAGAAAGAGAGGGGAGGCACGGGAGAGGGTAGACAGCGGCGTCAGGGCTGCATTAGAGCCGCGGAGAGTGGGAGGGCGCGGTGTAGCAGCAGTGGAAACGCGGGGAAGGGGTAAAGTGTCGCGTCGAACGCGACACAGCCGCTCCCGCCGTCAACCACGTGGACGCCGCCGGCCGGCCGGAACAATTTCGTGCATTCCTTTGGACCTTTGTTTCCTGAGTGTATGCGACCCAATGTAATCAAAACACCTTCGCTGCGTAATCTGCCACAATATAAATGGTTCGGCTCACCAATTATTTTCCCTCCTTATGTATATTTAAATAACTGCAGTTAAATAAATCACGTTGAAGTGTTTTGAAGGGGCTATTGGAATAAAATGCAGGCTTAATACACTGGAAAGGTTGCGGTATCAAAATATCAATCATGCCAATTTCGGCGCAAATTTTTAGCAGTTATACGAGACGATAAGGAAAACAGATGAAAGAGTGGCAACTCAGCAGTCCCTCTCTGATATTCCCGTTGTGACGTCACAGAGACTAACTACACTGTGGGACTGGCGGTCGCCAACAAACGCTGTAGAAAAAGCAACATGATTGTGCGATTGCAGCGGCCGCGTAGATTTAGTTCCATTTGATCGCAGCCTTCAAGTGCTAGCCTTAAGCTGACTCACCGATTACCCTCCCGTTGGTATGGCCCCTATAGCAATGCTGTGGATGTTGTAAAGCGCGGAACTTTGAAGTTTGCATATATTCGCGATCTATTCCTTCTGGGCTGGAGTGTAATTTAGCGAGTTACCAGAGGTCCAGTCATTTGATTGATTGATTGATTGATTGATTGATTGATTGATTGATTGATGATTGATTGATTGATTGATTGATTGATTGATTGATTGATTGATTGATTGATTGATTGATTGATTGATTGCTAGGGTTTAACGCGCCGACGCAACGCAGGCGATGAGGCGCGCCGTAGTGGAGGGCTCCGGATTAAAATAATTTTGACCACCTGGGGAACTTTAACGCGCGCCGAAATCTCGTACACACGGGCGTTTTTTATTTTCGCCTCCATCAGAAAAGCGGCCGCCGCGGCCGGGAATCGAGCCCGGTTCCTCGTGGTCAGCAGCACAACGCCTTAGCCACTGAGCCACCGCGGCGGGTAAAGGCCAGTCATTTCAAAGTGTGTGTTGTCTTCGTGGTCTCTTCAAAATGTCACCCATACTTGGGAACTCATCTTCGGTACTGCGCAAGCACTTGAACAGCCATGAGCAGAAGCTTACAGACCGCGACGTTTGCCGATTTCTGTGAATTCCTCTCCAGCCTTGGAGCACGCTTAGTGTTTTATGCACGCTAGTAGTGATTTAAATCATTCAATCTCTAAATTATCCTAAGGACAGGCACATTAGCAGCTAGGCGGCCACACGGCAAACGAAGAAATATTTTGTTCATACAAGGCTTTAAACTCGATAGCTAGTTTAAAAAGCAAAATATAAAATACAGACGACAATTTTGTAAAACTACAATAATATAAAAGGCCCTTCCTTGTGTGGACACTGGGAAACTTCACTTGTCAGTGCTGTGAATAGCCACCAGGCGAAGATCACACCCGTCTTCAAATAAACTGGAACGCAGGCCTGTTTTCTCAAACGTACTTTGTTCTGTTGTAATTTCGCGTTGTCGTGTTCCGGTCCATTTAATTTGAAATGCCAAAGAGAGACAGCTAAGGATTACCTCGTGCATAGCGGGACCGAAACTTACAATAATGTGTTTATTCTCTAGGATTTTCGCGTGAGACAGATTGTCGATTTGTTAGAGCCGATTTTTACTTCTACTGTTACAACGTATATCGGATGTAACAAACTAAACAACTGCCACGATATTACTTCGTTGTAACGAGGTTCGACTGTAATACGGCTTATATTGCGCCCAGAAAAAAATGCCTTCTGAGCAATGCACTTGTGTTTAGAGGTGAAGCCGACCTTATAAGAATCGTTGTAAGCTTGGATTTTGTAAGCCGGCTTTCCCACTTAGCGTGTCGCACAGTGCAGCATGGTCACCTACGGAGGGGGTACGGTTGGGGGTACGGTTACAGCCCACTATATATACTCGTTTCCACCGCCGCTGCCTCTTTGCCGAGTCGTGTATACGCCTCGCCACGCACGGTGTTTCCTCCCCCGTGGCATTGCGCAATCCCGCGTGCCATTCGGCGGCCATAGAGTTTCTTAGTAAGTATGTTGTAAAAAAAATGTGTTTGATCCCTTTTTCATAGAAATCGGTAAAATTCGAAAGTGAAAGGTGCCTTCACAGGAGCAGTTGAATGTTGAAGGAACCTCCCTCATGTGCGAAGGGTTGGCGAGCCTCACTCCTCCGGACGAAGTGACGCCGACACGCGAGGGAGCGAAAACTAACCGGTTTATTCCGGCACAACAAAACCAAAAGTGACATGCACAGAAACAGCAGCTTGAAACACATAACGGTCATGGGAACAACGCGACAGCGTAGGGTGCCGCGCGTCCCCCGTGCACGAATGCGCTGGCATCGAGGCACTTCGCTTCGCCTCTCCTGGACGGCAGCACCATCTGAATGAGTCACAGGGAAGGATATAAGGTGTGTTTGTAGAGCTGTTGACGCCTGACTTCGTTGCGCAGTTGGCAGAGTGCCCGTTGCGGCGAGAGGCGAGAGTTCGTGGGCTCCAATCAGTGCGCCGCCGCGTCAATGGCACTTTTTCTGGCATGACGTCAGTGAGATCTTGGTGTACCCCGGTATAAAACACTTTCGTGTTAAAGACTCTGTGTCGGCGACCACCTGTGCGGCGCATTGGGGACCTCATTGTCTCTACCTACCGATCGTGTGTGCCCTCCGTCTGCGACGTAAACTGTCTTTATAACTCAACGTAGGAGAATTCGCAATACAGCTAAACCCCAGCATAGCTGATCCCACCAGAGCGCATGGAAGGGCGCTGATTTTATTTAAGGCGTTTTTAAAACAACTTCCCTAACACTAAATTATTTCGCAACTATTAAGCTGATAATTTGACAGGACATGCACGCTTGTTCTCCGTCTGATTACCGTCTTTGTTAGTTGCAACGCTTAATTTTAGCCGCAGCGGATAACCAACCAGCAGTCACAATTTGCTCCATTTCCCAACACCGCAGGCGCTTCCCCGAGCCCCCATCAGGCCAAAGCCCTGGCCCGACAAGCGTGGGCAGCTGTTCGCTCGAAGGACTACCTCGCCCGGAGAGCGCCACGAGTCCACGACAGCGTCCCGACGATCCTGAGCCATCCGCCAGTTGTACCTCCAACGAGGCGAGCGCAAGCGCCAAGAGCGGGACCCGTCTCCCTCCTGCTTCTACTCCTCCTCCTCCTCCCAAAGAAAGCTCGCCCTCTTAACCTTAACTGCATCATCACGCGGAGGGCTTCTCTAGCCCATCCTACCTTCTACCGAAAACGGCGCGCAAGTCCGGCTTTGTTAGTGTCCAAAGCCGCTGTGGATGTTGTGTCTGGCAGGGATACCGGTGCTGACAGACGCTTTAGAGACTGGACGTGAAAGCTCGCAAGAATGCCATCCTGTGCGTCTTCGTGGCGGAGGCAAGAATGCCCTACCAGCGCGGTATGGCTACTGGATTGGACTAGTCGTGGGAATGGGAAGAAAGACGTATCCACGCTATGAACTGTCCCAAAAGCAGAAAGCACCGCGTCTTTTGCGTCATTCCGAGTGCTGGGAAGCTGTGCATTTTCTGCAGCTCGCGTGTACAGCACGATGCCAGCATGGCTTCTTATATAACGTTCCTAGTCGCCTTTAAACTCCGCAAGTCAGAATTGTCAACTTACACTGCTTCAACTATGATTGATTGCAGGCTTGGCTATCAATTTTCGCAACGAATTATCATTCAAGTTTAGTTTACGTTGAACTTTTACTAAATGTTTTTCATTACGATGCACACGAAGCGGTCCACCATTATATGGGTCATGCCAGTGTTTTTGTCTACGAAACAACTTTTTCGAGCACTGCTTCAGTTCTGTTCAGGCCGAACTAGTGCGTGCCGGGAGAACTACACTTACCTCCACGTAAGCATAGTTACCGTTGCTTACCGTCCGCTCCTTACCGTTTCGTCGGTTGTTTTCAGACCTTGCGCGTTTCACTGCCGGCTGGTGTGTTTTTTTTTTTTTTGTTCCCACTGTCAAGGGTAAAAGGCACCAGTCGTATCTCCTGCCTGCCCGGTAACGCTCTAGAGACAGCCACTGGCACGCCACAGATGGCCGCAGTATCGACATGTGGAATTGATTTCCCAGCGTCTATGAAAGTTTGTCTGGCGCACTGTCTAGACGCACTTTGCTTTTTTTGCATTGCATCGATGTCGTGCAAGAAAGCCAACATAACGACACGTTTTATTGCGTTCTTGTTTCTCACCGCAAGAACGTCGAACAAGAAAGCCAACTTAACGACATACGACGCATGCATATTTGGCTTTTTATTTAACCGCACCTGCGTTGTGCACGCAAGCCAACCTAACGATGCACTGTTTTTTTACGTTTGATCTTCCCGCGGCATTTGTGTTGCCGAAATAACAGTACGTTGTGCGGGTAAAAGTTGTTATGAGCGTGGTGCCGTGAATCGTTTGACAAGCCCCTGTCGCCTGACTTGCATACAAATTGCGCATTACAAGGAAAGGGTGAAGGTGGGGGAGAGGATGGGACTACTTTTAAACAAAAAGCTCTTGTCCTGTTTTTTCATGTAGGGGGAAGGGGGGACCACTTGGCCCCTTCTTGAGAAGTCAGGTCGGCCCGAAATAAGAAGGCGCTGAAATTGAGGGGAAGGAGGGGAGTTAGATGAAAGAAGGGAAAGGGGGGTCATAGGAGCAATGCCAATGCATGTGTTAGTTATCAGTTATTTCCCCTGAAGTTCCACCTAAACACAACGAAACACGCAGGCCAGATAAATGTATCCCACAACAAAGTACAAGGGCACAAAGGTACGCTGACTCCCATTTAAGTACATGGGTGTACACATACACACACACCCGCACCCATATCTTTTAATTGAACCTTCCCAAGTTCCCTTTATCCTTTTCTTCCTATCCTTTACCAGATAAAGGACTCATCAATAGCGATGTTACTATACAAGAGCTCAATTCCAACCAGAACTCATCCCGTTGTCTTGCCAGTTGTTCTCCTATCAGACCATATTGGCCCTCTTTCAGACCTCCCTTACCTCACACCCTTGCTCTTGCAACGCCTTGCCTTGTATTTGCGACGTCTTGCAACAAGTAATGCTGGCAAAGTCCCATTGTAGATTTCTTTTCCTTTTTTTTCTTACATTTGCTTTTTGGCAGAAAATGGTTTCCCTTTTTCAAAATTCACGCAATTGAGGGCAGATTGTCACAAGGCGTCCCAAACGCGAGCAGAAAATGGACAGCCCACAGTCCCTTTCACTTTCGTGCACGAATCGAAGCGTGTGCTCATTTTCACCACACTTTTGTGTGTCTGTAACAGTGCTGCAGTACATCAGGTAGGCCCTCTGCATTTAAGTTAAACGACAACAGTAGTCGGAAGGAAGTCTCCAGGCTCTACCACTTCCATTCTTTTGTTTTGGATTGGATATTTCAATTGCTGCTTTTGTCTGCTAATTAGTTGTTTGTTTGTTAGGGCTGGTCAGGCACCTTACGATGCATGAGGTCTATAGACCGAAAAATTGTGGACTCCTCAGCACTCCCATAACGTAGCAACTGCGAAAGTGCCCCATCGGCGAACGTATCCTCTCATGACTATCACAATCCTTTCCCTTTACACAGGAGCTCCAGCAGGAGTCAGGGTTCAGAGGTCGGGAGGGCTTGAACTCAAGAAAGAAGGGGATGCCCCAGTTAGACAAGTCATGGCTCCAGAATGAACAAGGCTCCAGAATGAACAAAAAGAACTGGTTGGAGTTGTCAGTGCGAGGCTTGTAATGTACAGTCATTTTGCCACAGTGTACATCCCGTCCGCTGACGCTAATCATTACTGAATTCCGAATTTGCCTCGGTTCTTTCCTTCTTGTAAGTTGTTAAAGACACATTACTAGCACTAGTCTTGCTGTTTCTGCAAGGAGGAGTAAACAGTTACCTTCCCATAGTTTCATTCATGCTTGTACGCTTATGCACGCTTAAGACGTAGTGCAGTTTGAGTGCTATGCAGAGGGTACGATTGCTCTTCTTTAACGAAACAAATATTAACCTTAATTATCCCACTACTCAGCATGTTTGAAGTAGATAAGGAGCTGTAACTTAAAAATGCAGAGCCAACCTCAGTGAAGATGCTATTCATTCCTGGCGCGAAAAAAAACCCACCTTGGTTTCTAAACGACAAAATCTCCACCATCATCATTGCCTTGAGCCCCCCAGTCCTCAAAACGCTTCCGAAGTCTCTGCTTTTGCGTGTCTTTTCTCCTTTACTAAGAGCCAGCATGTACCTGTGTTCACATTGCCAAGCAAAGGGGACATACGTAATGGGAATGTACTCCGCTACTCGCCTAAATGTTACTTCCGTCATTAGTGCACTCAAATTAGTCATGCAGGCTTCGGTACATCTTTGACAAAGATAATTAAGTTGTAGGCACATTCACGAGGTTTACTTTTAGTCAGTTTGAGTCATCAAGCTGTATGGTGGTCTTGCCTTCTATTCTGGATGCCCCTGGTTTATATCCCACCCAGACGCAAATTTACCCAACTTTCTTCTCAATCAATTTCAAGAAGTTAGAGAAGTTTGGCATGAATCTAAGCAATGCATGATCTGTTTGTTATTCTTTCAGCCATAAGCTTTTGTGTGTGCCAAGGACAATGCATTTTCAACCCAAGAAGCTAACGAATGCATTCGCATTAAGATTTCACAATTTAAACATAAAATGCCCGATTCAGAAAAGTTCTAAAATGCTAAAATCCCATTACTGTCACGCATCACGTGCCGCCAATTACTTCAGCCCTGAGACAGCTCAGCCACTTTTTTTTTCTTCCAGTTCCAATGCACAATTGTTCCTGTAAACGAACACATAGAACCACTGTTTCTCTGAAACAAAAAAATGCTGGAAAAGCACAGTTCTATCGGCTTGCTTTGAGAAGGGGATCATGCTATAAAGGTTGTGGGGCGATTGGCTAGTGTTTAACAAAAAGACAAAATACAATTCCAATCCAAGTTTTAAAGAGTGTAGTCATTAGCTTGGCTATAAAATGCACCGTTAAAGATAACTCGTATACACGAGAGTCCACCTCAGCTACCAGGGGCGCAACACAAAACCCAGCACCCTGTGACCAGCGAGTGCCACAGCCAATGGAACACCACGAGTTCACCAGACAAATGTTCTTTTAGATATGAGCAGTAACAACAACTTGGCGGCCGCTTCAGAAGAACTTTTAACAGAGCAAGCAGTTTGCTTTGCACTTACAAGCGCTTGCAAAGCGTATTAAGTCATGTGCCATTGGTGATTGCATTTGACAGATTGCTCGACTCACGTGTACAGAATTACTGTAGCTATAAAAATGCAGATATGCACACGATTAAAGGCAAAGCTAGATATGTGCATGGTGAAAGGAGGATGTAACACTATTAAGCCACACACACGCAGACACAACTGGATGGTCCAAGCGAGCTGTATTACTCAAACATTTTTCTACACGGGGAGAGGCTTGAAGACGGCACCAATTTAGATCTTGCCGGCGAAGCAGTCGTTCTCAATCTGCTCGTCCCATTTCGCGACCTGCAAAGATGGGAAAAAAAAAAAACATCACTCAAGCTGAAATGGACAACCAATGCTTGATTGCAAACAATTTGAGAATATCCGTACTCTGCCAAGATGAGGGAGCAAGTTGTAAACTTGAAGAAACACTCGCGCGAACTTGTCAAATTCTTTAACTGCACTGTCATGAGTGCCCAAAGAAATCATTTTCACTTGGAGGTCGGGATGCAGAGCTATTTTTGAGGTCAAAGCCCTATATGCCCCATCTAGAGAAAAGGCAGAGGCGGCGTCCATGACCGAAAGATGGTCGTACAAACACATTGGTAAGCCTGTGCCACACATCAAAAAGAAAATACAAAGAGAAAACTTTTCCATCCCTTCCAAAAGAAAGTTGAGAGAAGCGCAAAAGCTAAAAGTGCGATTCCAACCTTCGCTGAAAGTGCATCCGTTCGATTGTCAAACCTTCAAAGACCCAAATCGCAAACGAAGAACGAACCCATGTGACGATTTTTTGCGCACTAAGTAAGCACACCGACAAATGATCTAAATGTGTACACCGATACGTGGTTTATGAGATAAAGGCATACTCTTGTACTCCTTTATGATTTGATGCATGTCCGCTTTAATGCATGTCAATAGTCTTATCTAGAAGCATTTCTATTTCGCGATTTTCAAGCTAACCGTTTCGACAAAATGGAAGCCCGGTTTCACGCCCGCACCAGAGATCTCACCAGAGCTTTCCGGTCGACCGAACGGTCCATGGGAAATGCATTAGCTTTTCGACGGGATGTCATCAGCCCCACTAAGGAAGCATTCGCTTTAAATAAATGGAGTGCACCCTAGCCTCCAGTGTAAGGCAACAATGCCTGGGCATGCAAGAGCCATGTGGAGGATCAGAATGTGACTGGACTATGGAGCGAAAGAATACCGTTCAGCCACCACTCCTTCTGATAACACCTACAGTTTCAACCGAAACCGGTCGTTTGAGATAGAATTGGTTTTTGCACCACCGCACTAGATTTGCCTTTTTTTTTTTTCGTGAAGTGCGCACCCTAAAGCACGAGGAATGCCCACGACACCAGTCACAGCTCGGATAGCTTTGCGCGGGTAACTCATGCAGAAAAATTACAAGTATTTCACCCGTGGAACTACAAGGCTTTTTGGATTCCTACACAAAAGCAGTTTTAAAGGGACGTTTAAGGTAAACAACGCTTTGTTGTAAATGAAAGATCGCGCAATTCGTAGCTCTCTTGGCTTTTGTTCGACAACCAATGATGCCTTCATTGCCGAGATATATATAGTTAAGCTGGAATTTCTCTCTGGTTTGCCCGGAGTGAGCTAGAACCGTATCTCAACTATACTTCATCAGAGTGGTCCTGAAAATTTGTTCTGAATGGCTTTCAGAAAAAAAAATTCAAATTTTGTGGTTTTACTCCACCAAAACTACAGCTGACCTATGAGGCACACCGTAGTGGGGGGCTCTGGATTAAAGGAGCCATGAAGAGAAAATACAACTTCGTTTAATTTGAAAGAACTAGGATTCAGTATCTCACTCAGCTCCATTACAGCCACAAAAGATGTTTTTTAACAAAAAAAAAGCAAGTATTCAAAAACTTTCAAATTTTGCACCACAGTGACGTGTTATGAGCAGGAATGACGTCATACGGGCCAACAATAAAATATAATTTTCAGTGCGTTAACTGCACGTTAGCATTCAAGTGGTGCGGTCAAATGGAACTAGAGGCCCCATTACAGACGTCCAGTCATGTGTCGTCGCGACAGGTCAGTTAGGCGGCCGTCAATCGCACAAACAAGGTTCCGTGACGTCATAGAAAAGTTGCGGGAAATTGGCTAGTGGGTCGCGACTGCTTCCCACGTTTTCTTTAATATCTCCGTTATTTGTTCGAAGATTGCGATGATATTGGTATCATTTTTATCGGGACTAAGCAGTCTTTCTAATAAATCCAACTTGTATTTTGTCTTCATGGCTCCTTTAATACTGACCACCTGGAAATCTTTCATGCGTCCTGAAATCTCGGCAAACGGGCATTTCACCTCTTGGCTCCATCTGAAAAGCTGCCACCACGGCCGGGAATCGAACCCGCATCCTTGGGCCCAGCAGCACAACGCCTTAGCCAGTGAGCCACCACGGCGGGTGGCTTTGACTTTCCCAACAAAGGTTGAAGGTCCACCAGAAAGGGTCTTTTTTTATATCATCTTGGCACGCCGATGCCCCGGACCAGGCGGTCATCAAAACCCACACCTCTATACCGCCCATGGCCGACCGTTACGGCGAAGTACTGCAGCCTGGAAGAAGGCGCAGCAATTACATGTGCGATTGCCCATAAATTGAGTTAACGGCCCGTGCCGTCCCAGGCAACGCAAGCGGATTGCGCTAATGACCTCTGGTTCGTGCCGCTTGCTCTCGTATCTTGACGTGCCGGTGGTGTAAGTAGGTACAGTAGGCTTTTACATTCATCCTGCATACATCGTTCGACTGCGGTTGCACTGCAAGGCTGAACATCCTAATAAAATTGAAACTTAATGGGGGCCATGGCTCTTAAAACAGCTTCCTTTAATTGTTAAGTAAACTCTCTGGAAACTTGTCAGTCTTGCTGCTTTTTTCCCCTCTGTTTTTAAATTTCATTTTTATAAATGTCAATTAGTTACCAAGATAATTAGAGATAATTAGTCATTTCTTGAGGAACAATAGACAAAGCAGTGCGGGTCATGTAACTGTGATCTTTTACTTTCCAATACTATGAACCCTGGTGAGTGCAGTAAGAGAATCGGTTTTATGATGCTCCGCTTGGAACTAATTTTACACCTTGTTAAACCGTAGTGGCACTAGTGGCAAGGAACCGTTTGGAATGTCCATTTCAAACGCCAAAGTTTAATGAGCTGTAAAATTGGTTCCAAGTGGTGCATCAAAAAACCGATTCTCATATTGCACTCACCAGGGTTCACAGTATGGGAAAATGCTAACACTTCTTGTCTACTGTTCCCTCAAAAGTGACTAATTATCTCCAATTATCTTGGTAACTAATTGACTTAAAAAATAATGGCTTATTTGAAATCAGGGGGGAAAAGCAGCAAGACTGACAAGTATCACAGAGTTTACTTAACAATTAAAGGAAGCTGTTTTAAGAGCAGTGTCCCCCCTTAAAGGGCCCCTGCAACACTTTTTGAGCAGTGCAAGTAAACACGCGCGATGCTTAGCTTACACTACCATAAATACCTGAGCAAAATATTACACGTGCACGTGAAGCGGCGAGCGCGCAAATCGCTGTCAAAGACGGGGAAAAACCAACCGTGCTCTCTTCAGTTCTCATTATGCACCCCTGGCATGGCCTAAACGACGTCATTGAGGCCATGGCTGTCCGATCGGCTGTCACTGGTCAACTTCATGGCTAATTTCTCACAGTTCCTGTGACGATCCGCCGTCGTTGGCAGTGTGTGCGAACCTCTTCTATGCCTGAACCTGGAGGCACAATTTTGCCGTTTCTTTTGTGTTTTGAGTGCACATGATACTTCCCTTTCAACCAGACCACTCGACAACAAACATTTATTGCTTCAAAAACGCTCTACCAGCCCAAGCGCACACTTGCGAGTGGGCACCCATGCCTGCTCTTTTGTAGCACCAGACAGGAAATAGGCCCCTCCACGTTGCGAAGAAAAGGAGAAAACTCCCCGGCCTGCGATATATCAAAGGCCGCAGAAGAAAACGCCGCGAACAGCCCCCCTCTCCGGTAGAGAGCGCGCAGCTTTCGTCGCGTTGTCCGCAGTCAAGTTGAGAGGGAACGATTGTGCACGATTTCTCATCACACGTAGTTTCGCTGATAGTGAACGGATTTTCATAATTCTTGCAGGAGAAGACTGCTGGGACAATAGACTTTACCCCAAAATACATTCTTTAGTAGTTGATGGTAAGTGATGCAGGGCCCCTTTACTACTTGCTAGCTGAGGTTTGTGTCCTTTACAAAAACACCACAGGCAAAACTTTTGGCGCACATTTACTTCAAATTTACACTTCCCCACTGCATCAGTGTTTGTTTCAGAAAAACACTTAGGCAAGCTCCACCAATCTTGTTTCACAGTTCATGATTAGTGATGCCACAAATCATTGTGCGGGAAAGTGTATAAGATGTGCCCACTACCCATTTTCCAACTTGTGGTATTTTTTGTTGTAGTAATCAACTACTTCTGCTACAAGTGGCATATTTGTATCCACAACACTAATCTATTCAGATAGGCCAACTTCCTTTTACAAAGTCTCTGGGCAGGTGAAAATTGCTCTCACTAAAATACAAATCTTCTCTGGAGCAGCTCCGGGCAGTCCAAAATGAAGAGCAAAAGAGAACTACACTTTAGTGTCTCTTCAATAGTCTCTGCCAAATCGTTTTCTAAATATCTAAATTCTTATCATTTTCAGGCACAGAAATAATTTAAAAATGATATCAAAAGTAAGCAACATGAGCAATCAGGCTCTCCTCTAGCCTTAACTGGGAAAAACACAAACATCTTATCTGCATGCGCTCACTGCACTCTTGGTCAGCTAATTCCCTGGTTCAGCCTTCTAGTGAAGTCGGAGACCCAGGTATGGTGAGCTCATGCCATCCCCAACTTATATAGCTGGTGTTCTCAAGTTACCCCATCACTCTTTTCATCTTCTCAGGCTTTGCAGTGTGTTGTTAAACACATGACTATGACCCCACTAGCAGCACTACAGAACTTGCCATTGACCACACGTTGAGAACTGCGACTAACTGAGGAATCTCGTCGACTATCACAGCAAGCAAGTTGCGCTTTGTGCGATTCACAAAGAAGGATTCTTGAGGACTGCAGCAAGTCTACGGTAACTACTCAGACCAGCCTGCATCGATAACACACACACTGCAACCGGAATGAAGCTTTTTAAGGCCCTGCCAGATTCTGAGCTTGACTGTAAGAATTTATGAATTTTGAAGAAGCCTGCTACGCAAGCCTTGCCATGCTAACCCTGTGTAAAACTAGGATGCAACCAGAGTACAAGCTACAGATGGACTGAATATGCATGCTATGGCTCTTCATTATGCAGATTTTATGTTTGAATTTTAAAATAAAGGCCAATAAAATTCTGCACAGTCACTTTAGGTGGTTATTACTACTCGTAATCCGACAAGCTCCAAATAAGCCAAGTTCCACAGCATTTGCATTTTCAGGCCCTACCCGAAAGCGCAACACAGCCGTAGTGGTCCGCTGTTGGGGTACGCCCAATGTTGGTGTTCCAAGGTTAAAGTTCACGTTTTTTCTCACTGCAATGTGCCCGCATTCTTTGTATGTATAATGCGCCATCTCTTGAGGGACAAATGAACTGTGTTTGTTGAAACAGAGTCCTTCAATGCCTTTCTGGTCATGAAACTTCGCCGTCACGCTATGGGAGAGCTTCGTACGCTGCCCTGGCAAGCCGCGCCGTGGCACTGGTGTTGATCGGAGGGCAGCCAGGGGCGTGGTCAGAGCGCGTTTGGCAGGGAACGGACCAAGGTGTAAGATAAAACAGACACTCGCCGCCTTATCAGCAGTGCGCTTTCGCTTTACGTGTCGTGGGCCGCTGAAATCGACTTATCATTTTGTGAGTGGCGCAAAAAAATTTGGTGCGAACGGGCATGCTGCTACTGTGTTCCTGACTGTTGGTCTGGCTACAGAGCAGCGGCAGCCGCCCGATGCCCTCAGATCTGCGGTTGCGCCCCTCGCGGTAGCCTTTGTCCCCCTACGAAACTTACCGGGAGTTTCATGACCAGAGAAGCATTGAAGGACTCTGGTTGAAGCTTTCTTCTTTTTGCACTAGGGTGCAGCACAATGTTGAGCACAGGTCTTCTGCGCACCAGAGCATTTTCACGTGCACGCTGTTTGCTGAGAAGCACGGCCGTTTTCTCATTGTGCGTTCTCCGGTACTGCACTTAGCAAGAGCGATGATGACTTAAGTGAGGAAGAGAACTGCGTGCCTCCATCAGTTAGTGATGACAGTGATTCGGCTGAAGCAAGTGATGAAGACCACGACGGCGGTGGAGACAGCACCGTGCGAATCATTACTCTGTGAGCTATGCATTTTGTCAAAAGACTATGAAATAGTGGAGAAAGTATTTTTTTCCTGGCATCTAGAGGTTTCCATTGTCAATAGTTTCATACCCGTGCTACACCTACACGAAAAATGACATTAAGTGCTTAATGCCTTAATAAGTGTTAATGCCATTATTTTGATGCAACGAGCAAAAATCTAATGCCACTTGCTCTAATGTCATTTTGATTTGAGAAGTTCCGCACAACTCATTCGCAATCACGAATTCCTTAAATCTGCCTACTCTCGAATGGGGCACCAAATGTAACCAAAGAAACTCTCAGCACCTTAGTGTTGACACGGAAATGTAGCTTAACTTCGAAATAAGGCGATTTCTTGTGCCCTCTTAGCGGCAAAGTTCTGTGGAAAACGAAGTTCACTAAAACAGCGGCATAAGGCAAAACATGACGTTACTCATCGTTTTGAATATTTCGGATTTGGCTGACCGCTGGCAGGCGACGGCAGCTACTAAAGCCACTTTTAGAAACGGTTCACACCGTTTTTTAGAAGACACTATTTCTCAACACGTTTTCTTTTACAAAAACATTTCAACCCTTCCAAGACGTTTTTGTTCCCAATAAAATTTGTAAAATATGCGTACATTTCTCTTTTTGGTCATTATCACCATCATGCCTAACGCCTTCATTGCCTTTGCGTTTCTGTGTGTACCACATCCCACCGAGACAATGTCATTTGGTTTCTTAAAACCTTAAGTGCTTAATGCAATTTTTTGTGCATGTGTGGCCCAGATACTATTTGGAGGTACACGCAGCAACAGAATCATGGCAAGAAAGAGCAGGGAAGCCTGCAATACCCCACAACCACATCCAACAGCTGGTGGGTGACCTGAGGGCTTGAGCCAAAAAGCGGGCCCATCTGCCCGCATGGAGTCCGAGGAAAAGCTACAGGGGACGAGCCATTTCATTTACAAGCTCCCAGTCTGAAGAAATGAGGACTGTGCTGTTTCTAGCGACATAAAAACAAAAGGAGACAGGAGGGAAATTGCGTTCTTGTGCAAAACCTGCAGTAACAACAACCCTGGCCTGCACCCAGAAGAATGCTTCACGTGGTTTCACATGCTGCTCAAATATTGGTAAAAGGTGCAAGCAGAAGGCGAGAGAAAAAATAAATATCCTGCGAGCTTTTCTTGCACCGTTTGCGTTTTTCTTCACGGCACCAGAAACTGGCAAATTAGCTGTGGACTGGAAAGACCGGACAGTGGGTAAAAGTTCCAGATCGCAAAAGCTAATTTGTGTGTTAGTGTGAAAGAAGTGCGGTATTTATAAATTCCACGCAAACGTCAGTATCTGGTAACCTGAAATTATGAATAATTCTTAAAATTCCTACGGGCCCACATTTCGGTTAGGTTTATGTTCAACTGTGCCACGTGGGTGTGAAGAGATGTAGTTTGGGAAAAATCTTTCAATCTTACAACCTGTTCTAATTTTTAACCAAGTGCAGTAACAACCCAGCAAACAAACTTAATGCTGAAGGACAACCATTGACCAGCTTCAATTAAGTATTCCTACTAGCAAAAGCAGCCCCCAACCATTTGTTTTTTTTTTTTTTTGCAACCAGGCTTAGAATTTTTTAACTAGTCCAATACAGCAAAATTTTCAAAACCTTTAACAGAAATGTTGGCACCTAGCGATACAGAAAAATTTTCAAAAGCATCAACAGAAATGTCGGCACCTAGCATGGGGGGTAACCAAGCTTTAACCCCTTACTAGGCCCTACACAAAGCCATATTCGAGGCCAAAAAAAAAAAAAAAAAACCTGAACCAACCTTAAAAAATGGCACAGTAACTAGCATTGTTCTGGTTGCTAGAAAAGCCCTAACGATGCATCACTGTCAACTGATAAATGAAGGCCCCTCCTATAGGTGTCCAACAACACCCTATCCTTATCTGAATCAACCCCTCCTCCCCCCCTTGGCCCCGCCTTTAAACACAAAGGTCACCTTCAATAATGGATATGACCATTTCTGCACACTGGACGACGAACTTTCATTGCTGCAACTGAACACTGCAACTACTTGGCTGCTTTAGTAGGCCCTCAAGTGCATCCAAAAAATGTGAACAGGACAAGTCAGTCCCTGGCATTACTGGAGGTCTGCTGGTTCACCTTGTTTTAATAAAGCCCACTACCCCTTTAACCGTTCCAGGTAATACTCCCTTCACTAGTGGGCATTCGACTACGGTACAGAGAGTAAAACGTGACAATTGCAACGGAAACAAAAAAACCCAGAAAACACTGCTTTCAAGGTATTCCCCCGCATCAATTCATTTTGCCAGACACATTTCTCCAACGTGTGGTATTGAATATGCTGCAAGCCATTACCAGAACCTCACCTCCCCTCCCCCATCAGTTTTACGACCGAAGGCGCTGAAAATAAGCCACATCCATTAAACTGCCTGACTTCCTTCCTGTTTCCGCCTTCGAAATTGAACCTAAATTTTCCCTATTACATGTTCGTCCCTAGGTTGCATCCCCCGTCCTGTGCTTTCTAATAAATGCTGGTTGGGTGGGGGCCGCGTCCCCACCCAGCATAACAGCTGGTTCGATCAAAGTACATTCCAGCACAATGTGACAATTCCTTCACATCAAGTACGCTGCCAAGCAGAAATTCCAGCTGTCAGAGGGAGAGAGTAAAAACCCATAGCACTGTTCCTCAATTTAATCGAGGAGCTCTACAAAGGCGTGGCTTATTTGACCGGCCCATCTCATAAAAGACCTGCCAACCAATCACAATGAAAATATGGGAGATTGGGGCAGGTGGGAGGGGATGGATTTTTTTTAGTTTACATTTCTGACTGATACCTGAAAGGGTTAAGGGTGTTTATTTTGAGCCTTTTTGTTATCGCATCATGAGAAAGACAGGCACAAACGTTGTGATGCCTTTTTTTCACACCTTCTTTCGGTACAGTAGCGAGCGCATTTCCCGGGCTAGCCTGTGTAAGCCTCAACCAACATCCCAGATGCACGGAGTGTGCGGTACTATAAAGCACAATACAGTTGAACCCCTTTATAAGAGACACGTACCGGGGAGCAGTTTCTGTCTCTTATACGAGATGTCTCTTATAAGCAGGGTACCAAGTTTTCACCTACTATTCAGACCCTAGTTAAATGTGGGCACCGTATGACTAAAATAAGCTCAAAGAACGCTACCGCATGTTTGCAAAAGATTCATTCTAATTAATGTTTGCCCAGAATTTATGAAACGTTGTTTGCTTCATTACTGTATTTACACTGTTTTTTACAACTGATTCTACAAGCTTTTTTTCCTTTCCTTGTTTGTGGAAGATGAATCGTAGATGTTGAAATCACAAGCCTGATGAATAGCCAGAGCGACAGCTTCTTCTGCTGTGTGCTCAGGCTATTCATTACGCTTGCAGGACTCAACATCTGCGATGCTTCTTGATTGGGAGCTACGCGAGTGGGAGAGCCCGCATGTTGCGATCGCGCTCCATCCAATGGATGGCAGTAAGCTTCAACCACTTCTTGTCAGTTGCATTTCCATTGGCAGGGCTTCTCATTGTCATTTCATAGCTGACTGGAACCACTTTGTGTTTGCTGAAGTTATAATAAATAGCGACTGCGGGTGTCTGTCGTCCACCTGTGGTTTCCAAATGGAAGCAACTGCAATTAGTGACTGGTGGCACCGCATCTGAAGTTAAAATGTCTGTTACAAGCGAGATTGTTGATTGAAGTTTCAAGGATGGACTTGTCTCTTATAACCAATCTTCTACATCCAATGTCTGTTATAAAAGAGGTTGATTTAATGGGAAAGATAGGGCAGCCAACCATGTGGGTGAATAGTGTCTCTTATACCCATTTGTCTCTTACATCAGTGTCTCTTATAACGAGGTTCAACTGTATATACTTAGCGGTATGCTACGGTATGGTTACGAGGAACAAAAAGTATGCGGAGAGTGCTCTTCCCCTGCACCGCAGATGTCACAGCAGGGAAGACTGAAGTATCCCCGTGATTAAGCAACCACTTTTAGGGAGATTAGACATAGCATTTGTACAATCGCGAGATGTGGTTGAAATTTGGGAGTCTCCCAGATCATTCTGGGGAGTTGGCAGGTATGCCATCATAAGGGTCACCTGACCCCAAGGTCACCTCACCCCAAGGTCACACTGCTACATGGCACCTTTATGGCAAAGCTGAAACACTGAGAGGCCAGTACAGGCTTCTGTGAAACTCCGGCCGAGGCTCCTGAAATATATTATGAGGGAGGCACTGGAATGCCAGCCACAGTTGGACAGCTACAGCAGCTGCAATTACAATACATACAATACATGAACACTATTTGTGCAACCAGCCACACATCTGGTGAAGTTTTTTCTTTTTCTTTTTTCACCTCTTTCAGATGCATGGAGCAATGCGTGAGATGACTGCGAAAAAGCGGAGGGGTTTATGCACAAATTGGTTTTTTCGTGCTTCCTTTCATTATTTCTTGCTGTCTGTTGCTAATTTACTTTCTCATCTTTTGAAAATTTTTTGGGCCCCTGTTCATTTACTTTCAATTGGAGTGCCTGTGATAGCTTGCTGGTGAGGGCTTTTCCCCAACTTCGTTTTTTTTTTTTAATTCATTCACGAAACACAATAAATGGGGAAACAGGAGTAATGCTGCAGTGACATGAGCTTTGTCGACGAGGCTCGTAGCACCACATCATGACACCTTAAGAGCTGGGGTACACAGCAGAGCTGGGTGACCCTATTATGAAGCTAGGGGCTTGACCCACGTCACTAACAATAAAAAAGTTGCAGACGACCCCTAAGCATAGTCTCGTGAGGTGAGAATGGGAAAGCATTTCTTTTGGCTACGATTGCCAGTGAGCCTTTTGTCGATGTCAGCGCGAAGCCTATAACCTGAACATTTGGATTGCAGGATCTCTATCCATGCTGCTGCGAAAATGCCTCCACTAAACTTGAAGGATTAAAGGAGCCATGAAGAGAAAACAAAAGTTTGTTTTATTCGAAAGATTAGGTGTTTCACAGTACCCCAAGCGCTTTCCCGGAAGCAAATGATGCTTTATTCACAGAAGAATAAGGCAATTTACGCCAAAATTTAAATTCTCCCGCTAAAATTGAACATCCGTTACGTGAACAATGGCGTCATAGAGCCGGTCCATGAAACAGATACTTAGTATGTCGACTCCATATAGCACCCACACGCGGGAGTCGACTGAGACGGCGGCCATTTTAAAAATACCAGTAAAACCTAGTGCACCCGCAGCCCTAGTCATGGAATCGCCTGATCCGGAGAACAAAACTCTCGCTGAGGAGCTCGGGCTTGTATTTAACAACCTCACACCACTTGAACACTCAATGCTTCCAAGTGCACGAGCGGCAAGAGTTGTGAGATACGCGGTGGACGGGAAAGCGACCATTCCGCGATAGCCACAACAGACGAACGCCCAAGGCCGTCGGCACCGTGCCCGTCAGCCCCGTCGCGACGGACGAATACAGACTGGTACGTATTGTGCCGTATTTTCAATTCAGTAGCAGTATCGCTTATGCCAGGTATCGTGTATGGAAAGCCGTTCGCTCGAGCTCTCTGCTCCGACCAGAAAGATTCGAGCTCAATGCGCGGTGTGTACGGCAATTTTTTTCCCCAAGGTCAGAGCGCTTTTGACGAAGTCGGCGACGAGCGCCATGCAGCATGTCCGGGTCCCTGCCGTAATCACTTCCTCGGAAATGAAGCGAGCACACTCGTACTTCCTTTAGCTCTCTTTCTCCTCCGTTTGCAAAGTTCACAAAACGTAGCCACTTGCTTCGCCGAGGTTCGTCGTTGGGCAGCACATGAAAGGAGATCTCACCGGCGGGGATGTCTCACTCCCTCGACGATTGGCCCGTACTACATGGGCATTTCAAAACACAGCAACGAAATTTCATTGTAAAGTACTCGAACAAACTGAAGTTTTCAGTGGTTGTAAACTGTAAACGAGCTCGTAACGATAGCAGCAAGCCAACACGACCTCCATACCGAAACCTGTGCGACGAGTGGCACTATCTCGTTGCTGCTCTGTGTTCCTTACTCTCCTTGTTTCTATTTTTACCTTTGCTGGTTGGTGATATGACGGCCAACCTCCTGTGAAGGGATTACGATACCAAGCAAGGTCGCGGCTGTGCGTGCTGGGACGGTTCGTTGGCCCCTAAGAGCCTCGAACCCGAAAATTCGTCTGCGTGACGGCGAGATGTCGAGCTCGGCCAACGGTAGTTTCGTACGCATTGGCATACACGCTTGCGTGTTCGTTCGGAACTTCAACCGTTTACTCCACCGTTCTTTGTCATAAAAAGAAAGTACAGTATGTTTCACGGGCATTTAGCTCGCTATGCAAACTGTAAGCCCTGCCTAACATGCGTTTGCTTTTGCCGGCCTCCGCCAATCGCAGAGCATTCTCAAGTGACATCACAGGTTCTGTTGCGGAAAATGAGCTGGTGGGTCGCATGGTCATTTCCTTTTTTCCTAATTATGTAGCTTATTTGAGCAAAGTTTGCGTTATAAGTGGTGTCGTTATGGTTCTAACGAGGCAATCTTTCGAATGAACCAAACTTGTGTTTTCTCTTCATGGCTCCTTTAAGGGCGCGAACGCAGTTCGAATATGTTGGTGGCCACATTTTGTGTTTTCTTTCTGTTGCATGCTGTATGACACGCGTCGCAGCTAATGGGAATTACAGGCATGGCTTTTTTGGAGGCGTTTTGCCGACACCAATTGGGAGCACACTTTCACCAATCCAACCAAGAAAGACCTCTGCATTAAAAGGTAGCGTGATGGGAGGTATACCTTTGTGATCGGAAGTATACCTGGGAAGCATACTGCTAGGCACAGCCAATCGCAGCGCTAAGCAAGAAGACACGTGTGGGTGAGAATGTCCGATAAATGGCAGCATCATCACCGCCCGATGAAAGGTATCCTCAAAATTTGTTTTCAAGTTACACGGTAGGTGCACAGTGCTTGGCTCAAGTATGTCGCGTGAATGTATCAAACTGCCACCTTACAAGAGTGTTTCGGTGCCTCTAAGTGCGCACCATAAACAAATATCACCTCAGCAAGGGAGTAAAACCAGACAAATGCTTTAGGCCTCAAAAGAGTGCCTGTACTTCACTCCTACTAGCATGAGGTCAATGCATCATTTCTGGGAAAAATCCAATTCAATTCCAATATTGGGGGTTTAACACACCGAAGCTAAGATGCTCACCATAGTGGAGGGCTCGGATTAATCTTGAACCCTCAAGAATCTATCAAATGCACCGAAATCTCAACCCACAGCCCGTTTCACTTTTCAAAAAAAGGGAACAGATAATTTTCAGCAACAGCTCTTAATCTCACCAAGAAACACACAAGCTGATGCTACATTTTGATTGACTGATTGTAGGTTTTAGTGTGCCGACGCTACACAGGTGATAAGGCGCGCCGTAGTGGAGGGCTCCGAATTAATTTTGAACACCCGGGGATCTTTAACGTGAGCCGAAATCTCGAACACACAAGCGTTTTTGCTTTTCGGCTCCATCAGAAAAGCGGGGTTTGATGCTACATTTGCAGAGTTTCCACACATAACAAATGTATTCAGCTAAAAACAGGTGCCACCCCAGCATAGTACTGAGCCCTCTTTTCGTCATTCCAGCGTCCTAACCTTGTTGAGAGCCAAGAATTGAGGTCCCTGAGACGGGGCCCCCTTCACCACTGAATCCGAAACAGTCACAAAACAGCCTGCCCACACAAAAGTGTGCACAGACGATACAGGGGGTGTGCTGGGGTAGAGAAGGCTCCCTTCCTCACCCAGGCATTGGGGCAGAGCGCCTTGTAGACTCGCTGGAAGTACTGGCACGGCTCGTAGCCCTTTCCCTTCACCTTCTCGCACCGGTGGAAGTCCACATAGTTCTGCCAGCAGTTCCTGCAGGCCGGCAAGAAGGGGGCGTTCAAACACATCTCGCCTACAGGAGTGGGTCGAAGTACAAAACCCCTCGCAGGGGCACCTGTACACCGCTAGTGTGGTCCAGAAACGGGACACAGCAAATGCAGACTAAAGCGATTTTCTTTCGCTGTCTTCACATGACTTTGTCCTGCCCTGCGGCTTGTTGTTTGACTTAGTTCGAAGCGAGTTGTTGTGAGAGGGCAGAAACTTTGGTGGGTGCCGTAGGACCTGACTGCTCCTGTTTTTATGCGTGCGTGCCAGATGCAGCAGCTGCTGTTTACCCATGCACACGATGTGAGTAACACATAACTGAGAAGTAAACGCTTCTTCCGACCTTACATCACCTGCTACCTTTGGTGCAAATTTCGCCAAAAGGCGTAGCTGGTTTTCTGCTGCCCCCTGCCATGCAGCACTTCCTCTTGTCACTTCCATCACTCCTCCCACAATGAATGCAATGGCAGTTTGCTCAATTTTCCCGCTTTGGTGCTGCTTCACTTTTTTGTTGTGCTTAAAACAGCACATGCAGACATCTTTTGTTCGAATGTTTGCTTTCACCTCAACTCGGTTTTAACACATTTTCTAAATTCACTATCATAGAAAAAACTCGTACTCCCGGTTGTGTACTACCATTTTGCCTCAAATGTGCCCGAGGCGTCCTTTGCGCTGAGCAATGAGGACATGTATGTGCCACAAAGCAGTTGATTTTCAGCAAAGTAAGCAGGTATGCAGTCAAATTTTTGGCTGCCATAAGTAGACAAATCAAGTGGCATCGACAGACCAAAATGTTCACGTTTAGGTTGCTTAAGAAAGACTACTGTTCACTGTTTTTTTTTTTTTTTTTTGAGGTTTTATGCACCTAGCTACATCTTGGCTAGGAGGCGTACCAAAGCAGAGGGCTGTAGATCAATTTCGGCCACCTCGGAATCTAATGTACACCAAAACCTCGATGCACAAGCATTTTTGTTCTGCACTTGTCGGAGAAAGACTACCTACCATCCTTAGCAAAAAAGAGCCCAGATACTACCTTTTCATATTTTTGCAACGCCGAGTAAGCTCTCCTAGATCTAAAACTGCAGCGTAGTGGAGTGCTGCTTGCTGCTCATGCAGCTTTTCTACGTGTGTGTGTGCGTGTGAGTGTCCCATTTTACATGTATGTTAAACATTGTCTTCTGAACATTCACATTTTGTCTATATCTGTAGTGTTTCTCTGTATTGCCAATTTGCTCAATGTTTAACTCCCACCCCCTTTTTTTTGCTTTTGTGTGTTATATTTACCCTTGTCGACCTGCCCTGTGTGTTAGATATATGATAATGTCAACTTGCTCCCCTATCCTCCTATTCCTATGTACTCTTTCCTCCCCATCTACTCTCTCCTCTACACCAGCAGGCGTCCCGGGACGGTATCCGCCCCTAGGCGAGACAATTTACGCCTGCTGGTGGACCTTCCTCTCTTCCTAAAGAACAATAAATACATGCATACATACATACATAAAGAGCAACATAACACGTTGACATAGTGAGTACACAATTTTCGCCATACGTTTGCATGCTCCTGACATTCTACATGCGAACAACAAATTTCGACCCTTAGCAGCATCACGTAGAACTGAAAAAAAAATAATAATAACAGCTGATCTTAAAGCACCGCCTGACCTTTCTTCCCCTCCACCCCCTTCCAATTTTTACCGTACCGCCGACAAAACGAAATTACAGTGCTGCTAAAAGAAAAGTAAAAGCAGTGCTTTGCATTTCACACTTGAAAAACTGTTATAGTATCGAAGAAGTAGTGGAAAATGTAGAAAAATAACGGCAAAACATCACACAAATGTTATGAAGCAGTGTTGTTTCAGCGGGGAGGCTACGCTTGGCCAATCAAGTGCGCCATAGCGAAGGGCTCAAGGTTCATTTCAATCAATTGAAAATCTTTTAACGTGCTCAACATATGGGCTTTTTTTCTTTTTTTTCATGTCCATTAGAAAAACAGCTGCAGCTGCCAGGATCGAAACCACGCCCTAGGGCTCAGAGAGAGAGAGAGAGCGCGTTCCCGGCTGTAGCAACTACGTTCGCGAACTTGCTCAGGGCTGAGTCAATAAGGCCCATACACGTCATAGTAGAAAGATAAATCCATATAGCAGGTTAAACTCAGGGTGTCTGGGTGATGAGTCGACTGCACTACAGGGCTCAGCAGTACATTTTGGCCAATGAGCTCCCGCAACAGGTAGTTTTGATTTTGCAACTTCATTGGTCTTAAATAGTGATTGTAGGTCTCTTCGATTTGGCCTGCACTTTCTGCATGAGTTCAGAATGAGTTCAGCCAGTTCACCGCCGGCACCGCACTGCGGAACCGGTCCTGCACTTTTGTCGTCTGCTTCTGCACCTCCTCCCTGGGAGGTGCAGGGAACATCGTGAACTCATCCTGCACTCTCCGCACCGTCGGAAAATCGAAGAGAAAAGTGCAGGCGCCGCGCGCTGCACTCGAAAATCGAAGAGGCGAGTGCTGCACTACCTGAATGAGTGCAGCGAGTGCAGCAAAATCGAAGACACCTTATAAATCTAGCCACCCCCCCACCCCCAAACCACAAAGGAAACGATGGTGATCATGTAGGGTGCATATATTTTTTTTTTTTTAAGAAAAAGAAAAGGATGGCAATGCAAGTTGCCCTGTAATTACATCAAACATTACGAGACCCCAACTTCGCTTGGGTGACCTTGACAAGAAAGCAATAAAATACGAAAGACTAATTGTGAGACAAACTGAAATCACAAGCGATGTTATCACACCCACACGTTCCAAATGCCAATTTGAGCACACAAGCACTCGGATGCTTGCTTTAAATCAGACTTTGTGCAATCAACTGAGGTCTGGAATGAGCCTACACTATTCATCGGTACTTAAAGCCCAAAAAATCATCACTTACGCATGTGGTCCTCTACAGCCACTCGGCAGTCTCAATTTTGAACCACGCTACCGCTACTATACGTATGTTCTGCTTCGTCGACTTCAAGCTTCACGTACAAGACTCAAAGGCGAACGGAAACAGAACAATTTATCCTACTGGCAAACTAGCCATAGGCTGCGATCTTTCACTGCATTATGGATATGCAGATAACACCGCCTCCCTCAACTCCTAAAAACGGTTTCGATATAATACCATGCCGCTTTAACACAAACCATCCGGAATTATAATTTATGTACCGCCTTGAGTTTTATTATACACGCAAAAGTGTGTTGATGGCCCACTTACTTGGTCTGGTTGGTGTTCGGGAACCTCGGATCGAAAGGAACGGTCTTCAGCTCGACCTTCTCGGACATGCTGGCAGTGGGGGAACTGCAAAGGACACAAGCGTTCAAACAACAAAATAAGAACCTTCCGAACTTCACATCTCCACCCCAGCTAAAATAATTAGCATAACTCACTTATGCTAACAACAGGTTGTACTAAATTCGCAATGAAATCAAGCTGAAAGTTTAGAACTCGACCTCCCGTGTTCACCGAAGCCTAACCCGGCAAATGCCGGTGCTAAGGCCTGTAGACTGTTGTTGAACGCTAGAAGCAGAGTTGTTATTATTAAAAAAGCACGCATACACCACATTTAGAGGTTAATTTGACCGAAAATAGACGCACGGGAGGCTCTTACCCTTCAAAGGTCGTCCGAAAGACACTCGTCGCTCCGCGAGCTCTTCCTCCAATGGATCTTGGATTGGATAGGCTTCCATTTGGTACGCGAAGCGGTTTCGCGTGAGCAGGGCTCCTTTCCTGCTAAATCTGACGCAGAAGCTACTGGACGAAGAGTATTCTGGAAAACAAATTTCTCAACCTAAACGCCCCACGTTTTAAATCTCACAGCAAAAACTAAAAACACTAACATTTGATAAGTATGTAGCCCAGATATAACATAAAAACACGGACCAATCCTGCAAGCTTCAAAAGCGAAACAGTAACCACGGCTTTCGTAGATAGCGGCGCGACGCGATAACGCGTCGGAGGCGCCAGTCGGCTAGCAGACCTAGGCGCGATTTCATAAAGCGTCCCGCCTTTATCGCCACAGTCGCAGTCCTGGAAATCCCAGCCAAAGCAATGGGACGTCCGTTGTTTCTCGTTGTAAGCTTTTGCATCGTATTATGTGAGTACCAAAAGAACTTTTTTGTTGTTGTTCTGCACCGACTTTTACAGCTTCCTCTACTCAGCCCCGATTTCATTATTTAATTGCGGAAACCACTTAAAGGCAGTATTGCAGTTAGGCCAGCGGCACCATAATAAATGACTGAATGAAAACAACGTCTTGTTGTCGCAGATGTAATATTTGGCGCACAAAAATCCAACGATTCTTAATTTCTTTGTCGTCTTCTTTTTGAGAACTTTGGCAGTTTTCGTAGTTTATTAGATTTTATTGATTGAGTGTGGGCTTTACGCGCCGACGCTTCACAGGCGATGAGGCGCGCCGTAGTGGAGGGCTCCGGATTAATTTTGACCACCTGGGGATCTTTAACGTGTGCCGAAATCTTTAACACACGTGCATTAGCTTATTAGATTTAAAGCACTCTCCACAAAACCGGAGCAAATAAATAAAACAGTAGTACTAACACCAAGATGACAATTTATAAAGAAGTGCATTACGCAAGTATGGAACAACTCGCAACAAACATAAATACGTACTCGTCAGGTTAATGCATTACTTTCGACGCACTTCTTCAAAACAGTTCAAGATAATTTCAAGAGCGTGCTCGACCCTATGCTATTTGCCTAAAAACTCCGTCGCCCAAAAATAAATGTTCAAGTTCCTATTCTGCATTCTCCAGATTTCCCACTCAAAAAACCAACCGCTCAGAAACCTGGTGAAAGAATAAACTATAGCAGAAACACGATCTTTCGCCCAAAGCAAGGATAGACTTGGGTAGTAACATGTAAAAATGTATTCCAGAACTACAAAAACTTTCTGTGCAATTCACTGTTCAAGGTTATCTTGATATTGGAGATAACTTTAGAGATAAATTTGGAGATACATTGGAGATATATTGGAGATAGTGGTATATTTTCAATGACTCTGGAACCCGGTGAAGCTAGCTTCTTATTTTGAAACTATGCACACTTAAAGCTGTCGCTTTCACTGTTAGTTGTGCGAAAAGTTTTTGTACTAGGCAGAATAGCTAGCTCAGTAATCACTCCTGAGAGAACTCTGTAGTATCGAATGACATATTGTTGTAGCGGCGAATCACTTATTCTGCTTAGGCCTTTCTTTCAATACCACGTGCAGAAAGAAAGTTCTCGTTCCTATATTGATCTAAAGAAAATATGATATTATATACAGCTTCCCCATAATCTAAGACTCGGGTCATCCTTGCGTTAGCTCTCGCTGTTCCGTTTCATAGCGTTTTGGGACATCTAATTTTGAAAAATATTTTGTGTATCTTTCGCAGATGGACAGATACATTTATCGGAAAGAAAGAAACAAAAACATGGACTATGTTTATTGATTGTGGGGTTTAACCCACCGACGCTTCACAGGCGATGAGGCGCGCCGTAGTGGATGGCTCCGGATTAATATTTTGACCACCTGGGGATTTTTAACGTGCGCCGAAATCTCGAACACACGGGCGTTCTTGTTTTTCGGGTTCGGGCCGGGAATCGAACCCGCGCCCTCGTGCTCAGCGGCAGAACGCCTTGCCACTGAGCCACCGCGGCGGGGTAACACGGACTATGTTGAGCCTGGTGTATTACACTGTATTAGCACTGTATGTCAGTATAATGCCCTTGGCACCTGCCCGAGTTCAGCTCATTTGAGCAAAACTAATTCGCTGAAGTTGTATACTTAAATTTCGAAATCGTATTTTGTTTACATGCGAGGTCGAATAGTACACCAGAAGGTGCTTTTGCGCTAGCGCTATCACATTTGTTTCATCAATCACAGTTCATACGAAGCTCCTTTACTCAAAAGGACATCCAGCTAAAGCGTCCATGTAGGAAGACGAACCGACAAGATACCGAGAGACGGGACTACAAGAAGAGAAAGGCCAATAACTTGATGGAGAGACGAAATAAGAAAATTCGGAGGCAAAGAAAGGACTCGGGCAGCACAGGACAGGAGCGGGTAGAGGTAAAAATTTATTTAGTGGCTCTACTTCGTCCTGCAGTGGACGTAAGTAGACTGTTGTTGATGATAATGGTGGTAAGTGCAGCAGAGGTATAAAGGTTTAATTATCATCATAATCATCATATTAACGTAATAAGACTGGTTATGCAATCTGCGGGACAACCCTAGTGTAAATGCCGAACTGGGAACCGAAATACCTCCAGTTAAACTGGGTTACCGAACGATTCCTAATTACTCCCAGTCATTAATCACTTCCAGCTATTCCTGCTATAGCTTATCCTACCTATCACCCGTCAATAGTTCAAAGTACAGTGCGCAACACCCTTGTCTATAACACTGAGTTTAACTTGAGCTGGTTATCTCTCAAAACTGCGGACTCAAACTTGTCACAAAAACGTTGAGGTCAAAACATATGGTCAATACTTCAGAATGACACAGTAGTTTTCTTCAAATGCTTTTCGGCCGAGGCAAGATAAGGCTATAAGTACGAAACCTGTGTTATAGGCAAGGCTGTTGCCCTCTGTACTCACCGTTGCATGGTTATCTTTATCTATCACAAAGAGTAGCAGCGTGATGTTTCTCACAGAGCTACGATTCTTGAATGCGCTGCCAAATAGCACCAAAAACTGCCACAACGCAGCCACGGTATCATCAACTTCATTTATTCAGCATATTTTTACATGTTCCGTTCCGGAGCAAGCAACAAAGCCTGAATTTGAGCACCAGAAAGGGAAATTTCGGCAAATAATAGTGGGAATACTAGGGTTAGGTTGTTCGGTTGTCATTTTCCAAAGAAAAACGTATTTACGGTTCCTTGTTATCAAATTTTTTATTATCCTTGTCAGTGATTTTGAGTTGGACGCGCAACAATTATACCAAATATTTCATCCTCGTTGCTTCCTAGACTCCCAACGTTTTCTTCGCTCTAGTTTGATGATGTCTCGTATCAGCCGGCTAGGCACAGCGCTGGAAATATGGCTTGCATTGGCGTTCCGCACCCCCCCCCCCTCTCCCTCCCCCAAGCTCCAGCCATCGGAAATATGTAATTTGGTGATTTAGGTCCGAATAAGCTGTCCGCGATAAGCTGTCCCCGGATAAGTTGTGACCACGGATCTCAACCATGAGGCAGAGATAATTAGAAGGATAAGAATGCGGTGGAGTGCATACGGCAGACATTCTCAGATAACGATTGGCAGCCTACCATTGTCCCTGAAGAAGAAAGTGTATAGAGGGTTTTGGCATATCGTTACCGTGTTTACGTTACCGTTTACCGTGTTTGCTGGAGTCGACTGCGCAGCGCGAGAGTTACCGCGAACGGTAACTTACCCGTCGCCACCGGCTTCCGGTAACACGCTAAACGGTAACGCAAACACGGTAACGATATGCTAAAACTGCCTTATGACAGCTGCATCTTACCGGTACTTACCTACGGGGCAGAAACTTGGAGGCTCACTTAGAGGGTTCAACTTAAATTGAGGACGACTCAGGGAGCAATGGAGCGGAAAATGATAGGTGTAACATTAAGGGACAAGAAGAGAGCGGAGTGGGTCAGGGAGCAAACGCGTGTTAAGGACATATTACTAGAAATTAAGAAGAAATGTGCGTGGGCAGGGCATGTAATGCGAAGGCAAGATAACCGCTGGTCATTAAGGGTAACAGAGTGGATCCCTAGAGAAGGCAAGCGTTGCAGGGGGCGGCAGAATGTTAGATGGGCAGATGAGATCAAGAAGTTTGCGGGGATAAATTGGTCGCAGTTAGCACAGGACTGGGCTAATTGGAGACTTATGGGAGAGGCCTTTGCCCTGCAGTGAGCGTAGATAGGCTGGTAGTGATGATGATGATGAAGCTGTCCCCATGATGTCCTTATCCCCATAGAGTTCCCCCACGACGTCTACATTGTAAATGCCAGTGCTCTCCTGTGTGGCTCACACTCCAGCAAGTCTGATATCACCCCCCCCCCCCCCCCGACTGCAGGTTGATGAGATAAGTTTAGGGCCGTGGAGACAAATAAAATAAAAGTACGGATTATTAAAAAAGGCTGCAAGCTTTGTCCCGATAACAATGATATCAATTTTCTCGCAAACCTGAAAAAAAATAATCTACGCATTAAAGAAATCATATGAAGCAGTGCCGACTACCCCGCTACTTTACAGCGATTTCTATACGACGTCATAGAATCTTTGTCGCGCGATTAGCCGCAGCCAATCGAACTCACCGCCAAGAAGCATGACCGGGCGATTGCAGTGGGACATCTCGTTTCGTTCGATCGTACCACTTATACGATAGCCTGCAGCTAACACACCCATAACTACGTTTTTAGTGCTAAGCCATATTGCGTCATTCCTGCCCTTATTACGTCACTATGGCGCGAAATTTGAATGCTTTTCAGCAATTCTTGCACTCCTTCGGATAATAAACGTTTTTTTTTTTTGTGACTGAAATGAAGCTGTGTGATTTACCAAATGCTAGTTCTTTCAAACTGAACAAAGCTGTAATTTGTCTTGTTTTCATGGCCCCTTTAATGCATTTCTTACAGACCATGAAGCCGTTATGGCAGGTTTGCACTGGATGATTCAACGTCTACAAACAAACAAAAAACTTCAAATTACATTTGCCAATTAGCCGGAGATAACTTGCTGCTCTTTCGAGCCGCTAAATTTAATCTTATTCATTAAAGGGAAGGTGAAGCGGTTTTAGAATTAAAAGAAAAGTTGACTAGCAGCAAGTACACAATGAATAGCTCCCGTGTACGAAATATTTTCGCAATACATGCAATAGAAGCGGCGCAATGAGCAAACAAAAGTGGCCCGATGCCCCGCCCCCATCTCGCCGCGCGATGCCGGAAGACCGAAGAGCGCGGGCGAAAACCGGCTGAAAAACGTCATACCTTGGACTTCCGGCCGGATAGGCCGCCTCGGCCATGCTCTTTTCGCCGTGTTTCCTTGTGAATGATACTTGTTGTTGTGGGTTGATAGCACTCGTTTGTACAATTTTCGTGTTCAAAAAGTATGCACGAACGCCAAACGAGGCGTACGTTATCATGCTGTATTCTTGTGCAGAATAATGCCACGCCGGGATGCTTGATAACTTACGGAAGCGACAGGCGAGGTGGCTGTGCTTGATGACAGAGAATATACTACACTACGTTAAATACTTAAACCGCTCCAATGCGTTTTTTTTTATGCGACGGTACGTGAATGTTCACATTAGATTCTAGATTTAGGAAGGATGGGGAATACTGCTGTACTTTTGCCGGGGATGTTTCGTTCAATTCCAGAAACCAAGTTACATTTGTTCAGGAAATACTTGTTTCGTTAAGCGCGTCGGTTTTCTTTCCCTATGGGCTCAGGGCAGTGTTCAAAAAAACAATTTTTTGGCGAAACTAAAGCAAGGGGCCAATCCTGATAGAAGTTCCCTCCCGGCTAAGAGGTAAACAGTATTCCAAGTAAAAGAACCAAGGCAACCAGATTACTTATTTTGCAAGTATACATGTCACGATAAGGTGATGTTTGTTTTGGAATTAAAAAAAAAACACCACTCCGAACCACCACCGTGCCATAATTTGTGTTGACTGCGGGGGCCTTATTTTTTGCCCAAGATTCCGTGTGGCTGCATATTATAACTTTTTGTCACTGAACCTCAAGTGTCCTCCAGTGATAGTCGGTAATATATATAGTGATGATACTAAAAAAAATTAGGAGCGAAGAGTAAATATACGGCCTCTGTCCGACTAGCGCGGTAAATGCTTAAATCTAGAAATGCTGAAACAGGCCAACGATTCATTATCACAAACGTTTGGTGATTGTTACCTAAAGTAACGTAACTACAACGTAACTGCCTTGTCCGACTGGTCTGTTAATTATAACGAGGTGGCCGTAATATTGTAGCAGAATGCGCAACGAACAAGCGAAAATCAAGCCCTACTACAGCCAATAATGCTGAGCAGGCACTAGTATGCTGCAGTGTTTTCAGAATAAATGCATGTGAAGCAGTAAGACGCCACTCACCGAAGTGCAGCTAGCAATTGCGGAGGCGCCGTAGCGCCGCTGCCGAAATGGCGCGCGCGTGTGGGTCTGTGTACGGGGATGAGTAACGGGGCTGGGGTCGGCGACAACGAACAAAGGAAATGCGGAAGCAAAGTCTCCTTGTTGGTTTATGCGTGTACCGGCAAGATGTGGTCTCGCATATACGTTTACAGCGCATGAACGCTATTTTTTTCGCGTAGTGCACGTACGTGCTTTTCGCTGTAGAGAGAGAGAGAGAGAGAGAGAGAAGGCTCTTTATTAGAAAAGAAGGCCGAGATGTTTGCCGGAATTGCGACACCGACATGCTACTCGGCGGGGGAAGGGGGAGGGGGAAAGAAAAGGCCCCATAGATTACAGGGCAGAAGAAAGAGGAAGAAAGAGAAGAAATAAAAGAAGACAGAAAAATAACAGAAAATGACACTCAGTTTGTGAGTAGTCAGATTACAAAGTCTGTCTTCTAAACTCTAAATCACTGCAGCGACGCCAATCTCGTCCAGATAGTCGAACAACGCCTCCAGTACTTTGCGTTGAGCTGGTGGAGATGGCCATGGACCAAGAAGTACTTTCAAGGTCATTGGTCCTGGGCTGAGGCGCTCTAGTTTCTGCGCAAGACTGCATCTTGCGTGTATGTATGCAGAGCATTCCAGCAGCAAATGCTTCACGGTTTCCGGTGACCCGCAGTTGTCGCAGTAAGGGTTTGTGGTGACACCAAGTCGAAAAAGGTATGCCTTCGTAAGCGCTGCGTTGAGACGAAGTCGGTGATATAATGTCTCTAATCGGCGCGGAAGTACCTCTGGCAGCCTCATCCTGAGCTCAGGGTCTATGTAGCGTAGGAAGGCATGGTGGTGATCTGGAAGGGACCAGAGGCGGTTCCGTTCCATTGAAACAAGCTCCTTCGCCATAGTTGTGGCATCACGCTTAGTGAAAAAAATCTTCCTCACATTGCGCATTTCCAGGCCCCTGCGAGCAGCTTCGTCCGCCTTCTCATTTCCTAAAACACCACAGTGACCGGGAAGCCACTGAAACGTTATACGGTGTCCAGCGTCGTTGGCAAGGTGGTGCAGGTATGTGATGTTGCGAGAGGCATGTTCATGTAGGGTGAAGCAGTCGCTGCGTCGCAGGTTTTGGAGAGCCGCCTTCGAGTCTGTGAAAACAGTCCATTGCTTTGGCTGCTGGCGTAAAATGTAGCGTATAGCTTCCTTGATCGCGTGAAGCTCGGCGGTCATCGATGATGTCGCACGCTCGAGGCGATAGGAGAACGTCTGGCCAGTAGAGGGAATAAATATTCCGGAGGAACTGCGCTCAGATGTGCAGGAGCCATCTGTGAAGATGTGGTTTGCGTCAGAGTACAGCCAGCTGATATGCTGAAGTGTTAATTGTAAGAGTACGCTTTGAGGCATGCTCTTTTGGAGTCGATTCCGGGGATGCTGCATCTGATATGTAGGGGCGAGAGGGTCCAGGGTGGAAAATTAGACGGCATTGCTTTTGGTGCCTGGGAGGGAACAAAAAGATTTAATGTCCTGAGTGTTTGCCCGAAACTCGAATTACCATCTTCAACCATGCGTGTTAGTATACGGCTCTTGGCGTGCAGCCGATGTCGCAGATGTATTCGCACAGTCTCCTGGAGTCGAATCACTTCCAGAGGCAGACAGCCAGATTCAGCGATCGTACCTAGGCACGACGACCCTTTCGGGAGGCCGAGGCAGATGCGGAGGCAGTTGTTTCTGGCCGCATCTAGCTGCTTTCTGCTTGTGGGCGGGAGCTTCTGGAGGACAGGGAGGCTGTAACGCAATAGACCGTCGACATAGGCTTTGCAAAGCAGTACCATAGAGCGACAGTCACTGCCCCAGCGACTGCCGGCGAGATACCCCAGGATTTTTGAGATGGCGGTGATTTTTGTACGGAGTTTCTTCACTTCAGGACCCCAGGAAAGATTCCGGTCTATTAAAATTCCGAGGAATCTGTGGGTTCGCACATATTGCAGGGTGCGGCCACCGAGAACCAGTGGATATCGTTTCATGTGCTTGCGAGTGAAAGCAATGGCGACACTTTTCTCGGAAGATAGGTGGAGTCCTCTCGGTGAAAGGTACGCAGATATTTTTGCGAGAGCTTTCTGCAGCCTTTGCTGCGTGGTACGACGCGATCGCGACGCACTCCAGATGCAGATATCGTCCGCATAAAGTGTGACGTGGACACCAGGTGGGAGTACTCGCTTTAGGTGGATAAGAGTAAGGTTAAATAGCAGAGGGCTCAAGACGGCTCCTTGAGGTACTCCTTTTTCTATAGTATAGTAGGAAGTTGGGCCGTCCGGCGTGGACATGAAAAGTTGTCGCCCTTGCAGGTAACTTGAAATCCAAACGTAAAGTCTTCCACCAAACCCAAGAGCAGCAAGGGATGTCAGAATGGCATCATGAAAAACTGAATCAAATGCCGATTTAATGTCTAAAAACACGGCAATAGGAACATATCCATTATATTTTTCTTCTTCCAGAGATGAAACTAGAGCAATCACATTGTCAATGGCTGCTCTATTTTCGCGAAAGCCGTTCATCTGAGGCGGATAGAGGTTTTTGCTCTCGAGGTACCAGGCCATTCTTCTGAAAATCATTTTCTCCATAATTTTGCCGACACAGCTTAGCAAAGCTATTGGTCGGAAAGAGTCATAAGTCGTTGGTGATTTACCGGGTTTTAGGATGGCCACTAGCTTAGCTAGTTTCCATTGGGGAGGTACTGTGCCACAGAGCCAGATTGAATTATAGTATTCTAGGAGACGCAATCGAGAGTGATGGGACAGTGAGAAATGGCCTCGTAAGTTATTTCGTCTTGACCGGTGAAGAACGTTTGTTCGCACGAGAAATTGCGGCGTTCAGTTCGTATATGGAAAAAGGAAGGTCGATGGCGGGGCAAGCCGCAGGCGGGACTTCAGAGGGGCACTTGTGGGGCGTGTTGGCGGTACTGATCTTGTAGACAGTAACCTACAATACTCTTCAGCCGCCTCCTTCAGTGAAATGTCGTCGTGCAATGATAGCGCGCGGAATGGGTGCAGCTGCTGAATATCGCTGCGCATTCCCTTAACGACGCGCCAAATTCGCGATAGAGGCTTGCGAACGTCCAGTTTTGAGCAGAAGTCCCGCCATCGCTGTCTGCTCAGCTTCTCCAAGTGGCGTCTTACCTGCCTCTGCATTCTGCGAGCCTCTCGAACGTCTTCTGATTTCTTTGTGCGTCGTGCCTTACGTTCCGCACGCCTGCGAAGGGCTCGTAACCTTTCATACTCTTGGTCTGGCTTCAGGTTGAGACGCTCAACCGTGGATCGGGAGCACTCCTGAAGGCAGTTGGTCATGGTTGGAATCAGGTCGTCGTCTCCAGTTGCCGCCGTAATTCTGATATTTACGCGGGCTGTGTAGGCTTCCCAGTCCGTGAGTTTGATCCTCTTTCCACCTCGACGCACAGCTGCATTGTGAGAGGATATGAGAACGGGTAGTGATCGCTCCCTCGCGTTTCTAAATCAGTTGTCCAAGCAAATTTTCGTACGAAATGGCTTGATACAAACGATATATCAATGCAGCTGCTGATAGCTGCGTTTTTCAGGAACGTAACACTGCCGTCATTCAGTGGCTCTATACAATATTTCATCATCAGCTCGGTCGGCGAGTTTTGCTCCACGGGAATTTGATTGTGTGCTCCCCAAATTTCGTTGTGTGCATTGAAATCGCCGCAGATTAGGTGTGGTGGAGGAGTGCTGGTGATGATACTTTCAAGCCTGGAAGCATCGAAGGCAGTCCCTGGCTCTAGGTAGGCAGCAATTAATGTGAATGTTTGAGTGCCAATTACAGTCCTCGCACAGACGTACTCTTCGGTTTGATGAGGTGGGACGGCCACTGCTGCAGCAGGTACATCATTGCGAAAACCTATGAACAGCCGGCTAACACCATTTAAACGTTGCGAATGAAGAATATAATAATTCTTTAAACGAAATGGATCTCCAACGCGAGATTCAGATATCACGACAAATTGAAATTGGTATAAACGTAAAAGTTCCCGAAAGCCGGCAAGTTTCGAACTCAAGCCACGGGCGTTCCACTGAAAAATTGTACAGTTCTTGAGATGGGTGTTTATAGACATTTTCGGAAATGGGGACGGCAGCTGAGTCGTCATTGTTGGGATATTCCATTTCGCTGCTGCGTCGTGAAGCTAGAGGCTATTAGAGGCTCGAGAGCCAGAACAGCCTCGACTTCAGGGAAGTGCCGAGAGGAAGAGTTAGCCCGTAGGAGTGCCTTGATGGCTGCGAAGAGCATAGGAATAAGCAAGTTCACAATGTCGGTCTGGCCGGTCGGGCTTCTTGATTCCTCATGGTCTCTTCGAGAGCGCCGCATAGAGGGAGAGGATTGGTCCTGAGAACTAGCACCAGAAGGGAACTTTTGAATTTTTGGTCGGTGACTGTTCTTGGACTATTCCCGCATAGGACTTTTTCGGAGATGCACTTTGAATTGGTTGGTCATGCGTCGAGTGCGTATCGCTGGTAAAGACTAGATCAGGGTTCGGCGGAGGTTCACGTCGACTTGGACCTTTGCCCTGAATTTGCTCTACATTGCGAGCAAGAGTTGCGGCCTTTTTCTTTGGGCAAGCTCCATACGACGCAGGATGCGGCCCGCCACAGTTAGCGCACCGAGGTTGGGCCCGTGACATGCACTCTTTATACGAGTGAGACCCGGAACAGATCTTACAGCGTACTGGCCCTCGCTGGTAGATTGTTTATAAAACGCCCATTAATCTTCGGCATAAATGGTTTTGTGTATAATAAGAAACATCTAAGGCAGTGCCTAATATTAACAGATGGTATAAAATCCCCCTATGCTGGTTGCCTAATTCAAAAATATTTTGATGGAACCCACTAGTCGACGTCACAGTCACTGCTTTGGGGTTCCCTGTCGTGTAAAGCAAATTTAAGCTCCAAGATAATTGAACCAACAGCACGGGAAATTATAAAACAAACTTCCATTCATGGGCGAAAATTAAACTGCAAGCTAAATTGCCGCAAAGGCAACAGTGCGATCGTTCGCAATGCTTCCGACAACCCGCGCGGCCGAAGGGTGTCCTCCTTTGACGTCATGATGGGCGCAACCAATCAGGGGCGTCGAAAGACGAAAAGCGCGCGTCTTTCAAACGGGGCCGCGCTTTTTGCAAGATAAATGCCACTTGGACTCATGTACGATAAATTTCAATGTGATATTCGGAATCAGCGCGCAAGAAACTATATAACTGTTAATCTAACTCAATTTTTTTGGAAAGCGCTTCAGCTTCCCTTTAACATACACAAGCTGCGCGTTTCTTCATTCAAAACCAGGTGCGAAAACTCAATTTTAGCGTATATCTCTTTAGAAGGTAAACATCTTCTCAGCGCTTTGTGAGCTGATTAGAGAAACACCGGCGTACTGTTCTTTATCCGGACGGCTTCGGAAAGCAGTGCATAAGAATTCAGAAACCAGTCCTGTGATCTCACTGGAATAAAATGCGTAACCCTGAAGTTCGCCCAATTGGTACGACTAAGAAAAAAAATAGCCGAAAAGTTTTATAGATACATACATACATACATACATACATACATACATACATACATACATACATACATACATACATACATACATACATACATACATACATACATACATACATACATACATACATACATTCACATTCCCATTGGCCTATAGCACCCGCCGCGGTGGCTCAGTGGCTAAGGCGTTGCGCTGCTGAGCACGAGGTCGCGGGTTCGATTCCCGGCCGCGGCGGCCGCTTTTCTGATGGAGGCGAAAGGCAAAAACGCCCGTGTGTACGAGATTTCGGCGCACGATAAAGATCCCCAGGTGGTCAAAATTAATCTGGAGCCCTCCACTACGGCGCGCCTCATCGCCTGCGTTGCGTCGGCGCGTTAAACCCCACAATCAATCAATCAATCAACCATTGGCCTATAGCACGGTTGCGTCACCTCCAGAATTTTCTATTTGTCAAGGTTTTGCGCGCTGAGCCGATTACGTGAGATGGCGCGAGAAATCTACCCCACCAGATGTATTCTGCGGGTATTTCCACCCAGCTGGTCATTGCTGCGACCTGTGGCTCAACCACCACGCCCTGCCCTATTCGGACGTCCATTATCATATCGGGGAGCGGCCTTCCCGGTGCCGCTGTGGCATTCGTTTTCACGCGGTCGCAAACAGGGCGTCACTCTCGCGATAACGTACCCGCGCCTCGTGTTCCGCGCGCGCATGCAGCGGTCTCTTGTCAGGGCTGAAAACAATGAGCTTTGAGCCGGAAAATTCGCTGCTGGTTTGAGCATTTCTTATCCGTCGCACTTTTCCCGACGCGTGATGCGAACGCACTCTCTCATAGACTGCACTCATTTGTCCTGCACTTTAGCACTTTGCCGACGACCGAGGAAGACAACATTGTTTAAGTGCATCCTGAAGTGACATATCATGTGCTTTGTGTACACCCTCTTAATACACTCCTGAATTTAAAAAATAATGAAGTTTTTTTTTCGTTTGAATTATTTGGCAAGAGCACACCGTACAATGTCGGATGATGGACGTATTCACGAAACACCATTCTTCTTTCCGTGAAGAAGAGGATTATCAAGCTCCCCTTGTTTGAATTGAAAGGAGTAGCCTTTGGAACTCAATCAGTGCCAGTGCAACCCCGAAACACTTGTAACCGAAAAGACGCAAGAAACATCGAAAAAATTTCAAATTTCGCGCTTCACGACGTCAGCAGTGACGCCATAGAGGGAAAACTAAAAACATAGTTATCAGTGTTTTAACGGCACGTTAGTATTCAAGTGATACGATTCAAGTGATACGTTAATACATTGCAGGATCTCGAGACCAGCCTAATGCTCTCTTGTTTTCCTCTATCTATACTCTTATTCATCGCTCACTCTCTGTAGCTCCCCGCTATCCCAGTACCACTTTCTTGTGATCGGGGTTAGAATATCGCGCCAAAAACACGGTAGGCGGTTATTTCACAAATATCTCCCCACCATCTCCAAATAGGGCGTTGGGCGCCCTACGCAATGCACGGGTCACCTCGCTTAATAAAAGCATGGGTCTGCGTACTAACCAGCTTCAAGTGGGACGTGGCTGCGTTAGAGCAGCGTTCTCAACCATGAATGCGCCTAGGGCCCCTGTTAAACTTGAAAAGTGATGAGGGACCACACGGTGGAATATGTTGATTCGTCTCATAATGCCAAGCAATTCGCACTTGTAGCTAAAATCGCCCACATACTTATTCAATGCCCGACGTTTGTGACAGAATTTTATGCTGATGCGTGTTGTATTGCCACAAAATTTGTTCTTGCGGCTAAAAGTTACCTAGACGCTTATATGCGAAATTTTGTGTCTGGCTTTTCCGCTTAGCTGGCGTGTTATGCAGAAAGCCAACATTGAAACATGTGCTACGAGGACATATGCCACCTTTTTGCGCAGGGGCGGGGGTGTCAAATTCGGCTAGGGCTTCGCGGACCCCTGAAATTACCCCTCAGAACTCCTGGTGTCCGCGGATCCTCATTTTAAATCCACTGCGTTAGAGTACCTCCATTACATGATACCGGAAACATATGGAACCTGCTCCAAATGCCCGTTGTTTTGTACTTAGCGATTGTACTTAGCGTGGCTGTAAGCCACGACACACGAATTGTTGTGCAGATCACACCACTGCTCGCAATGAGGACACGAACAGATTTTATGGTCGCGTAGAGCGAAAAAGGCTCATCGCGAGTTTGTGGCTGTGTCCCCACTCCTACGGCCTCTTGGGGCTCCTTGCCTGTCGTGCCCGTTCGTTTTAAAATGAAAGCTTTAGATGCCTCGTCAAAAACGAGAAGTGAAGAGACTTCGTCGTCCATCAACACGAGTGCTACCAAAATGACCGGCGCTAGTTGGAGAAAGTGGATCCGTGTGAGATTCGCCAGAGCAGCAGGAAAGCGCGTTACCACTGCGCAAACCCTGCACCCTGTTAGAGGGGGAACAAGAACTAGCCTGATGCGTGACAGGTGATCGTGACGGCACGGGAGTAGAACGCCGAGGAGAGCTCTGACTGTGCGGAAGTAGGAGTAATTCGCGCCACAAGACGAAGTAAGAAAAGCGAAGAAAGGGACGCAAGCACGATGTACCATGCAAAGAAGTCTCTGATGAGTATCGCTAGGTTTACGCCTTCGAGGAACGTAGGAAGTTCCCGGGGAATCGGCATTGCTCCGTGCAACGATGAAATTATGCCGATCATCACAGATTTCCGCTCTTATTCTGCCATCACTACTTACTTCGTTTGCAGGTATGACTGGAACCTGCGGTGCCAGGCTCCCTCGCCGGCGGCAGCCCATGGCGTCGGCGTCGGCTGGGGTGTCGAACACCGAGATCCGCGAGTCCTGGAGCTACGTCAAGGTTCGTGAGCACGCCTACATGTTCTGGTGGCTCATGTTCGCCGACCTGCCCGACAACCTCTACCAGTCTGCTCCGCTCATCATCTGGCTACAGGTATACGCTCCTTCTTGTCTGTTATCATCATCATCAGCACAGCAGCAGCCTGTTTATGTCCACTGAAGAACGAAGGCCTCCCCAAAATGTTTCCAGTCACTTCTATCGTGTGTTTGTCAAGTTCAATATTTGCCCCGGAATTTCTTGCGTTCATCTCTGCGTTGACCATCCGCTGGAAAAACTGATGAGATGCTCTACTAAAACTCCTCTCGCGGTGTTTACGTAGCGTGACGCAAAAATTTAGCGTTTGCCGTACGCAAAGGCGACAAACGCTGTACTAAAACTCACCATTATTTCAACACCCTTCTTGGAACATGGGGGTAAAGCTGCAAATTAGGGTATTGGAAACTAAGAGAAAGGGTGCAAAATGCCTGCAACTTTGTAGGTATTTTCTACCCGTTTACAGGGGTAGACTTTAGCATTTTCTACGAGCGGGGGGATGTTTTGTGTCTCGCAATGTTTTAAACAATATAAATTCGCATAATTTAATTATTAGCAGCGGAGCTGTTTAGGCTTGAGCTTGGTTGGGTGGCGTTAGCAAAAAAAAAACCAAGAAAAAAAACTGCGCCGCCTGTAAAGGGTGCACCACCGCAGATAGAGTATTATAACCGTGAAGCCCGCTTTCGCGCCTGCTCGAGAGTGAGCACAGGGCGCGCATGCATGGTATGTGCACCTCTTACTATATATACCATAAAGGTGATAATCTTTTTGGAGTATTAGAACCGCAAAAAATGGCGCAGTTTGCACTAGTGGTCCAAGGCAGAAGAAACAGTGTAGTGGGGTCGACCTAGCTTGCTTCCCCCCTTTGATCTGCCTGTAAGTGTGGGGGACACACTGGAACAGCCTTGTAAAATCCGGCTGAACTTGGCCTCACCCCTCAGCACTTAGCCTAGCCTGGCAAGAACATCACAAAACCAAACGAAACTTCGCAAAGCCTAGCAAAACCTAGCAACACCGGAAGAAGCTAGAGTCGACCCCCAGCATCGGCTGTTTTTTTTTTTTTTTACTGAACACCTTTTTCGCACTCTTTCAACACCCTACAGAAAACCGAAGGTGTTGCAGTCAGTCAGCACCCTTTTTGCCACACGAAAAGGGTGCAAAGCTACAAATTAGGGTGTTGGAACCTAACAAAAATGGCGTAATGACTTTCCAACACCATTATTACGCTTACACTACACCTTTATTAGGCAATACGGGAGTAGAAAAGTTTAGTGTGTGCAGTTTACCTGTTCACCTTCATCCGCATTGTATGACCTGCCCGACCCTACGTTTTTCAGTCATGTGTTCTGAACAAGATTCGATAATGTATGTCGCTCTAAACTGCACGAGGCAAGGGGAATATGACTTCTCTTTGGTAGGCGTTAACCAAGTTGCACATGATTTCTAATTGTGGTTACGTTATTCGGCGACCCCCATTCCACAGCGTTCTAGCATTCGATTCAAGAATTTCGGGACATCACGGTCTCTCAATTCGAAAGTTATTTGCCTTGCTCAGCAAGCATTCGAGGCAGACCTTGCTGTCTGCCGGGTTCTTGAGGGGTGAAAGCCTTCAGGTGTAACTCTATGGACGCCAACTTTTTAATATCATATCACACGAACGTACTGGACTCGTAAAAGCTTTCTCGCGAAGCTAGTAAGGTAAAAAGGTTGTTTGTATGCGTTCGCATATCTTGCGGACAATATCTTGGTATTTCCGGGCGTACATTTGTGGTATTTGGAGATAATATAGAATGAAGACAATATATTACATGAACAAAGGATTGAGGGGTGACCGCGCAGGGATGCTAAGAATTTCAACATCGGGTGGAGTTATTGTTTTCTGAAATTGATTGATTGATTGATTGATTGATTGATTGATTGATTGATTGATTGATTGATTGATTGATTGATTGATTGATTGATTGATTGATTGATACAATTGCACGTGGCGCGCAGCTATACTACGCACTCTTGGCCAACTTCCAATGGAGATGCAGTTTCTTGGTCAATCACGTGGTTGGTGAGGGGGAGGTGAAAACCGCGCTACTCAGCGCTTCCAAGATAAAATATAAACAGAAAGAAAGAAAGAAGAAAGAAAGAAGAAAGAAAGAAAGAAAAGAAGGGAGGGAGGAAGGAAGGAAGGAAGGAAGGAAGGAAGGAAGGAAGGAAGGAAACTCATCACATTTTGAGCAGTCTTGTGACCGCTAAATATGCTCTGGCTGTAATCACGAATCACACGTGTCACATGCCCCTGCCCATATCGCTAACGTCGCCGACTCATGACGCATGCGAGGGCGTGTTATCGAGCTCGTGGTTTCACCCCCGTATCGGACGACCGGGCGTGTTAATTATCGGTAATGTTTACACGAAAAGACTCGTAGCAGCGTATACTGTCGACAGTGCGTATTGTCCCGGTGACATTGAGCAAACGTAGATGAATGATTCTCCTCCAGTGACCCATCGTCACGTGACGATACAATAGCGCTATCGGGCTTCTCAGCTGTCAGGTAGAATCACGGGAGTGTGGCCCACCCCACAGCCACGACTACGACGGCTCCATTCGGCCCGCGTTCAGGCGCGTGAACCCGATTTCCTGGAAGCCAGCAGTTATCGCCGATCAGACACGGTTTCAGAATACAATACACTTTGACGCAGTACTGCTGCCTTCTGGAAAATGTAACAGGAACTCAGAAAAATAGTCACCTTGTATTAAGCATACATGCCTGTCTACTTACCAAAAAGAAAAGAAAAGGTCCGGCGCACCCATGCACCGCTTACGGGTTCTGAATGCAAAATCATAATCATGTCCAACTGAATGCCTCGCGCGTTCAATTCCGCCCGCGTCCTGTTGCTGCGTAAAACGAGTAACTCCGTGATCCACTTCTGCCTTAACGCTTTCGAATGGCTTTGGTCTGTCTCTTACACGTTGCGCCGCTGCTCCTTCCTACCGCCGTGTATTGTGGATTTCACTGGGCCCTTCCATGCACTCTACTGGCGTGGCAGGGCCTTTTTCGCTACTGCCGAGTTTAAGCGCGTGCTGCGGAACACCTCGCGCTATGTAATGCTTAAGCGACACGTGCTCTAGGATCTGACTCGCTGTAACAGATGCTGACGCCAAGGTCAGCTTTTCCGCTCAATGGGTTATTCGGTGCTCCCGCTTCAAAACTTGTGCGTTAACGCGCACGTGATTCGAGACATCTTGCGCCAGCCTATAGCCATCGGGTATACAGTGGCGTAAGTCCATGACGCACGCCTATTGCGCAATGAGTTAAGCATTAGATGAAGCCTAAATGTCTTTTAGACCCCATTTAAAAGAATACACCATCTTCCCGTAGGGGAACCCTGAGTAGTATGCGAAGACAGCCATGGGGAGTCGACTTGAAGTTCCCATTAGTTTTCAGTTCGTCGTTTCCGTGGACGTTCTAGGCTTCGCGTGCCTTCGTTGTATCAGTAGCTTATTGACGTTAGTTTGAATGAGTGAAGGACCTTAAGGGCGCTTCGTAGCAACATGCTCCCGTCTCGTTTATTGTACCGCAGTGGGAAGAGCGCAACGGTACCTCCCGTTGCGACCAGAGAGTTCGTGGATCGAACCGGGCGCCGCCTAACTATTTCTTTTATAGTGGACTGAGCTGACGTCAGCCCGAGACGCTGGACAGGGCTGAAGAGACGCCATGCGCTAGTAGAGTGCGGACGGCGGACAACGACAACGAGGGAGGGAGGGACACAGCCCCGAACATGAGATGCTTCGCATCTAAAAAACAGGATCCTGATTAGCACGAACAATGCCGCAACAAAACCGCCTATATGGCTTTAAAGTGACCGTGAGGGCTGCAGGTATCCACCTTTATGTGAAACAACTAGCTTTTGATAACTCGTTCAGTTCCATTCCGCCCTGAAGGGAGTTTTCATGCGCACACACAAAAAATTACAAACGCTTATAAACTTTCAACTTTCGCGCCACAATACGTCAGTAGTGACGTATTTGAGTAGGCACCAGAAACAGCGTAATTAAGAGTGTCAATTCCACGTAGCATCAAAGAGCCCGATCAAATGTAACCAGAGCCACTTCTGCAACAACAGAATCTTTTTATTAGCGGTAGCTTTTGTACGCGGCCGCCGACACAAAGTAGTCCCTGTGACGCTACAGGGGAAGTGCGAGCAACTAGCAGGTAAATCACCCTTGCGTTTCGTTTCCTCGTTATTTAACATATTGGTTTCAAGTTGGCATCAATATTAAGATATTTTTATTCTGATGTGACAATCTTTCGAAGGAAGCTTGTATTTGTCCTCCCGATATACCTATGAGCTGCCCAGTTTACAAATCTATGAGTTTTTTTTTCTCACACAAGCATTCTTACACCACTAGTTCATTCATATATACATATATATAATCATTTTACATATTCTACAGAGACCATGGGGTCAACCTTGAGTTTATTTGGTCAACTTGCAACCCACAAGTCATCCTCGCGAAGAAGCGCGTATGCTTTGCGGCTCATTCTTGGATTCTCTGCGGCAAAGAACGTGTTTGCCTTATACACACTCCCCGTCCTGGTCGACATTCCCTTCTATATCCCATAGATACTGACGTGTCTAGTAAAAACTAACAACAAGGAAGAGAAAACGAGAGGGGATAGAATGTACCCCTGACGTAACGTCTCGGCTGTCAACACTGCGTAGGCAGGAAGGCTTCATTCATAGGCCCAGCTAAATCGATACATTCTGCTCCCTCGGAGACAGAGCTCCTCGCAACGCCGCCTAGATCAGAAAGCCTTCTTCCCAGTGCCGCCACGAGTGCTACCATTGGCAGCCAGGTTTTCCGAGCTCACTTTTGTCGAGATAAGGAATAACAAAAACGTCACGAAACTGAGAAATCCCCGCCAGATCACTTGAATATAAAAAAAAATTAAGGAGTGGCTGTGAAGTGCAAGCCTTGCTGGTCCTTAGGCAGTGTTTCTGCGTGACTCTGCAAACTGCTGCCACCAAAAGGAGGGGGGGCTAAAGGGGCGAATAAATTTGCAAGTTCCGGAAGGGGATTGCCTGAGTCTCCCGAGATACGCACATACCGCGCGTCTCGAGTAGTGACTGGTCCTATATAGCGAGGTGTATCGATCGGTAACTTTGCTGACAACTATAAAAAGTTTGCCGACGTCACAGCGTATCGGATACCGGGCACAGAGATGGAAACGAGCGGGGCAGAAAAAAAGGCTAGGAGGTCAGATTAGATGCTGGGCGGGAACTCCGTTACTCCTTTTTTGCGGCACTGATTTCTACTCGCCGAGGCCGGTTTTCTAATAAGGGACGGCGCTGTCTCGGGCGTCAGCGTAAAGTTCGGAACCGAGTTCGCGTACCTGCTCGAGCGTTAGCGATGTAGGGAAAATAGTCTCTCTCTCTCTCTCTCTCTCTCTCTCTCATCTCTCTCTCTCTCTCTCTCTCTCTCTCTCTCTCTCGTCCTCTCCTCTCTCTCTCTCTCTCTCTCTCTCTCTCTCCGTTTCCCGTTTATAAGCGGTATCTGCGTAACCGAATTAAGGTAACGACTAACGCGGCTACCGCTGAAGAAATAATAGTGATACGACACGTTAACTGCATGGCAAAAAACAGGAGATTCCTGCTAGCCCGCACTCCCTTTTAAATTTTTCTCAGTTTACAAAAACGTCGGTGTCAACCAAGGAGTACAACCTCCTTGGTGTCAACTCTCGTGCTTGCAAACAGATGGTGGTCATCTACTCGTGCCTACACAACACATGTAACAGGAGAAGACCATATATACGGCAACCGTGATAGTTTTAGCGGAGCTGCGCCCCCCCCCCCCTCCTTTTTTTATGCGATCTTATCGCGTTGTCAAGCAGCTGTGAGAAACTGTGGGAGGACGGCGCAGAAGCTAATTCATTCCAATCGCTCGCACGAGATTAGCGAGAGATAATCTAGCCCTCGTGACACCTGCGTGCTACAAGCGTATCTTGCCAGGCCAAGCAGAACGCCCCACTCTTTTGTTTCTCCGTCGACAAAGATAGCTCGGTGTAAACAATGCCGTGACAGCCAGCTCTGCGTTTCGCGAGTCCCGTGCGACTTGCGAACCGATGCCGTAGCGGAAAGAGAGTCACGCGAAGCTTTCAGGGATCAACGGTGCCGAGTAATGGACCGCGCCGTGTCGTCGGATCATCCGGATAGATTGGCAGCCGTGGCGCAGCGTCGTCGCGCGCTCGGCTCGCGATCGACGGTTACGAAATAGAATGGCTTTGAGCTCCTGTGCACCTCTCAGCTGGTGCGCGAGCCGTCGCACGTGCCGAGTGGTATTTGAGCTCAGTGTAGGCTTAGTTCGGGCGCGAACTCGATCGATCTCGCGACTTAGGCGCTTTCTCGAAACACACGTCGCGAGCGCGAACTTCTCTTGCAGGACGTCGACACACGCGTTTTTTTTTTTTTCCTTCTGCACACTCATTTACTTTTAACAACCTCTCGGTTCGAACGCTTTTCTTTCCTCAATAGTTCGAAGCATCCACAGGCGCGCATGCGCACCGACAGGCATACAGGCAAACCATGAAGCTGGTGCGCCTTAATTCTGGACGCGCACTTGTTTAAAGGGACCCTGTAACGCTTTTTTAAACTTTTTTTCTTAATCCTATATTCTTTCAGGACGTAGTCAGCAAACAACAACCAGTACTTAGAATAGGGATTCCCGGCTGAGGCGGCCGCTTCTCTGATAGAGGCAAACAGCGAAAACGCGCGGGTCGAGATTTCGGCGCACGTTAAGGATCCCCAGGTGGTCAAAATTAATCCGGAGCCCTCCACTACGGCGCACCTCATCGCCAGTGTAGCGTCCGCGCGTTAAACCCCACAATCAATCAATCAATCAATCAATCAATCAATCAATCAATCAATCAATCAATCAATCAATCAATCAATCAATCAATCAATCAGTACTTAGAATAGAAGGTCACAAAGTACCTCAGCCAAAAAGTACTGCTCTATGCCCACCAGATAACTTGAAAACTTCATCACGAAAATTTTCTCTCTTTCTCGGTGTTGGCGTTCTTCGAGCGCTCGAATTGCGTCGTTACGGCGGCGTAACGGCTATTGGCCGGCTTTCCTTTAGCTCCAGCAATGAACGCACCGATAGCCACTTTAAAAACAAAGACACAAAAGCGAAGCAGAAACGGAAGGCGTATCTGCTGCGACGAGCAAATCAACGCAGTGCCGCTCCGTGCTGGCGATAGCTATAGCTTTCAGAGTGCTTCCAGACCAGAAGGAAAGAGTGAAAGCATATATCATAAGTGTTGCAGGGTCCCTTTAAAAGATTGCAGGTGTCTCCATGAGCGCTTTTAAAACGGCCGCTCCATAGGGGTGTAGATCGTGGCGGCAAGTTAATGCTGACAGTGCGTCCTACGTAAATGCGTATACTTACACGCAACGCAAAGCATGCATCGCCATTCCTGCTACCCCTATTTGTTTATGTCTCAACGTTGACGATGATGATCGATAGGTCGGAGGAGGCTCGAAATTTTTTTTGGACCAACAATCAGTCGATTTTTCCAAACAAATCCAAAAATCAAACGATTGTTGGCCCCACGGCGATTTGGAGGTCTTCTTGATCCATGCACAAGCCCCTGGAACGTCGCTGCATAACTTTTTCTGTTAACTTTTTTTTTTTTGCATATACAGCTGGGCCTATCGGTTCGTGACAAAAAGAGCGTCTGCTCTCCCTTGCGGGTAGGGGAGGTCTGAAACGATGTGTACATGAGCGCGCTGTTAATTTCGCAGGGCGGACCGGGCGCGTCGTCGACGGGCTTCGGCAACTTCGTCGAGATCGGGCCGCAGGACATCCACCTCCAGCGCAGGAACCACAGCTGGGTATGCGGTGAACTTGGTATGCGCGAGCAAGCCGTATCACCGCGTCCCGCGTGACGACGGACGGTGAAGGACGAACAAATAAGTTGTGTGTATACAGCGTAGTTTAAAAGCCGTGCACGGTGAATGCTGTGTGTACCATGTATACGTGGGGTGCCAGTTAAAATTAGGTTGATTACATTTTTCGTTTCACCATTTGGGCCTTTCCAAGTCCATTGCCTGTTATGTGCAGTAAAATATAGACAACTGTGCGCAGTAAGATTTTACATTTAATGCAGTTACAAAAGAATGCATGCATGCATGTATGTATGTATGTATGTATGTATGTATGTATGTATGTATGTATGTGTATGTATATGTATGTTGTATGTATGTATGTATGTAGTATGTATGTATGTATGTATGTATGTAGTGTATGTATGTATGTTTTGTATGTATGTATGTATGATGTATGTTGTATGTATGTATGTATGTATGTATGAGTATGTATGTATGTATGTTGTAGTATGTATGTATGTATATGTATGTATGTATGTATGTATGTATGTATGTATGTATGTATGTATGTATGATGTATGTATGTATGTATGTATGTATGTATGTGCATAATGAATGTACACTTATGCAGGAATCCACCGCAAAGTCTTCAAGGGAGTTTCTCTGGTTGAACTCATTTCGACCCCGGTGCACACTGGTCCGGGAGGGAACGAGGCGGCCCATAATGTGGCACGAGGGCTTACTATCCGTGCCGGGGATAGCCTCACCCCTATACCATGGTGCCCGATCCGCGAGTAACCGACTAATCACCTATCACGACATCGTCGTGCATTACGGCCTCGCCCGCCGCCATTACCCCCCCCCCCCCCCCCCCCCTCCGCTCATCCTGGGCTCACCAACTACTATATCAGGAACGACCCTGGCAACTCTTGCAAACGAATACCCTCGCTTGCCGGGCACTACTCCGTCGCATCTACCCCGTTCAGTCCCCTTCACCGAATGGCCTCCTTTGGGGCGCCCCCGCCACACTTGTGCACACTAGGTGGTCATGCCCCCAAGATCCCTTCCCGTATGCAAATAGCGATGAGCAGTGGGAGCGTGCGCTGGGCAGCTCGGATCTGGACGTGCGAACACTCCTGGGGAGGTATTCTCGTACTTGACCGTTTTGAAAACGTCCGTTTGCGTCCGTTTTATTGTGACGTACATCCCTATGTAGGCGGGCTTCGGGTTGCCATTTGCGCAAATGTTCTTGAAAACGCATTTTAAACGACTAAACCAAATTTAAACTACCTTTTATGTGTTTATTGTTCCGCCAGCGAACCAACAACAGGGCGACGAAAAATCGTCTGCTCCGAAAAGCCGCGGCTCGTAGCTCCCCCGTGCTTGCACGGCGTCACATCCGGGTGTTTGGTTTTAGCCAATCAGGGCTTGCTCAAAACGGACACCTTTTAAACGGACACAAAACGAAAAAAAAAAAACACGAGAATACCGCCCCTGGTCACAGGAGCTGCCACCGTCGCCGCCAGACTTCAACCGGCGGCCACCACGCACCGCTAAACCACAGGACTCAATAAAAGTGTCTCTCTCTCCTACGGCATCAGCACGGATGCCGTCTTTGCTTAAATTACATATTTCGCAGCCTTGTTTGGCAATTTTCCGTTAATAATTGCAAAGATTAAGAAATTCTATAACCGTTCAGTTACCGATTTTAGAGACGACGTTTATATTTAGGGAAAGTGGAAGCACACAATAACAAGAAGAAAATCTGTTTTGGCCATTGGTTAGAGGAGCGCGTTCTTAAATTCTCAAGTCATATTTCAAAGCGGACGGTATATGCAGCTAAATTCTGCATACGCGGACGCGGCGCCGAGTGTACGTTGTACGAGACGCAAACAAGAGAATAAATAACTGACAGTTTATAGGTAAAACGTGTTCCGAAGTTCCGGACGTCCCCGGTCTTGATGTCGGCAGCAAACTCTAAACGTGCATGCGCCGGGGGATGATGGAGGGCCGCCTTGCTGACCCGGCCCTTCCGGCCGTCAACTTCAGCGGCCGCAGCACCAGGCCGCCGTGGGATATGTTACTAAAGCTTACCCGAGAAAATGCTTAGGTCGCGAAGACAAGATCTCGCGCGTCGGCATTTCCTTTACCGTCCCGGGAACAAAATCCCGGGCGTGAAGGAAATATGACACCCCCGGCTTTTCGCGAGGCACACGACGCGACTGTGAGATCCCGCACGCGAATATAATAAATTTTAAAAAGACCAAGAACTGGAAGCAAGCCGATCAAGGTCGCGACTTCAGAATCTACCTGCTAACCGAGAGCAACACCAGAGCATCGGTGCCGTCGTTCTTCCGTATTGTGCCCTAGCTGTTCTACAGCGGAGCTGTTTAGGCTAACTACCCCGTTTTTTTTTTGTTTTTGCGTCCGAAAGTCGAGAAAATCCGCTTCCCTCCTCCCCACACCGGCACACCTATCTCTCTCTTCTGCCCTGGTTCGCCCCTGGTGCTTCGTATTTTTATACAAGATGGCGTATATTGCCCCCAGAAAAAAATTGCTCAGGTTTAACACTTCCAAACCTATAGTTACCACGAGCGAAAGCAAAGAATGTGCCCAGTGTTTCGTGAAAGTTTGCCTTGGCTCGAGATTTCACATCCTGCCGTCTAGCTATTTGTACTGGATGACTGAATTCGCTCTTTAGCTTGCTCTGAAGGGCGCACAGAGACAGCCCAGCGGTACGCCATCGATGGCAAGACTGAGGGACCAAGCGCCGTCGAAGCAGCAGTTAAACCCTCGCCCAGTCACGTGGTTCGCTTGCGCAGAACGCAAGCGAAGCGATAAGAAGGGCGCAGCTTGCGCGCCGGCGGCTGATGGTCAGTGCGGCGCGATGAATGACCAACTTTCGCTCTAATATCTTACCAGCAATGCATTTGTGTTTAGAAGTGAAGCTGACTTTAAGAAGATCGGTGTAAGCATGGTTTTGTCTAAGCTGGCTTTCCTCTCATTGTGTGTTGCACAGTGAAGCCTACACATAAAGAAACAATAGGCGGCAATGCGCGCGGACGCGGCGGCAGGAGGCCACCGACGACGATCAGGCGCGGACGTTAAACGTAAGCGCGATACCTGTCGGGACCCCGCAAACAACGGGACGAGAAACGCAATACGTCGGCGTGGCTACAACCCCCGCTGAACCCAAACCGACGGCGGGGTTTGAGCGGGAGTTTGTGGCCATTCAATAACCCACAAACCGCTCCGCTGGCCATACACATTCAGAGTGGAATGGTACTAAATTTTACCGCTCTTTCCTAAAAGCTGTAATGCACTAACTAGCCCAACGGCATATTTTATCTTGATGGTCATGCTTTCATGTAGCTGCGATCACCTTTGCCCGGATTAACGCCTCTCCACACTGCTCGCGTCTGCCGGCTGTGGACGCGATCGGGGGCTTTGATATGAAACGCTCTTGACAGCCCAAGGAGTAAATTCTAACGTTTCTAACGTTTTAATACACAACCACTAGGGCGGCCAACCACGCATTATCGATGTGCGTATTATCTTATGTAGAACCCCTCCTTCTCCGCGATTTTCAAGTAACCGTTTTGACACAGTGGAAGCCCGGGGGCTTCACGCAAGCGCCGTGTGTCCCTGAGATCTTGTCAGAGCTTTTCGGTCGACAAACCGGTCTATATGCATTAGCTTTTCGACAGGACGCCATCGGTCACACAAAGAAAGCTGTCGCTTTAAAAATTCAGTGCCATTCCACTCTGTGAAGGTGGTTGGCCAGCGGAGCTGTTTGTGGGTTATTGGTTGGCCACAAACTCCCGCTCAAAACACGTCTTCTCTCCGGGGACGCGTCCAGCGGGATTGTAGCCACCCTGTTTTCCGCCTCACGGTATTCGGTGTCCCGACAGGCATCGCGATTACGATTGGCGGCCGCGGCCCGATCGTCGTCGGCGGTCCCCTTCCGCCGCGTTCGCGGGGAGTTGCCTATATTTTTCTTTATAAGTACGCTTCACTGCGCAGCACACCATGTGGGAAAGCCGGCCTACAAAAACCACGATAACACCGACCTTCTAGTGAGCTTCCTTTCTAAACACAAATACATTGCTGGGAAGACAGGGGAAATTTACGCCATCGTATATCAAAATACGAAGCACCGGACACGAACAGGTGGCCGAAGTGAGGAGGGATCGCGACGCCCTAAGTACGAAAAAGAAACGAAGGAGTTAACCTAATCAGGTCCTCTGTTTTAACTGTAGGGGCACGAATTTCGACTTTCCGGTTTTAATAAATAAGATAATCTAGTGTTATGACCAGGTTCTTCACTAAAGATGAACCGTGCTGTCATTTGACGATTGAAAAAAAGGCGATAGCGAAACCGTTTCGATTTACGGACGCGCAGGTGCGCTTCGCGAACCTGCTATTCGTCGACAACCCCGTCGGCACGGGCTACAGCTACGTGACCAACGAGTCGGCCTACGCCACCAACAACAGCCAGATCGCCGCCGACCTGGTCACCATGACGTCCGTGTTCCTCACCAAGATGCCGGAGTTTCAGGCAAGTAGGACACTCAGGTGCCCGTATAGACCTTTTTAATTTCTTCGTCCTGGGGGCAACCATTTTACCAGTGGGCTGTGCTAGCGGATCTATGATTGGCGCAGTGGACAGGATGATGTAACTGCGCATGCGCAACACAGCCCAGAGCATGGCCATAACCCGATCGTATTAAAGATTAACACATTAAATGGTCTATATCCAGCAGCGGGAGTGCACGTGGCATGACCTGCCAGCATATCGAGATACCGCATTATTCTCACCACTAGTGTAATTTTGAGTTAGTGCCAAGCCATTGGCCTTTACCTTGTGGGCAACGCAATATTTAAGAGAACTTGCGATCGTTCTGGTCCGTGTTATAAAAGTTTCCGGTTGAACCCTTAAACCACAATTCCCCTATATTGTGACCGCTAGCTGTAAATCCATTTGGTACGTAGTACTGCTTCACCGTCAGATGTTTTAACGAGGTGAAACTGTTCCAGCCTATGGAAATGATCAGACGCTAAGGTCAATCCAAACCTATACCAGACTTAGGTTTAAGAGATTGCTACATGGGACAAGGTCAGAATAGGATAATAGGTAATTAAACCCCATTGTAGGCTTAGTAGGGCGGGGGAGAATGATCCCTCCTCTTGCCTTCTGCAGATCCTTCCTCCATGTTGAAATATAACTCTATGGGCAGCAAATTAAGAATCACTACACATATAAAAAAATTGCGGCGCTCAAATAAGTTCCCTTGCCCAGTTACCATTGGAGACAAATGCTTGCGATATGGCCATGAAAGAATAAAAACCTCCGGCACGCATGCAAGTGGGTACGCTTGATGGTGGCGTTCTCGTAAAAACAATAAACTAGTGGAGCTACGAAGCTGCGAAAACCTTGCAATTAACCGGCTCGTAAAACAATGCCGTAATTGTTCCCTTGCTCTAAGCAGCGCACACGATTTGTCGAATGCGCTGCGCCTCAACACAGCTAACGATGTAAAGACTTGTAAGGCCGCCTTGCGGCGACCGCTGCACACCCCTGGATCGTACAGCGTGTCCCAACAAATGGCGTGCGAGCAGGAGCGGAAAGTTTTCACCACTCGCGGGCGCCGCTAGAGGGCATGATGACGCCAGCGACAGCGCACGTGATGCGCCGTAATGCGCGCTCTCTCTCAATACACGTGTAACGGATGCGGTGCCATGTGTCTGTGCCAGCCATACTTGTCTTTCTAATCGCCGATGCGAACAGGGCCCGATAACGCTATCGCGTTACACGCTGAAAGGAGAACAATTTTCTTCCCCTCAATACTCCATGGGCATGCAGTGATGCACCCTTTACAGACCACTCTGTTCGTTTTCGGCGGATACGAATTTTTTTTATTGCTCCATTTTGCCGCAGGGCATAAGTAACAAGTTTTGCCTACTGCGACACTCCTACCACAGCTTACGCCTTGAAAAACAACCCAATCTGCAGTTAATAGTTAACGCCTGGAAGGTACTTGCTGATAGCAGTATGGCATCTGAGGACCACCTCTCCTTTAACGTGCAGTGAAACATCGCACATGGTGTCTTATTTTTGCCCCCAGAAGAATAGCAGCAAATCCGGGGATGGTACCTGAAGGATTTTTTAAATTTATTTTACCAGTAGAACAGTACCAACTCCGGCGACGGTACCTCAAGGATTTGGGAATTTTTTTATGTGGACACGCGAGGAAAATAAGTGGGCACGGAGTAAGAACAAGACAGGAGGGGAAACGATGCTTCCCAAAGCATGCCAGATGATGTCACAAGCGCTTGGCCTAGGTTAAATGGGCCATGCAGACAAAACACAAGCATGGTTCATTGGAAAGATTGCCTGTTTATAATCATACTTACGCCACTTTCAACGCAAACTTCGCTCAGATAAGCTATATAATTAAGAAAAAAAGGGTATGGTCATGCGACTCACTAGCTCTGCGAGCTCGGGAGTTCATGGGCACAGTTGACGCTACGAGCCAACTGTTGGAGGCCATGCTCAATGTACAGAGCCTCAACGCACACCAGCTGGACGTTGCCGGAGACAACGTCCTCACAGGAGTACACCTGCTTGTCTTGTGCGAAACTTGGACCACGCGCCCTGTCGAATTACCGGGCTACAGGTGCGGGGTGCACAAGAAGCGGGAAGGTCAGCGTGCCACAGGCGTCGCCATCTACATCAAAGAAACAGGACACATTGCCCTCTGCACGACACGCGCTGCACTCATCTATGACGACGACTCCATCGATGCTAGTGTTGATACTCGCAACATAGGTGGCATCTGCGCAGTGTACATGCGCATCGACTACACGCCACTGCTGGTGGTAGCTGCTTATGCTACTTCATCGTTTTGCTGCCTCGTTTTTACTTGGATGAATTTCCCGCACTAGATCCTATGACGTAATATGCCCAACTGTGCGATTGGCTGAGGCTGGCAAACGCAAGTTAGGCAGGGCTTATAAGCTTGCAGAACGAGCTAATTGCACTTAAGTGTAATGCATGTTCATTTTATAGCAGCAAGAATGTGGGGTGAAACAGTAGAAGTTACCAAAGTACATGCAAACATAGAAGTACCACTGTGTACTGCTGTGGGTACTGCGCGGACTATGTTATAGCTGCACAGCAGTGCAGCGCTTTGGGGTTGTCTCAGACGACACTGGCCGATTGGCGTAAGCGACATTGTCTTACGTGACCCTATCTGTCGAACATAGCCCATGTTTTACGAAAAGATTACTACCTACCGTAACAAAAACACGCCAGACGCAAATACAGTCAAAAACAAAGCAAAGGCGAATAGCGGTGCGGAGCAGTATGGTAGCGCCATCTAGCAGGACTGACGGTAAATAAGGCTCCGCAGTCTGCTGCAGACTGAACAGCGCACTTGAAGTTCGCTTGAGACCCATCCATGCGACATTACGGCAGACATCTCGAAACACACGGAAGCATTAAAATTTTAACTTAAATTGATTAATTTCTTAGTGAATAAAGCATCACTTGCTGCCAGAAAAGCACTGGGGGCACTACGAAACACCAATCTTTCAAATAAAACAAATTTGTACTTTGTCTGCATGGCCCAATTTAAGCCAGCAGCATCTGTCATGCTGCTGGCTTTTCTTTGCGATATTATCTAGTTGCTCACCAGAGCCTGCCACAATGGGCCGTTTCGCACCTGTATATGTGCTCCGGATCAGTGGGTCAACCCCAGTGCTAAGTGCAAATTATCACTTTATTGAACTCATCATTCCCGCAGCACACAGTATTTTTACGCCTTCAATAAAAGAAGCGTTTATGTCCAGTCAGTGCCGGATGTTCTGTAAATGGCCAAGGGATATATATTCAGACAAAATTATCAAAAATTAATTTATGTACCTTTTTCATGCCCCAACCACCAATGAGTGCGATTCGTTGCTAGCATGTTATCTGTCAGCGTTATTAGTGGCTGGTTGTACACTTGTATAATTTCTGTAGTTTTATTGTTTCAGTGCATGCATACTGCCTGGTTGTTGCTTTTAGAGGGAACATAATTTTGTATACAGCACATATGACAAGGATTGACATACAAAACGCATATGCATGAACATTACCTAAAGGCCGTAAATGGCTTTGGTGCGTGTGCTTGTCCATTGTGACAACCAAGTCAATTAGTGAACAAACGTCTGTTCAGTGGAACAGCCATCCAGCTGTACTCAATAAATGACCAAGCATGTGCCTTTAATCTGTTTGCTTTCTCGAACGAAATGTTTAAAATAAGCATGATCTTGCGCAAAAGCTTCTCCCTCTCCACAATAAAGGGAACAATCTAGTCTTGAAATGACCCAAACCAATAAGTTTTTGTTGTGTCCTTTGTGTCCCTGCAGAATGTGCCCTTGTACATCTTCAGCGAGTCTTACGGGGGCAAGATGGCTGCCGAATTTGCACTGGCCCTGCACAAGGTAAGGTGACCCAAAGCACGAAAAGTCTCCAACTAGTAGCACAGAAGGTGACGAAACTTGCAACGCTTTTGCTTGAAACACAATTGCAGTTACACTTTTGCGGAAACACAATTGCGGTTACACTTATTTTTCTCGGCTTTTTCCGCTGGCTGGTAAAGTAGGCAGATGTGCTAAGTTTCGCAGCGGGTACGATTGGTTTCCGCACCCTGTGTATAACGACTACCACCTTGGGGAACACAGGCACAGGCCAGTGGCAAGGTCTCGTGCAAGTTGGCCGGAGTTGCGCTGGGAGACGGCTGGCTTTCGCCTCTCGACTCGACGTCCACGTGGGGACAGTACCTCTACACCATGGTGAGTCTTAATAGGAGCGCATGTGCTGGTATGTGATGCTTACGAGCGCGAACTTGCACGCAAGCAAAATCCACCGAACGGCCCCAGTAAAACTAACCACGCACTTCAACGCAACGTTGCATGAACAGCCATCACAAATTAATGATGTCAGGTTATTGCAAATGTCTGAGCTTTTGTGCTTTACATGTTCCTCAAGAATGTCAATCTTGAGGGCTGTCATGATTCTCTGCCCACTCCTCTGCATGGTGAAGAGGGATCGCAGTACCACCTCTCAAATGGAACGACGGCGCATCACCCTACACTGCTGCTTACTCATTTGCTGCCGTCTCTGGTACAGGTCAATTTGTGAAAGTATGCGATGCCTCTTCTATGAACCCCTGCAAGGCACATCAGTGAAAGTGGTAAAGAAAACCGGTAGCAATTAAAACGTGTATCAGCGCGTCTCAGACGGTCTCTTGCTTGATCACTGCAGTCTTTCCTGGACAAGTCCAACCTGCTGACGCTGAACAAGGTGGTGAGCGAGATCCGACAGGCCCTGGTCGCAGGGCAGGGGGCCAAGGCCACCCAACTCTGGGCTGCTGCTGAGGACCTCGTCGAACAAGTACGTGTACACAAACCAAGCACACACCAGAGCTACCAGTGGTCTGTCTTTTTCCCCCCTCTGTGATGGAGCGAGTGAGGTCCATTTCTAGTATGAACGTGCTGATAGCCTAGAAAACTCGATTTTGCCCATTTCTGTGAAGCCTTTCGCTATTGGGCCCATAGGTAAATATTTTTTTTCACAAACCAGTTTCCTAGCTGAAATATTTAGCTAGTAGGTGAATTTCTGGCTATATACGGAAATTGTTTCTTTCTTTCTAGCTGGATTTCTGTTCCGGCTGGCATATTACTTAGCTAGATTTGTCAGTAGCTGGAAGAGTTCTAGATGAAATAGGGGCTCCTTCGATTTACGTCTCGGCTCACCGCGTTTAGTCCGCGTAGTCCGATTTCGCGAGCCATGGGAACGGAAAAAATGCGAAGCTTCTGGGGGTGCAGTCCAGACTGTAAATCAAGAGCCCAATATTCTCTAGCTGGACTAAGAATTTTTCTAGTTAGAAGCTGTCGATTCCGGCTAGAACCTATAAATCTAGTCAGAATTGAAGCTGGAAATTATGATTTCTTGCTAGGCATACCCTTTTCGTTTTCACGGGGGAATATATGCATGTCACTGTTATTGTTTGATCAGCTTTCTTTACGGCTCTGTGAGGAGTGGCCTAACTACTCAGCTGGTGCAAACTTTTTCATACTTATTTTTGTAACATTGCTGCCTCGCAAAAGATTGTTGTCATGCAAAATTTCAAAGACCAAATCTGCTTTCCAGCTGACCAATGGTGTCGACTGGTACAACATCCTACAGCCACAAGCCGATGAGGTGGCTGCGGCTAGTCCGCTCTCTCTGGCCGACGACCACCCACTCAGTGCGTATATAATTAGTGTAATTTGCACCTCCTAAACCAGTTGAAGTGTCCGCGCTGCCTGGTATCACTGTCATGTCGTGGAGATGATGTAAGTCTCTGCGCTACATGAAACTGGCTCAAAACACAGATATATATGTATATATAATATATACACGTGAGTGTAGATTAAACACTTGATAATCAGTGGGTGCTTGTCTTTCCCTTTCTTCGGTTCGCGTGTTTTTGCGCTGTTTTAAGGTATGAACTTACACCAACTTGCCCAATTTGATGTTACTCAGCAAACAAGACTTGTGGCAAGATGGGGCCAATAGTTATGGTACAAAATGTTTCCTGGGAAGTGATTTCATAGATGTGCTAGCCAACAAAATTTGGGTTTAAGTGAAAGGCCATTGTGGGTGTGGTAACGGGTTACAATTAAAGATAATATTAGAAATGTAAGCCATTCTCTAGTTTCCTTAACGAATAAATTTAAGCACAAAACCATAACCCAACTTTTTAGTTTTGCAAACCCAAAACGTGGAAAATGGGCCTTTTGGCAAAATGTTTCCAAAAAACCCCAAAAAAACATTTTTTGGCCGGGCCCGCCCCCCAAATTAAAATTTTTTAAAAGGGTTTGGCATTTAAATGTCTCATGAACACCCTACATTGTTATATTAATTTTTAAATTTTTTTACTAACCTTTCACTCATTTTTTTTTTTGGCCCCACAAAGACTCCGTAAGGCATGACTCAGCTTTTTTTTCCTTCTTAAAATGGAAGCTCCGTTACACTACACCTTTCAACGTCATTCATCGTGTCCGACCTTCAGCAGCTGGAGCGCAAGCTCATTTTTCTTATCGCCTCGCCTACGCTTGATTGCTCAGCACCGCGGCTGGGCTGTCTGCGCAAGCTCTTCAGCGCAAGCGAAAGACTGAATCCAATCATCCAGTAGATAAATCTAGACGGAAGGCTACGAAATCTCGAGCAAAGGCCAACTTTCACCAAACACCGTGTGCATGGCCTTTGCTTTTATCATGACAACCAGATTCAGCTAGAAGTGCCTATTTTTTTTTTTTTCTTCCCCAGAGCGCTCCTTCAGCCGGCATGTGGCACACTTCTACAATGGCAGCCTCTCCCAGCTCATGAACGGACCAATCAAGGAGAAGCTGGGGACCATCCCCAAGAACGTCACGTGGGGAGGTAAGGGCACCCGCCTGCATCGCGTGCGCACAGTCCTGGAGGAATGGGAGTCGGAAATCAGGCTGCAGTGTGCGCTGTTATATACTTGAGTACAAGAAACAACAACAGCTCATGTAGTGTATCACTCCACCAAAGTGGCATGTATGGATGTCAACACACGCATGCATTCTGAAAGGATGTTGCACTTTATGCATGGAATCGCCTGCTTAAAAGACTTACCGTCGCTTTTGCGGTAGTTTATAAACAGATGAACTGCGAAAAATTACGAAAACGTCTTGTGCCAAGTTCAAAATACTCACAGTAACGCACTCTGCGCCGCGTGGAGGCACAGTTGGCTGCGGTGATGAAGCGCAGGGTCATCATTTTTAAGTTGTACCATAGTATAGACGTTTGCAGTCTTGTTCAGTTCAAGCTGCACTCATTGTTTAGCAGTGCTGTCCTCCTCCCCACTATCTCAGCAATGAACACCTAATAAAATTATATCAAGTTTGAGATGTATCCGTTGATGACAGTGCCACCATCAACGAATATGCAATGTGTCTAGACGGGGCACTAGCAACCGTGCTTTAGTTGCACGGCGAGACTATAAACAAACTTAAAGGAGTACTGACACGAAATTTTTATGTTACGTTTTTTTCGCTGCTATGCGTGCCTACCAGCCCACTAATCATAGAATGACAGATTAGACGGTCGAGCGCAGCGTAAACATTCATTTACGGCGTCGTTTATTCGTGCCAGTTTCGGTTTCGACAAAAAAAAAAAAACGCCGAGCGGCCGCCATGACAGCATGTATCACATGGCGTCACCATTCTTGCCGTATCGCTGCCTCTCTGGAAGCGCGCGCGAGCGAGCGCACGCGCGCGCCCACACCGGCCGAGGTCTTCGCCGTCCCCACAGGCCCGGGCAGCATGATGTCAGTCCCAAAACCATGACGTGTACACACGCCCGAGCAGCGCGCGCCAACCACAGCCAGCGCGTCGGCTTCGTCACGGGAGCCCCGACGTCGACAGTTTGGGGAACGTAGCAGATGATGTCACGTCGGCCCTCTCTGGGCTTTCTCGTGCGGGCGAAGATTAAAATGGATTTTAAATATGTTTCGCTGAACGGTTGCTGTTGAAACTTGCTGGGAGATATCTCCTGATAAAAAGGAAGCGTTTTACATAGTTATCTCAGCTTTGAAATTTCGTGTCAGTACTCCTTTGAGACAGCAGCAGAAGCCCTTGCAAAGCTCAAACTGCACTCTCATCATTACAGCTACGCTCGCAAATATGGGAGCCACTTGTGTTGATTGACTGTGGGATTTAACGCTTCGACGCTTCACCGGTGATGAGGCACGCCGTAGTGGAGTGCTCCAGATTAATTTTGACCACCAGGGGACCTTTAACGTGCGCCGAAATCTCGTACACACGGGCGTTCTCGCTTGTCGCCTCCGTCAGAGAAGCGGCTGGAAATCGAACCCGCGTCCTTGGGCTTACTGGCACAACGCCATAGTTACCGAGCCACCATGGAGGGCTGGGCCACTTGTGTCTGGGTATACACAGTACCAAATACCCTGTTTTCGCGTGTATAAGCCGCCCCTGCATATAATCCACACACCCACTTTCAGCCCGCCGGAATAAAAAAAAAATCCTCACGTATTACCTGCACATTTGATACAGGAAAGGCTGCACCAAAGCTACTGTTCAAGCAACACATCACATACTATGTAGACAGAAAAAGCGTATATTTAGCAAGTAGAATACAATGGCTGGGGAGGTCACCGTTACTTAATCTGATCTTAATGCCTCGATTCTTTGTGTGAAGTTTGCTTACGAGTTGGTGTCATTGCTATCAGGACAAAGGGGTCTTTCTGATGAATCAAACTTGTATCTTGTCTTCATGGGCCCTTTGGAAGAGTTTAATAGCCAGGACGTAGACACAGCGTACAGAGGGTGCCTGTCAACAAAAGACACTCGCACACCCCATGCGCAGGGCAGGCCGGCGGGGTGTTCAAGGCTCTTCAGGCAGACTTCATGCTTCCAGCCGTCAAAACAGGTAAGCCCCAGCGGAACTTGAGATGCCGTCAGTCTGAAGTTGAAACACACGGCTAATGGCCTCAGCAGAACATGCCTCTGTATTACGGAATCTCAAACTTGACGTGCTTAGACACTCAAAACTGCCGCAGCAGTCGTACTAACTACTGCCAGCTGCAAATTATATCGAGGCTAAAGCCCACAAGTCCAAAGTTCCCCAATCGGCAAAAAACTGTCATCGTTGTCCGGCCAAGAAAATGGCCGCTACTGTATGGAGTAAATAAAAAATTCAAAGCCCACAAAAATTTCTTCGTCCACAAACCAAAACAAATCCAAGTCCAATCTCGTGAGAGATTCGTTCACCGTCGTCCGAGTTCGGATTTTGACGATGATGATGATGGCATTGAAGTGTTCGGCACATACCCATTCAGGGGGGATTGGCCAGGGATAAAGTGTTGACTGTGCACCTGTGCTTGATGCGCATTTGTGGAAACGCATTGTGTGAGTTGACTTTCCTACAGTGCGGTTTGGACATAACGATTTGGATTTTGGACTTGAAAGACATTGGCTTTCGACCAGCAAAAGCTTCATGTTCTAACCATCTTTCACTTCACCCACAATCATCATCATCAGAGATAGCTGGCTTTCCTGCAGTCGAATTTGGGACGTCAGCCATCAACGAGGCAAAGACAGCTTCGCTTTAAAAACACCCACGTGAGCCAATGAGAGTTGAACCCGGGTCCCCACTCTAGCAGCGCGATGCACTACCATCGCGCCAACACAACGCGTTGCCAGCAGTAGAACAAAAGTCGTCATTGTTCCTTTATTCGTGGAACATACCCACTTGGGGACTGGCCAGGAATCGCAAGCTTTTCACAAAACTATGGTTAGGGAATGTAAAAGTAGTAGAATAGTGCATGCCACGCGACACAAAAATGATTTAGCAGTAAAGTTCATTTGAACCAATGCCGGCCTTTCACTTCCAAAGTCCGTAAGCAGGCTGTAGAGTTTGTGTTTATTACCTGTGTGCAATATCTGCACTTTGAGGTGCCACACTAGCACTTTTTGACATCATGTGTCTTACCATGTTCTTTACTCCAGTTGATAGATTGCTGAACGAAACTGATGTCAGGGTGGCGGTGTACAGCGGTCAGCTGGATCTCATCGTGGATGCCTTGGGTAAGCCTAGTAACAGCTGTGTTCTTGTGCTGAACTTGTCACACTGTCATAATTCGCGGTTATAAACAATTGGACTAGTATAGTTCAGCTACTTGGTTGAAACCAGAGTTGTTCAGAGCTGTGAAACTTGATCCTCGCAAGCGCAGTGCATCAAAACGTGACCTATAATCTTTCTACTTGAAAAAATTTCAGATCCGCCTGCCATTTGTTGACCGAAAGATGAACCAACTAACAATATGTGAATGTGTAGCACACTGCCTAAAAGAAGTCCCACGACGTGAATTTCTGTCCAGTCGTTGTATTTTCAGTGGTCGCCGACAACCCCTAAATAGCACACTGCAAGCAAAGCTTATTCTTCCGAAAAACAAAACAGGCAATTACCAAAGGCGGGAAAGCAGGGGGGTTGCAAGTGGGCTACAAGTTTTGCAACTGGCATGTTTCAAACACTGGTTCAAACACAATATTAACTAGAGACAAATTCACCAAAAAATAAACGACTGGTTGCAATTTTAATCTCAGTACATTTCAGTGCAGGGGGCCATCGAGACTGTTTAACGAGATATAGCGAGTCTTTTGGTGGAAATTTGGCGTCTGTGCACTGCACACGACTAGATGTGCCTGCAAGCATTTGCGGGCACATCTAGTTGATTGATTGATTGTAGGGTTTAACGCGCCGACGCAACGCAGGCGATGAGGCGCGCCGTAGTGGAGGGCTCCGGATTAATTCGGACCACCTGGGGATCTTTAACGTGCACCGAAATCTCGTACACACAGGCGTTTTTGCTTTCCGCCTCCATCAGAAAAGCGGCCGCCGCGGCCGGGAATCGAACCCGCGACCTCGTGCTCAGCAGCGCAAGGGCACATCTAGTTCCCAGCAGTGGCGGACCCCTCAAGGCTCCAACCAATTGGTCCCTAATTGTTCATCTATGGTCCCCTACTCTCTTCCTTTGCCCCATTAGCTGTTGTAGTGTCACACTTCATTCCAGCAGTCGATTCGGGGCCGCGGTCGTTTGTGCACGAAAGGTTGAGAGTGTGGAGTCTATGTTCTTCCGCAGGCACGCTTCAGTGGATGGAGCAGCTCAAGTGGGCGGGCATGAAGGAGTTCCAGGCGACAGCCAAGGCGCCCATGGAGGTCGACTCTGTTACTGTCGGCTACTACAAGACCTTCAAGACGCTCACCCTCTACTGGGTCCTCAAGGCAGGGCACATGGTACGTTCATGCTCCATGGTCTTTGTGTACCACTCCTAGTGGCTTTTTAATTAAGCGCCGCCAGCAAATCAAAGCCCCCCAACCCTAATTAGAACATGTCGATTTCAGCGTACTTCTTATTCCATTCCATACATGAGCACTTCTCACTGTCTAAGCATTACTAGGCGCAGTGTCTGAGGGTTTTGGTCAGCCCCATTTTTCTCAATACCATTGCAAAAATATAGAAATTTCACCATTACAGTTCTAAGCTGCCACACCTTTATACGGATATAGGATATGCCCCACAAGATCGACCCAAACATCACAGGGGTCATCCTTCAACTACCAAGTTAATAATATTCTACAATTCTTTTCAGCAACATTTGTTCATTCTGCAGCACGCATTTCACAGCAAAGCTGTATATGGATAGGTTCCGACTAAGCCTGTAGCCACCGACAAAGCAGCATAGAAAATATTGGCGAAACCTGCACTAAGTCGCGCAAAGCTTCAACCACAGCGAGGCTGGAGGAGGATTTTTTTGCTATGCAAGCACTGAGGGATCCACCACAACGCATTGCATTAAATTTGAAATTGCTTATTTACGTGTTCCGTCACCGCTTTTCACTGTGGTAGTAGTAGCCATTGTCGTATTCATCTATACCGTCGTCTTCCTCGCACGATTGGCGGGCCAGGATCGTTTTGTCCGCAGGCTTTAACATTTCTCTCGAAGTGGAACGTGTCAGCACACGCTAGAACGGGCGTCTGTTGTACAAGCCGGTTATGCTTCCCCTTGAGGCGCAAACACATGTGAACTTGCTTTCTGGGCATTTTTTTGCGAGCGCCACGTGCAAGCGTGGACGACACCGGGTGCTCCCCGCAAGGCGCACTCGCGTGCGCGATAAACGGCGGGAGTAACTATGACCCAGACTTTTTTTTTTTTTACGTCTCTCAACATGACGGTTAGCAACAGAGCTTCGCTGTTGCTAAAAATTATTGCCTTCAGGACTAGCATAGAATGCTCCGTAGCCCTCAATCTAATGAAGGTATCTCGGAGGAAATCTTACTCAAATTAGCAACAGCGTTGTATCATTATGCAGAGTTTTAGGTTCAAAGTAAAGTTGTAAAAATTCCAGCATTCACTCATGCATTCACAAATGGCTGCGACATTTGTGCTGTTGAAACTACTCCAGAACAAATTGCACGATAATTGGCCACTATGACAACTAACATTACACACTTTTGCTTTTCCCAACTATGCAATTCACAGCGAGGTGGTAAACATTGTTGAATTCCCCTCTGCTGCCCTAATACATCTTCACAGCGGTGGAAGGGCTCTAAATTTTTAAGAAATGTCAGAGAAACCAAACTCATTTTCAAGAACCGATTACACTTACGGCTATGTGCCCATTTTCTCCACGCAGGTACCAGCAGATGCACCACTTGGCGGCACAATCGATGGCTCGCCACATCACCCTGGGCAAATGGTGACCACCAACTACCCTCACCATCAGAACAATGCCACCACCATGGCACTGGATGTTGCCAAACATCACTACGGTGGCACATCTCACGAGTCCCAACATGAGTGGGCTAGACCCGTGACAAGAATTACCACATTTTCTTGTGAATAACGTATGTACAATAGTCCCAATTCAAGATATGATGCATTCAATAAACGTGCAAGCAAATCAAACGCTTTTACAGAAACAGATGTTCATAAAAATTTGGACTCCGACATAGTTTTAAACAGCAAGACTATTCCAGTGCTCCGCAACACTTCCACACGCAATACTTTTTTAGGTGCAGCAATTCTGTCACCCCCGGCACTAATGAGAAAGGCAACAATGCAAGATCATGTTTCTTCGAGAGCTCTACAGCAGGCATGGTGGACTAACGTTGCTCCATGCCAGTCAGACCCAACAAAAGAAACAGTCACACAGACACCACAAATTCAAAGAAAAAGTCCTGCATCTTTTTATTATGACAGTCACCACACTTTCTGGAATCACGCCCATACAAAAACGTTGCAGGGGCAGCCCGCTGGTTGCCACTGGTACAATCGTCCGCTGGAGACATGTCTTCGGCTAAACACAAGCCGGATTCAAGACGGTCGGTGGTGCTCTTCAAGGGCGTTGTCACCTCCCCACGCTGCTAGGGAAGACGTCTTACCGACAAACAGACAACACGTAACCAGCAACAAAAAAATACTTCCCCACTAAATCCATCGGAAAGAAGAGGCCTTTGTTACGGGAACGCCAAGAGCGCTGTGGCTGAGTGTCCCTACAGTTCCGCCCTCGACTTTTTAACTGTGTGCACGAAACGTTCCCAGAGTGGAGGCTATGTGGAGTTTTTGAGTAAAAAAGGAGCCTGAAGTCGACAGTTTGCCTTTATTCTAGAGAAGCTGCAACAGCGCTGCTCCTTTCCCCCCCACAATGCACTTTTAGTGGTCTGTAATGCGCAAAGCAGGGAAGACGTGAAACGGTGAGAGTACCATCAACTAAAGTGACGAGAGGTAAAGACTTCCACCTTGTTTATCCCAGCCCAATGAGAAACCGCAGCATGGGAGAGGCCGATTCAAACTTCGTGGCAAAATTAACTGAACCTAAAGGTGGCACAGGTAGTTCGGCATGCTGACACAAGCTTATTATGAGCGACAGTGCAAAGTGTTGAAATGGGGAGAAGAATCACTTATGACAGGCGCAAAATATGAAAGACAGCTGGCAGATGTCTCCGCAAGCTTTACGGCCGAAGGTTACTTCGCATTTCCCCCAACCAGCTTGAATTCGCTGCAGGCAACTTTCAGTGCAACATTACATGAAATTTTGATAAAACTGTGCATAATTGTGTACGAGAGTCCTAAGGGAGCAAGGCCGATGAGCGAACACTCAGCCAAAACGCTCGTTGAAGCTTGCAGCGCTCCGTTCGGCGGCAAGACGTGCAACCGGACCCGGTGAATCGAATGTGTTGGAACTGCCTTCAGAAAAGAGGAAGGTGCCTTTGAAGTACAAAACCACAACTGATTGGTAGCACACAGCAAGGGGGTGAAACGGATACGTGCCCTGTCAAGCGATTCAGAAACTCCAGGTCACCAGCTTTTTCTAGGGAACGGAACAAAAGCCCTTTGCCGACACCAGATTTCACGCAAGTACTTTCCGCACTAACCTGTCACGGAGTTCCGAGCTTCGCCATGGTGACAACCACAATGCAGCAATGTTTAGGTTTCTTCTCCACGAATTTATAAGCTTGACCTCCTCGGGGTTTAGTCACGATTTTCCCAGGGAACACAAGTTCGCAATGAGTGATAAGGTACACAGCAAGTACGTTCATCTACTTATCGGGAACAATTCGTAGGTCAAATGTTTTGTAACCTCTATCCCCTCAATCAGTTTCTTTGAATGAAGACAGCAGCTTGCCAACACAGCTTGGTTCATTACCCGAGTAACCTCAGCAGCCACAACATTTGCGCTTTCGAAGCCTTCCTTTGTGGCGTTTTTCGTCGCCACGGAGCCGAAAATTCCGTGACAGGTTGGCTTGCAGTTTGGCCACCCCAACTCCCCCACTAATCAGAGAAAGCAAAAAGTTGGGGGGCCGCCTTTCGCCAAACCCCAGCGACCACCGGAGTGGGGGGAGGGGTTGGGGACCCCACCGAGGGGGTCCAACAGCGGCAACACTCCCGGAAGAAGAGTCGAGAGGCGCCCCTGTGAAAGTTGGCACAACCCCGTCGCCAGAGAGAGGGTCAAGCCACTTGCCTCCTTGCCGCGAGGGGTCTCTCGCCCTGTGCACACACTCTCAACAGGAGGGGGAACGAGGAGAGGGGTTGGCGCTCCCCTCATCATCACAGCGGAGCCTTCTCTCCCAGCCTACGCCGGCACGGAGGAGGAGCCAGCGGGAGAGAGAGAAAGAGAAAGAGACAGACATGCGTCGGTGACGCCATCCTGCCCTCTCCGCAGCAAGTTCCCAGCAGTGGTGGACCCCTCAAGGCTCCAACCTTGGTCCCACGCTTTTCATCTGAGCTTTCCTACTCTTGCCCAACAAAGCTGCATGCAACTACGATGGCCAAGGAAGTGACAATTGTTTTTTTAATTTCTGTCCCCATGCAATGGCATGACAGCAAGGTGGGGGGCTTTCATGAGTGACAAAGTGTGCGCACACAGAAACAAACTGACGGTAATCCAGTTATGCCAGCACGTTTCCTCCATAAAACGCATTTCCACCAGCAGATCTGTCCCAAACTCCTCAACCAAATGATTGATTATCCGGGATTGATTATCCGGAAGGCCCGAGCTAGTTGACCCAACCACAGCTCCCCTCAATGCATGCAGCGTAAATTTTGGCCTGTCCAAGCCTTGAAGCGGTCCGCAATGCCCCCACAAAGGAAAACCAACCGTAGCGGTACTTACAACTTAGACGAGGCATCAGGTGAAACAACAGTGGGCCATTTATTCGGAACCGGCCGCAACGAAGCGCTCAAGTGCACCTCCTCCAAATGACAGAAAAGCAACGGTGAACAGTTCCAAACAAAACAGGTATGCAGATAAAACCAAAAAGAATGTTCTTTTTTTTCTGTCTTGCCTTTAGAACAGGTTGGCACAGAGGGAAGCAAAGAAAAGGTGGATGGGAGGTTCAAAGAAAAAAAATTTGCTCGCGGACACAGTGATAAGAGAAATTAACAAGGAGGACTCCCTTCACAAACCTTGGGCACCAGTCTTCCAGATGATCGTAGCAGTCACAGTGTTCCTTGTGTCGGGCACGAACGCGCACACACACACACACCAACTTCGCAAGATGAACATTTTCCCTACCTTGGCGGAGCACACCCTACCTTGCCGGGGGCACACGCGCATTCGTCGCCGATCTCCGCACAAGCACTGCACAATAGGCATCGCCACTCCTCCCTTCTCTCTCTTTTTTTTCTCTTTCCTTTCTTTCTTTCACAGTTGTGTGTGCGCGCGCACAGATCAGGCTCTCAAACAAGTGATGAAGCACTTGCCTTTGTCAAGACTTACTGTGTTCGTGTGTGTGCCCGTGGTCAGCTGACGACGGCCAGAAAAACAAAACAAGTTTACAACAGCAAGGAGGCAAAAAATTACGGGAGGAAGACAGAGAGAAGGGGTGGAAGAAGAAAAGGCGCGTCTAGCGAAGGGGAGCTTCCACAGCTGGTCGGACGATGTGAAGAGACATGGTCGTTGAGATGGGTGCGACAAACCTTGCGTTGCCCCCTCCCCCTCCACGTTCCCCGGTCAGCTCGGAGAGGAGGGGAGGGGCGCTCGTCGACAACACTTATCTGCACCCCCGCCGGTGTCGGTTGCTGGCAAGGGTGATGCCGGGGGGCCTAGAAAGGCCGCGGCATCATGGGGGGCGTAACGCCCGCTTGAGGTGGGTAGGGCATCGGCGGCGCACCGGAGTGGCGGAAGGGAACCGGGGGAACGCCTGGTGGGATGCCTGGAGCCATGCCTGTTGGGTGAAAGTGGCGGCAACAAGAGACCTATTACTGCCACAAGACAAAGCTTAGCTAGTCTAGTTGGTTATGGCCACCTACTCTCAGCTCTAAGCGACAGGGAACTAGGCTCGGGGACAAGTTTCTGCGGCAATGGAGCAGAAGCCACTGAGGGAGGGGGGAGATAGAGAGAGAGAGAGCTAACTGATCTGTGTTACTGCGCCAAAGAAGATCCCGATAAACTAGTTTCAGTTTCCCTGTGGCAGATATGTATTTCCTACAGTTCATTTCTTCTTATGCGCTCCACAGTTGAGTGCGCTGAACCACGATCACCGAGCATGTAGGCATATTGGTGTCCCCTTCCCCACACTGCATTTGTTTCTAAACAGAAACTAACCCTTTGACTGGAGAACCTAAGGGGTTTTCAAGGTGCCACTCAGAACTTCTGCCTTGAGCCGTGCAACATTACACTGGCTTACGCCAGCAAGCTGGCTAACCAAACGAAATGCGGAAACAACGGAGAGTCCTGGTTGCGTATTTCCAAACGCTTCGCTGCACAGCGCCCTGTGTGACACGTGTCTTTGCAGGATAACGGTGATTTTACAGAATGGCCGGGAATTGAACCGGCGTCCTCATGCTCAGCAGCACATCGCCTTAGCCATGACCTAAAACAAATCAAATCACCATTTATAAGAAAAACAACACGAAGAATTGAGTTCTCCCGCAGTAAAAACGAAACTGAGCTAAGAAAAAATTTCCAATAAAAAAGAAGTAGACCCAGCTGCGCCTCGAGCACGGGCCATCGGTGCAAGAACCCAGAACTCTGCCTTGAGGCCACAGAGTCTGAACGGCGGGGTCGTTTTAGCAACAGCTCAATAGAATAGCAAGCGCGGTGACATCACAGATGTCACGTGGGGCGCTGTGCAGTGAAGCGTTTCGAAACACACACCCTGGTTACTTGCGCCAGTCTCACTGGGGCAAGCAGTGCTGCAGACCAGTTGCTTGGTTTCTTTTGACAGCTTTTGGTTTTCAAGCTTCTTGAAAAAGGCCTATGTGGCAAAGGAGATGGCGAGCTACCAGAGGGGAAAGGAAGCTGCTGTCGACGAGGACTTTTGAATTTCTTTCTCACGAGAGCCTATGTAAAATCTGTGGCGAAAATCGCAAAAAAAAAAAAAAGCTCTGTTTCACATATTCTGGCTAATAACTTAGCGGCATCATCAATCCAAGACTAAAAAATAGGAAGTATGTATTGTTGGATTGCTTAGGTTACACCCAGAAAATTATTTTTGTTGAACTACTTCCTGCTGCACTGCAAAACAGTGCGGTCCGACTCTGTAGCCGTGACTGCACTGCCACAAAAAGTCGTACCCAAGTATAGGCGCCACCCCATCCTAAGATCGAGTCTGTCATCTGTTAGAGTTAAAAAAAAAAAATCCACAGAAGCAAGCCTTGCTGGGCAATGCCGTTCTGTCGGAATGTGAAGCCTCTCAATCAAATTCACACGGGCCACGCATGCCAGAAAATGCGTTTCTAGTTGAACGACTTAACTCTGAATTTCTTCTTTCTCTTCTTACCCCTTGAACTTTCTGGCCAGCACCAGCCCAAACTTGCCGTGTTCGTCAATCACAACAAACCGTTGCTACATTTTTTCGGCTCTGGTTCAACATCACCGAAACCAGTGGCCTACGGCGCACAAAACGCTTCACCTTTACTGCAGCTCTTCAAGTGAGAGTCTCACCGCGGATAGTCCGCGAGTAGTCGAAGGATTCTCTAAACCTGAGGAATGTAACAGAATGACAAATGTCAAACTGCTTTTAGGGGAGTCCACGGTGAGACATTGATAATCAAAGGGCCCCGCCACTTTTCTCTCTCCACCTCTTGCCGGGCTAATGAAAGGCCTGCGTGCGTCGCAAAGCAGTGTGTGAGAAATCGTGTGTGCATTCTTGGTCATCACACTGCCCACCGTACACACACAAGGACGACCGACTCACAGCAACAAATTTTTTTCGCTTCCTGGCAGCAAGAGGTGACAATCATGTCGGCATGCCGTGAAGCTAAGCTGAACAGGACTGGCCTCGCGCAACGAGCTTTACAACTACGCGTACTGTGCTCGACGCCAACTTTCGCTATTTTGCACTGCACATCAAGGCAAGTCGCCGCAAGTCTTGCGGCTAAACTTGCCGCTAGTGGCACGTCACCGCAAGTCTTGCCTCAAGTCGCGTTCATGCATGGCCGAATTTTTTGTAACATGAACAGAACGTGAAGCACAATTGAAGCTGGCGCCTTCACCATCCGAGTGGTGTACACCGACCTAAGAAAATAATGAATGGCGCCACAGACACGGGGAGATCAGCCCTCTCCCTCCCCAGGCTGCACTTCTCACCATGTCGTGCCACGACAATTAGAACGCCTCCAAGCCCGACGCGGCAGCGACGTTGCTATGGCAATTACAGCTCACTCACACGTGACCAAGGCCGGTATGGGCGGTTGTGGCGTTAGTCCCAGAACTACAGGCGGTGCTGGGTTGAGGGTTAGCAGGACGTCCCCTGGTTACGATTAGATAACATCACTTCAAAGTCTGTTCTGGCTTTTTCGGGCTGAGCCCAATGTCATTAAAAGAACAACGAACAAATAAAAGAACAAAAGAAGAAAGGAAAAAAAAAATTAAAGCAGTTCCACACAATGTGAAAGCTGTCAAAGTGTGGAGCAGTGATTTGCCAGAAGGGCTCTGGTGCCCTCCCTTGACTAGTTCCAGTATCAGCCTGGTGTTGATACCGAAAGTAGTCAAGAGAGGGCACTGCAGCCCCTGAAGAGGCCTATAAAGAGACACTGGATTGAGTTTTAATTAGCTTGCGGCAATTAATGCATTAATCGATAATTGTTTTCCACATTTCTAACATTGTGTACTTATTTCCGGCCCAGCAACGGTAGCCTCCGTGGCAACGGTGGCAGCGCAAAGCTCACCCCCAACACTTTGCACATGACTAATGCCTGCCTCTGTGGCACAATGGGATATACACTAGCTTCGTAACGCAAAAGACCCATGTTCTATCCCGACCAGGGGAAGCGGTGATCTTTTCGAAACCTCTGTTTGGGTACGTGGCGCCGCGTTACTGTGGTGGCTAGTTAACGTGACCCCATAACGAGCTACAACGACAAGCCCGGCCCCTAAAGTGCTCTGCACTTAGAGTCGCACTCCTGCCCTTCCCAACTATTCTCAGGCACATGCATAATACATGGCTGATACAGAAAGGCATGGGGCTAGCACAAAATATGCGAGTAGTGATGTTTCTTTTTTTTTTTTTTGAAAGCAATGGAAACTCCAAATCAAGGATTCGAAAAAATTTTGTAAAGATGCAAGTTGTGCGGTAAAATACAGTAATGCGAAGAAGTTCCAATGCCCCTGCCGTGCAAGACCATGTACTAATAAATCATTTACGCACACCTCAATTAAATGCAGCCCCGAGAAACTTGCCCAATCTGGGCTCCGCAGTTTTGGCGCCACCGACAACTAAAAACAGACCCGATCTGCATTTCCCCTCTTTTATTACGAGTAAAAATGCAACAAGGAAATGTCTAGACAAAGAATGGCCACGGTTAGGGTCCGGCCATTCCAAATAGCCTACCTGACAGCTTAAAAGCTCTCTTCAGCAGCTGCAAAAACACACTGTTCGCAGCACTCGCAAGCATGAAGGAGAACAGTGGAGAACGCAACATGCATCTGAACAGTTACATGCCAGCCTTGCCCTCTAACAATCAAAATGCAAGGCAGCACCAGGCCAAAGCAAGAACACTAGCCGCTGCGCTGCCCCCAGTGATCCAGGTGTACCCAAGTTCTACTAGGAACCAGTACGCTGGAACGTCAGTTCAAATTCTAAATCCCGATAACGTCAGAAGGGTAGACCTAGAGTGGTTAGGCTCGTCAACCACAACAACCTTCCCCACATCTCCGTCACAAGTATTCAGCTGGGCAGTTGCTTAAAGCTGCGAAACTCGAAGCCACGGCGACCACTCACCCGGGGGCATGGGCACAGGTGGCCGAATGGCCCCGTTCACCGAAGTCGGAGAGAGGGCGCCAGCAGGCTTTGTCGTAGCGGCTGCCGGCGGACTGTCCTCACCAGACTGGTACTGGGGGAGCCGCATTCGCTTCTCCTCCTGGAAAGCAGGAGGGGGGAGGCAACCATTCCAGCACCGCTGCCAATTGCAACTTTGAGAGCACAAGAACGTATACTACAAAAGGCTACCAACACAGCAGCCCCTGCCTTGAGGCCACACTCCTCCATAACACAGGCTCAACCGTGGCGTTCCCAAACTGGCATCTGCAGATATCCTCGCACAACGAGGCACCCTGAAGGCCTAGTGAAGAGTAACCCAAGTGGGACGTTCGTTTTTTTTTGTTTGTTTGACAGTTACTCCCAACACAGGCCTCCACGTGTGCATGCCATTCCCTCCTAATTGTTCCTTTTATCCAGTCAACGAAAACGAAACGCAATGCAATGGAAGGGGCATATACCATGGTCCCTTTACACGGTGTATCGCAAAACTTGGCAGCAACCCAAAAGCGCGTGCTCCGCCATAAAGCATGCCTTCCCCCACACAGCACAGAACCGGTTCCAACGGTAGGGCTCCTCGACGTAATCACATCGAGAAGCTCACTTGCACTTCGGTTGTGAACCAAAAGGAGCCAGAATTTCGACAGCTACACCTGGGGTTCTTATATTTACAAGCTAAGGCAAATGATGCCCGAAACACTCACCAGGGAGATGTCTTCCTCGGGGTGGACGATCTTGCTCGACGCACCGGCTGGCACGACGAGCGCCGGCTTCTTGATGTCCGGCGGCGCAGAGACCACCGCCTTGGTGGTCGGCGGTGTGCTGGGAGTGCTGCTGGTCTCTGCACAGGGCATCAACCACACAAGGCCGCATTGTTTTTTTTTTTAACCCACTCCTTAAAAACAGAACTAGCCCAGCTTTGCTGCGAAACTATCACACACGCTGCTGCTTGTACAATTCCAGCAGTCGTAGATGGGATTAACTAGGCTCATTCTACAGGCCTCGCTCTGTCAATGATGGCAAAGAAGGCAGGCACCCAGTTTTATGCAAAAAGAACCCTTTCCACGACAGTCGCACACTTTGTGAGATCACTTGATTGTTGCCCTGACTATAACAGCGGATCCAATGGACACCACGAGTTGCTGTGTGCAAGCCGGTAAGGTAAACGCAGCAAACCAGGGCCTCGCAACTAGAGATACACAAAAGCTCTGTGTAGCGTTGCTCGTGGCCCCACCTGTGGTGGTGGTGGAGGAGGTCGGGGTGGACGAGGCGGTGGTGCTGGGCGACGACGTGCTGTAGGCAGGGAAGGTGGGCTTGCTGGCCGCCGTCGTGGTGGTGGATGTGGCCACCGCCTGCAAGCAATTGACAACAACCAACCCCCATGACAACCGAGCCCTCCCTTCAGCCTGAGGTTATTGCCCATTCAGAAATTCAAATAATACTTTGCGAATAAGCATTTCTATGTTAAAAACCAATGGTGGACACACAATGAGTATTAACAGTGGTACGGCTTCCTGTGCGCCTACATTACAAATTGATTGATTGATTGATTGTAGGGTTTTAACGCGCGGACGCCCCTAAGGCGATGAGGCGCACCGTAGTGGAGGGCTCTGGATTAATTTTGACCACCTGGGGATCTTTAATGTGAACCAAAATCTAGTAAGCCACCACTCAAGTCCCCCTACAGAACATTCAAGGAAAACAAGTACACAAGTGCCCTGATGGTGAGAAAAAAATTTGCCCAACCTGGACAGTTTGGCTGGAAGCACGAGAAACGAGCCGAGAAAAGCCCAACAGAAGCAAGCATTTCCATGCCACTGCCTTTAGGCACGTACACGGTCAACAGGGTAGATAATTTGAAACAAACTTTGGGGGGAAAAAGTAAAGAAAAGTAAAAAAATAACCTCCCCGAGCCCGACTAGCTCAGCAAGGCTGGAAAGAAGTGACAGTGCCACGTGTAGCTGAGAGTAAAACACTTCTAACAAAGACCTTTCTAAGATTATGCGCTCCAGGAGGCACAGCAGTGAAACCCTATTGGTAGTAACCCGTGCTAGCCAAGTCGGCCGACACTCGGCACACGGGCCGTTTCCACACTCACTTGCGCGGCGGGAAAGAGCGGCTTTGCCGGTGCCTGTGTGGTCGGCGGCTGGGCGGGGGGTGCGGGCTGCGGCGGCATCAGCCCTCCCATCATCGGCATGGGCGCTCCCGGCATGCCGCTGCAGTGGCAGTAACGGGGGAGGGGAGGGGAAAAGCGGTTAGATCGAAACGAATCACAGCAAGAAACGCACAGTCACACAAAATTCAAACAGCACTCGAGAGCCCGCCCACTGGCACATCTACAAACTACCGTTAACAAAATGGCAATCCACAGTGACGAGAGAGCGGTGTTCTCCTTCAACGGTTTGAGTAGCTTGATCTCAGAGTTCCATCATTAGGTGGGTGCACGGAACATCAAAGGTCTAGACAATCTGTACCTTCATTCCCACACAAAAATGTCACGAAAGGTTTTTTTGCGAAATTCCAGATATCTTGCGTGCGACTACAAGCTAGGACACGATACAGTGGCCCAAAGTGCTGTATGACAAGCAGAAATATTTGTACCAACTTGTTAAAAATGTGCAAGGCAGCTTTTACTTTTACTGACATTTACTCACAATTTTCTTTTTTCACCAGCCTCATTTCATATTAATGTTTGATCGGCTACCAACAGCAAGGCAGTGCCAGTAGTGCGCCCTTTTAGGACAGCCTCACACGGCAGCCCCCAAAAGCATCACCAAGGCGAATGCATGGGGCAGTATTTGCACAATCCTACAGCACAAACGAGCTCACACGGGTGCGACAAACAAGCTCGCCCACTACTCACTTTGACATGCTTCAACTCGAGGGCAAAAAGCTACAGCATGCAGCATACACCATTAGCGGCCTGTTGCATGCTCAGAGTTCCTGCACTTGACATCGTAACAGCAACATCTAGGTTGAACAAGGGGAACACACATGCAGACTTATTGCACCCCACAATTGATACCAACTTCAAGTAAAACATTCAAGGCAGACAATTCCTAGCTAGCCGATCCAATCCAGAAGCCGGTCATGGGGAAATTTCGTAATCTGTGCAAAAGCCCCAAAAGGTGCGACTTTGGAAACGTGTTCAAACTGAAGCACGCATGACCCTAAAGCATTTAGAAACAGGGACCAGTCTGGGCAAAAAGGAAAGTAAAACGTATCATCCCTTCTGCTTTGCCATGTCAGAAAGCTCAGATCTACGAGAGAAAAGACACCGTTTTTTATTTGTTGTTATCGTGATTTCTGTGCCAGCACACTTTTAAGCCGGATCATCGCTGCAATTATCATTTTGGTGCCTTATTTATCAATCACATGCCTAGCTACCTTTACTTACACTTACTTCCAATTCCCCGCGCAAGCTACCCTCACAGGAGCGACCCCCAAAAGCACCTGCACCAGATTTGCGAAGGGGTAACCAACCTTCGCGACTGCTGCCATGCTAGCGCAGCGCTGCGTTGTTGGTCCAAGGCCAAGGTTGCAATGGAAAAGTCCGATTAGGGTCCACACACAGACAGAAAAGCGAGTCTCGTGCCACACCAAGCGGGCCTGACAACACACATACACACACAGACACACTCCACGGCTGACGAACCTGCGAGGGGTGAAATTAATAAACGCGCGCACAGTTGCAGGCGTGCAGCCAATATTTAACAAGTCCCGGCCAAAGTTGACCCAGTGGTGCTCGCATGGCCATGAAAAGGTCACAAAGCTCTCGTGCCTTGCCATCAAGCGGGGGAAAGCAGATACAATCAACTCTCGATAATCCAAAGTCGCTTAATTGGAATTTTCAGTTAATTGAAGCTGACGGTGCTGCTTCCCAGCAATTTTAACATGCAATACTAACTGGGCGAAAAATGCTCAGATAATTTCAAGCTAAAGCCCACCTACATCAGGTTTATTGGAAGGTTGCTTTGAATTAAAAAGCATTGAGGTGATCACCCTTTCTCAATAAAATTTAAAATTTTTAGGCTCAAAAATGGCGCCGTGTTCTGTACTGATGTTGGCGCCTACACAAGCAGTAGGAAAATTGAGAGACTCGCACCAGCATACGCATCTCTCTCTCTCTCTCTCTCCTGAGGTCCTCAACCTTCTTTGTCGACTACACAGGAATTATGGCAGCGCTTTTTTTTTTGCATGCAAAGCAACAGAATCAACATTTAGAAAATAAACAAATAAAAAGGGCCTCAACAAGCATCCTGTCTGACAATGTGTCCTGATTCTGCCAATACGTGCAAGCCCCATTTTCATACGATCTTTCCATCCCACTGTGAGGAGCCATTTCGAAATCTCTCCCCCCCAAGATGAATGCATATTTGATTTGCAATTTACCATCAATGTTAGTCTTTATTTGGAACCCAGGGTTGCTGCTCCCTGGTCTGCCTAGTCAATGAAATGACGTTCCACAGATCATCATCATCATCCTGCTCAGGTCCACTGCAGGACGAAGGCCTCTCCCACTAACCTCCAACCGCTCCTATCCCGTGCCGTTTGAGTCCACTATTTGCCCCCAAAATTTCTTATTTCATCCCTCCATTGTGTATTGGCCTTACTCTATTTATAGTTTCATCTCTTGGTATCCACTGTTAACCTGGTGGTCCATCGTTGTCATTCTCTTCTCACTACATGGTCAGCACAAGCCCATTCTTTTTCTTTATTTGAACTATGAAATCAACTCGAGTTTGCTCCCTGATCCAGAAAGCTCGTTTCTTGTCCCCGAGAGTTACCTCTATCATTCTTCTCACCATGGCACGTTGGGCGGATCTATGTTTGCTTTCTAGCTGTTTAGTAAGGCGCCAAGTTTCCACTCCATACGTTACCACCGGCAGGACGCATTGATGCACACTACCACGAGGACTTGGGGAATATTACGCTCCCGTCACGAAGCCAACACAAGCTAACCGTTTGAAAACTGTGGCCCCAACAATGTTACAGCACCGTGGACGCATCCTGCGCAAATGCAGCCCTAACATTACGGCGCCGACCACGTGTTTCGAATTTCCCGCCGTTTGTGTTTCCTGGATCGCTCAAGGGGTGGCTGCCCCACCTCCAGAGGGTGGCAAGCATTTCTTCGACAGAGGTTCCACTTTACATGCCTCGCGAGAACTTGTGCGCTGCGTTGCTCTACTGTTCCTTCGGAGATTTTGTCTTTCATCACGGACTGCACATTTTGCGTCCGATATTATCGTGCTTCCCGTAACGCACATACGACTCTTTGAGGGGAAAATCTTTGAAACCGATCAGCTCTACGCTCTTTTGGTCCCAGATTTACCGACGTCCATTAGTATACTACCACACATTCGATTCACAGCTAGATCTTACCATAACCATTTATCTTTTGGCAGCGTTTGAAATGTGCAATAGAAAAATCTGAACACGGTAGCACATTTCAAAAGGAAAGCATCAGAGTCGAGATGAAAAGGTAAGGGCGTATACTCACCCATGGGCCATGAACGGTGGCATTCCTGGAAAGCACAAACATTTCATGATGTTAACCTTCGTGTAGGTCAACCCATTCAAAGCACTCAGGTTATTATGACTCAACAGAAAACCCAACTGGGTGTGCGATCTGACCGTTTGCATTTTTCCCACCCAAGCCTGTTTTTTTCTGCGTTTGACACTTACGATCTACTGACAACCACACAAGCTTGAATGCATTCGTTGACAAGAGACAACTATTCACAGTGTTTGCGGAGCAACAGTGAAAATATCTGGGTACTTGAGACACGCTATGCAGCAAAACAATCACTACACTTATGTTCATTCAAGAGCCCCAGGAACCCATTACACCGATTGTGGAGAAATGCTTGCTTTGAAGAAAAAGAAAACAAAAGGAATGGTGTCCACTGAATTTTGATTGAATAACCATGCAGCAAAGCTTTTACAAACATCACTCCCAATTTTGGCCAGAAGAATGAGCAAGATGCTTGTACACATTCGGGCCGGTCACAATTTTTTTTTTGTCCTTGACAAGAGACACAATACGCTGAAATTGGGATAGCGTTAACAGCCTTGCTGAAGGAGTGCCAAACACACAGTGAAAACTTTCTAGCAACACTACTTAGCTCATTCAAAAAATTGGGGCCACGCTTGCAGTTTATGCGCACCCAGATGACTCATTTCTGCGTGCCAACAGCTAGGGCTTCCACAGGCATTTCCCCACCCCCCCCATTTAGGATGGAAGGTGGAACATAACTCCAGTAGCAGAAAACTGCCAAAACAGTCAGGTTGAATCGCCAGCTCAGTTCGCCAACTTGTCCCGATAAGACGTACAGTACAAGGTGAGCTTCCCTCCACATCACCAGTGCCATCAAAGAGCCTTCTTTCCCTCCTCAAATGTCAACATCAGCGACACTCTTTTGCACACTTCAGGAAAAGAAGGGTGGTGCTTGCCAACAACTCACCCATGGCTGCCGCCATGTGGTGGTGCGGGGCCATGGGGTGGTGGGGCGACATGGGGTGGTGCGGGGGCGCCATGCCGGGCGGCATGCCGGGGGGCGCGAAGGGTGGCATGCCCGGGATGGGCCCCATCATGGCCGCCGGGTGCATGGCTCCCAAGTGGGGCTGCATCAGGGCCGCCATGCCCATGGGTGCAGCCGCCCCTGCCACCGCCAGGGCCGGGTTCAGCTGCGCCGCCGCCATGGCCGCCGCCTGCTGGGCCTGCAGCACCGACTGCTGGGCACTGGCCGCCTGCGTACAAGCACACCCAGGCGACCTTTGAAAACAAGCACCACAGGTCTGCTTAGACTCAAGGATTTATGTTATGTTTTTTTTTTTATGTATTGCCTGATCATTGACGTGATGAGCGTTCTTCGTATCTGTACATTGTGCCCATCTGACGTGGTCTCAGTGGAGACCGGCACTATTGTATATAAGAAACTCCCAACCCAAACAATGCTAAGTGCAGAGCGCTTAGGGGCCCGCCTTGCTGTCGTAGCTCGCTCGGTGGACCCAAGTAGAGCCACACGGCGTTCCGTCGTTGCGGAGTAAAACAGAGGCTTTGAAAGCCAAGCGGTTTATATAGTCATAAGCGTCTGAAACTCGCGAACCGTTGGCGCTCGTCATACGTCTCTCCGTTGTTTAGCGCAAAGAAAACTGTAGGTGCATTTGAGGCAAAATGTACGTAACTGCCAGCGCCCCCGTTCGTTTAGTTAGGAACGCTCATTGGGTTGGTTTTTACGATAGTGAGCGAAAAAAAGTGGCAGTGCAACGCCGGCACGTTGAGGAGGAAAGACAAGCACAAAAAGGACAGAACTCCCGCTAACACTGTTTCAGGCAGGGGGCACGTGCAAGCACTGCAGAGGCGGGAAATTTGAAATGCATTGGACGGATAACAGTGCTACAGCCCATTATGGCGGATCACTGCTCCGCACTTCCGACAGCTTTCACATTGAGTGGAACGGCTTTATTTTTATTTTTTTTGAAGAAAGTGGGACACTATTGCCACAATAGGTCAGTTTAAATTCGAAGATTTATATAAAAACAGAAGTATTCATTCAAACCTGAAAAGTGACACTGCGGCTCTGACTATCAATCTCGCACCCACTGCAGACTTCCCGAGACGCTACCTGGTATTTGTTTTTGCCACATTATTTTACAAAATGGGGAATCCCCAGGCTTTCCACGGTGACTCCGAGACATTAAATCAAAGGCACCCCCGCCAATGTATCCCCCTTCAGATGCTGTATCCCATTTGCGTATAGAAAGCATGCTACATGAGTGGGGGAGTTCTGCTCACAGCATCACTTGGGAGGCTGAGGCTAAGCTGGGTAAGCTGCACAATCAACGCAAATTGGCAACAAGTGTGTGCGGATTTCTCCAGTACGTTGCGAACTCATCACCTGTTAAAGTACAACCTGACCCACCTGAAACTGCTTTACTAATCTCCACCACAATCTCCCTTAAGCACACCAATGGCAGAGGACTGTACAGTTCAACCTCGATTTAGCAAAGCCACCGGAAACAGCAGTGTTTTCATTAGGTCAGGAACTTGGTAAAACCACCGAAGCATTACGGCCTGTGCCACTGCGAGACGCCTTAGCCACTGAGCCATCCGCGGCGGGTTCCGAGACTAAATCAAAGGTACCCTCTGCCAATTATCCCCTTCGATGCTGATCCCATTTGGATAGAAAGCTACGAGTGGGGGAGTTACTGCCGCATCACTTGGGAGGCTGGCTAAGCTGGGTAAGCTGCACAATCACGCAATGGCAACCACTGGTGCGGTTTCTCCAGTCGTTGGACTATCACCGTTAAGTACAACCTGACCACCTGAAACTGCTTTACTAATCTCCACCACAATCTCCCTTAAGCACACCAATGGCAGAGGACTGTACAGTTCAACCTCGATTTAGCAAAGCCACCGGAAACAGCAGTGTTTCTCATTAGGTCAGGAACTTGGTAAAACCACCGAAGCATTAAGGCACATTCCCACTGGCGATGCGCCTCATTGCGCGACGTCGCAAAGCGACGATCCGGCCGTCGCTTTTCGGCGTTTTGCGACGGCGGAGCCGGTCGCTCTCGGTCCGAATTCCTCGTCCGCGACGGGCCCCGCAAAACCGGTAAGCCAATCATGGCCGCGGAGTAGGCTGACGTAGCCGGAAACGAAACAATTCTTTACATCCGGTATGCAAACGCTGCGGGCGGGCGGGCGAGCGACGCCGCCGCCGCTGGCTCGCTCGGCCAGGCTTTGGCCCGCTATCGCTGTACCCGCCGGGTCGGGCCGGCAAGCAACTTCCCGTGTGCATCGGTTCTTTGGTCAGTGGCTTCAGCGTACGCGTGCACTAATCAACGAATAGCGTGGAACTCATCAGTGTGGAGAAGCGTGTATGGATTGTAAAAGCAAGTAATCATCGTATAGAGCTAGGTGGACAGCGAGACGGTAGGTTGACTTGCAGCCTCATCGTTAATATTGGCGACTGGTAAACACGCGTAGAGTTCGGTGGCGTCAGAACTTTGCGCCTGTGAAAAGAAGCGACATTTGTGGGCCGTGATGCGGGTGTTGTGGCGTGAAAGCAAGCGTGTGCATTTCTTCGTGCAATAATATGTTGAAAAGAGCCTTCTTGAGTTTGTTATTTTCTGCTCCTCCCGCAACCCGCAAATGTTTTCGGCATTGCTCCAGGTTAGTAGCATGTGTTTTAGTTTGATTTCTACCTGCTTTTGTCGTGTAACATCATTTTCTTTGACTGCGAATGGTTGACGCACCAACGAGGTCGTATAAGTCGGGAAGCAGCTGCGCTGAACGCAGTCGCATCATCGCTCATCGCAAGTGCGAACACCCCCTCAAGGCCTCATCGCGCGCCGTCGCGCGACGAGACAAATCGCCAGTGGGAATGTGCCTTTAGGCCTGTGGCCAACTGCGAGGGGAAGCTGTAATTGTTCATTAGTTCAGGAAGTTCAAAACATCAAGGTTACAGTGTAGAACTACGCTGTCATCTGCCAATCCGTCCTTGATAAACGCCAAGCGCAGGTTTGTGTGCGATAACTATGCTGTGCACCTGTTGCCATGTCGGTGCAACTGACCTTACCTGGAACAGTAACACCCCCCACCCTCCATTCCTACTTTCTTGGGCATAACAGCACAAGGCCGTACGACTACTCCACAGGCAACAATTGTAAACCTACACTCTTCGGATGTCATGTAATACATGCCCAAGCAAAAACTGTGCTGCCGACCTGCCCCTCTTGGCCGCATGACAGACACGTACGCCAGTAACCAAGCTATCTCCTCTAAGCAGCTGTGTTCACATTTGCACAGGCAGAATTTTTTTTTCTAGCTTGTTTCTGAAAGCAGCAGGTTTGAGGGGGAAGTGACGTTAACTCTTTCGCTACCGCAGAAAATTGACCAATTTTGGGGGGTCCAAGAAAACATTTTTTTTCTGCTAAAAAATTATTTAGGCACTAATTGCAGGAGCACAAAATGCAGATTATTTAACAGCCTTTCCAATAACACCAGTTTTTTAAAGGTTTTCATATATCATAGTTGTGAAAAAAAATATCAAAATCAAAAGTTTTGTCAAGTTGTCGAAAAAAATGATAAAAAAGGAGTTGTGTATATCAAACCACCGGTAGTAGAAAAAAATTAGAATATACATTTTGCAGGGAAACATTTCAAAAACACACCCTAAAAAAAATGTCGACTTGCGCGGGACAGTTTTTTAGATATAAAAAAAAATGTTAGCACGCACGGTGCTCGTGTCATGTGGTGAAGCCCAACCTCTAATTCAAACTTTGCAATTTTGGGTGGTTCCTTGGAATAAATCTGGCGGTTTGACGTTATCAGAGGCACCAATTTGCCCCCACATAACGTAAAAACTTCTTGTCAATGGCCGACTTTGCATTTACAGCGAGCACAATATTTGGGACAAGCACGCGATGCAGAGAAAAACATGCATGAAGTTGAAAACGGAACGCCGTGGCTGATGTTTGTTGTCGTTCACGGTCAGTTATCTCTCAAAACATAAAGCTGAGCTTTATTATCATCTTCTTACTCGCAATTGTAGCCTTGCTCGCAAAAATGAGGTACGATGAGCTAGAATCGTCCCCTGCGATCTTTGGCCGAGTAGCAGTCGCGCGCTAAAAAAGATCAGCACAACGAGCCTCCTCTATTGCAGCGCCACCTAACATTTTTCAAATGAAACAGTACAAAAACTTATCAGAGACTCCGTCCGAATAGACAGTTCAACTAAGCAGCAACATTAGACACCCGGATATACCCTCGCATGAAAACGAAACTGGAAGGCGAACAGCTGGCAGTGTAAGGCCGGTTTGAAGCGCTGTCCTCGGCGGAACAGATATCTGGCGACTGGGTGTGACCTTTTGACTTGCATCTGAAGTTCTTATCGCATAAATCGGGTTAGGGTGGGGGGAAATGAGGAGCGGCGTGCTTTGTTCGAGGATCAGTCGCGGACGCTTCAGGCGCCATGGCAGTTAGCCTTGAAGTTGGGTAACTGCGTAGTTGCGCTGGTTGCGCTAAATATGAATTTCGCGATGCAGAAACGAAACCGAAACTGTTGTAACCTGTTTGGGAATGGTCCTGGGGTAAGTAGAACTACCAGAGTACATAGGACAACTTGCGCAAAGGCAATAAAACTGCCTAAAATCATAAAGTAGCTTTGCAACCAGGCACTGCTTGACATTTTCAGCCGATTTCTGGGATTATTACTGTCAGAGCGTGACTGACGATTGAAAATCCTTTGCTAGTTCCCCATTCACGCCCTGATAGCAAAAAACAAGCGCTGGTGCAGAGTAATTACGAGTTGCACGCATTCTTCGTTGGTAGCCTTGAGGCGCGATGACCACGCCCCTTTTCCACAACCAGGTGATTCAAAAGCGTGTCAAAAATCACGTTTCCGTTGCAAAAATGAAAACAAAACTGATTTTGAAAGGCCATTTTCTGATCTAACTCCGAACAGCTTTACTTGTTCGAGAAACGCCTGGAACGCTATGAAAAGGCGCTCCCAAAAGTATCGATCAAATTGATCGATTTTGATAGGCGCGGTAGCGAAAGAGTTAAAGGAGCACTGACACCAATTTTCGGCGTTAATATTATTGCACAGTTCGCTTCCTTCACTCAACAGAATACCCTGGCTGAAATATGAGCGGCCTGCGACGCGAAGAACATAGTTCAATGGGATCGCATTTATCGCGCCGACGGAGCAGCGCGCGGAGCGGCACTCAGCAAATGGACATCAGCGTGACATCACTCCAGGAGAGGAAAAAGAAGTGACGCGCAGCGCTCACCAAAAACTCGTGACGTCACTTCACGCGCGCGGCCCCACGAGCGGCGAGCGGGCGCAACACCCTCTCAAGCGGGCGCCGGTGACGTCCGCACAAAGCGGTGAGGTCAAATCGGGAGGCTGTCATATGCGCCGTTCGGGATGAAAGCGCGGGAATTTGAAACAAACGATTTTCAGGCCGTTCAATGTAATTAACTATCGCGCGCTGAAGTATTTGAAGTGCTGTTTCAGGTTCGCCAGACCATTAAGCATCGATAAAACCAATAAAAGTGTAACATAAAATTTTCGTGTCAGTGCTCCTTTAAGCCTTCTTGCTCGGAGCTTTCTGAAACTGGCCCCAACGACCCTGTGTTCCCACTGTTGGCGGGAAGGGCACCAAACGAAGAAGTCCCCTCACCTGCGGTGCGGGCTGCTTGGCGGCAGCCGGTTTCTCCTCCTCGTCGCCCGATCCGCCCCGGTCCTGCCTCTGGCGCTCGTGCTCCCGGATGTCCTCCTCAGGGATGCCCTCCATGCCGTAAATCTCTATGTCCACGCTGTTCTTGTTGGGCAGCGCGTTGGGCACCTTGTCGATCGTCTCCTTGTGCACCTGGGGGGAAGGGGCGTTTCACGAGGACCTCTTCATAAAAGCATCCTCGCTGTTCAACGTTACCGAATCGAAAGCAGTCTGTCACACCACCTCCCCACGTTAAAATTTCTGCCATTTTCTTGCTGGTGTGAACACATAGCTCGGTTTGTTGCTGTGGATGTTATGTGCAAGTAGAGCGAAACACACACGAGACACCCCCCCCCTGCAAATAATCCAAAATTGCCGTAACAAATCCTCTAGAGAGACAAAAATAATACTAATAAGAAAATAGCAAACAATTTCAACCGTACAACATTTCAATCCAATTCTTCTTAGTTGTAGTCTTATTTATTCCCCCAGACGAAAACTGCATGATAACTTTCAGGTTTTTTTACCCCAAGAGTGCAGAGTGCAATATGCTATACGCAGTGTCTAGCATTAAGTACAATGAAACCTGACATATATCTGATGTAAACAAGGCGCAAGAGGAGGCTGGTTCGTATTAAACTTTGGATAGAAAATGAAGTGCTACCATAACAAGCCGGATGATTTGATTGATTGTAGGGTTTAACGCTCCGACGCAACGGAGGCGCACCGTAGTGGAGGGCTCCGGAATAATTTTGACCACCTGGGGTTCTTTAACGTGCGCCGAAATCTCGCACACACGGGCGTTTTTGCTTTTCGCCTCCATCAGAAAAGCGGCCGCCGCGGCCGGGAATCAAACCCGCAACCTCGTGCTCAGCAGCGCAATGCCTTAGCCACTGAGCCACCACGGCGGGTGTGAGTTGCAAAACGGAACATACAATACAAAGCACTAACTACTACCAACTGTTTATTTGCTCGATGTTGCAGGTTATGTTTCAGCAGGGCTTTGTATTGTACGTGTTGTTTTGTACTCTTAGCCTTGCTTTGTAGCCTTAGCCAGGCCTGACGAAACTTAACCTAGACATTCTGAGTTAACATCAAACATAACACTGGAAACGGAAATTTAAGTTTGAACTTGCCCAAATTTCTCTTGCAAACTTCCGTAAATTGGGTTTAGGTTTCGGGCCTTACCTGCATGCAGTGGATGGCCAGCCCGGGCCCCGTGTAGAGCTTCTTGTGGCATATGTGACATTTGAAGTGTTTCGCTTTCTGGTGCTGGATTAGGATCTTCTCGTCGTCGAACTCTCGGTTGCAGTACCTTGGGCACACAGTGTCAAGGGGCGACAAAACTGCTCGTGTGCGTAGAAATGCATAACGCAACGAAACTCGAACGCGGGCAATTCAACACTATAAATAGTATGACGTGCACAGATTTACCAGCACATTGAGAAACATGCGAATGCAAGCCTTTTGTAAAGCAGAGAAAAATTAATGGAAGAAGCGAGAACACTGTGGCCCGGGAACTGTTAGAAGCATTTTGTGTCAAGAAAGAGAGCAATCATTGCACTATCGACACTCTGCGCTCTTAGACAACGAGATCGCCTTTTTAGAAGCTTCCGTTTGAAGGTGCCTTTTCAAAATTTTTCATCTGTGGGTCCAACAACGCATGCACACTGCGATAACCAATTGTGTTTATATGTGACAATGCTTCCGAAAAATTCGGCTGAAAGTGAACGCTTCTCTAGTGCTGTTTCTCCTGTGTCGTCTACCGCGCTCTAACAAGTAAGCACAAACTTCCCCAATAATGTGTTTTGCTGAAGAAAGACAATGTACAGAAATCTCCCCGACGAGAGACATGATCTGGCCAGCTCGCAAGAGCCAAGTAGCAAGATTGCGTCGGGAAGCACGCGACAGACACACGCCTGGCATCCCTACCGTTCGCGAGGAGTTAAATTCGAAGCCCAAAACTCCCTTCACGGAGCGCACGTGACTGAACAGACAACAAAAATATAGAGTTACTCGCGACGGGTAACCATCCATCCATTCATTCACGCAAAAAATTGAAAGTCACATGGTTTAACGGCGCTTCACATTTCAAGCTCTCTAAAATTAAAGGGGCCTTCCCGAAGACTTCGTCAGATGCAAGGGTGCTTTTGAGGAGGTGTGGGCCACAAAATTGATTCATCAGATTCGCACTAGGGCTCTCGGCTAAACGACAGTCAGAACGACCCTGTAGCTTTAAAATATTACCAATAGCTATCTTCACTGTCGCGTGTAACTCTGAAAGGCATTTTCGGGCTAAGACTGGGTAAGCATGCATCGCAAGAAGCGGTATTTAAGTTGTATTTTACTAAGCGCGAAAAAACGCAAGCACGCACAACCGAGTGAGACGACAGCAAGGTCGTGCAAGCGAATATGGGACGCAACACCAACTCGGAACACACATACCACGGCAAAATACGTTAGAAGGATACCAGCACCATGGCTTCGCTGGCTTCTTCTTTTTTCTGCCCATGTTCTTTGGCGGTGGGAAGAGTTCTTTTGTGCACTCACGCCAAGCCTCAAAAAAATATGGCGACGGCCGCCTACCTCGCCACGAAAACAAGGCGAGGCGAAGTTTCGCATTCGTGTTACAATAAATTCTTCATACTTATCACTAACGTCGCTAAAAAACGTGCAATTTATTAATAGTAAGAATAGTAAGAACAACTATATATGTCAGTGGTGTTTTCTGTGCAACGTTTTTTTATGTATTACAGAATGACGTCAGAAAAGTCAACAAACCTCCGAGTTTCGGTTTCGCCGCGCGACTGGTTCTTTTCAGGGTCAACAAGTTGGGACGCAAGTTGGGGAGGACACGGTCTGTTGGCCGTGACGTCTGCGTCAGCGTGACGTTTCCGACGTTGCCGGTGGCAGAAACGAGTTTTCCTCCAGATAGAAAGCGCGACAACTTAATTCGGCGCCAAAAACAATGAAACAATAGAGTGAGGTGTCATTCTGCGTCGAACGCTCAAGTTGGTTTCCTCGCTTTATCGCGGCATGCAGCATTTCGCGCGTTCTCTGAATGCGACAAGCTCAACTGTCGGTAAGTTTGGTTTGACAGGGGGACGGCAGACCGTTCTGGAATTAATGCGATTGTGGGTAGAAGCTGGCCTTGTAGTCGCAGATCCGACTCTGTTTAATTACCCAGTGCTATTGTTCGTTTTTACCGTATGTGTTTGCTCTAGTCCAGCTGCCTGCCATGTTAGAGGAAAGTACGTTTTCGGGCGGCTCCGTTTCCTTTTGCGGAAAAATTGCTGACCCATTTTTTTCACCTCTACGCGGAACTTTGGTGGGCATTCAGGCAGCCTTAAACACCCGCGCTCAGTGCATACCTAATTGGCGTGTCCGTGAGTATATGGCCCCTCATCTAATTTTTCGTGATCATGCACCATTTTGATAGTCCGTCGAATGAAGCAACTTAATTCATTGGTGCCGGCCTGCCGGTTCTGAGTAGCTAGAGCTAGTACTAGAGCTTTCGAGACTAGAATCAATTATTTCGTATCTATGCTGCAACTTAATGGTTAATTAATTAAGTTTAATGAAACATTGCATGATGAAATGTGTCACATTCTCTTGGTCATGCAAAAAGCTGACAGCTACCAGCATGTTCCACTGCTTGGTTATTTGTTGTTGCTGCGCGCTCTGATGATCCCATCGACTTTTCTTGAAAGTATGTCTCGTATGCTACCGAAGTAAATTTATGTGTAGACCTAGGCATTTTCCGTGCTTCGTGCTTAAAAGAATTAGATGATGACGTAATCGAAAGCAACTGTCCTCATACTGAAAAATTAATATGTATTGTCAATACCTTTTTTTTTAAATTTATAACGACGTGTGAACTACGAAGGGTTATACTAAGTTGCGGGAACTTAACGAAATGTCTTTCGTATATTTGTAAAAGTTAAAGGCAACCTGACGACGTTTTGGGTATCTTTAGAAAAATTTAACACTTTGTAACTATAAAAATTTTCAGCATCTCCAGTCTTCTAGCCACAGCAATTTTTTATGCGATGCGCGTGTGAGCAACGTACATGCCGCATCGAATAAACAATTCACAACGTTTGTTAATGTCGGTGGAGCCAATCATATCCTGCGACATAACCAACAATGTTTGCGACTTCCTTGCAGGAGTCTCGCTGACCCAGTCGGATGCCGCACGAAGTCAGAGTGCGTGGCTTCTCTGAGCTGAGCGAAGGCTTGGCACTTGACTTCCTGCATCCAGTTCCAGCTGAGGTGACGTACTGAAGCTGACACTTAAGCTAGTTGCTTATTTCTTTTGGGCTAGTTGTTGGACTAGAAAGTTCTCCTCGGCGGCCAGTTGCTTGAACACTCTGGGCTAGTTACTGGACTAATATGTGCTGCTGGTACTGGACTTCTTGATTGTAACCCCAGGGCTAGTGGCCACTTCTGCGTTGGGCTAGTATGGGCTGCTGGTACTGGGCTAGTACGTACTGCTCGTATGGGGCTAGTCGGTTACATTGAGAGAAGAAAAATACCAGGGCGCAAACATTGAATGTTCGTGCACTGCAGGTGACGTGTTCATCTTGCCACGACCTGGTCGGAATCCTGTGGCTGTCGCCGTCGTGCGACCACCGCTTTTGCACCCGCTGCCTGGAGCAACTTCTGGGACAAGCGAGCAAGTCCTTCTGCCCTGTGGACCAGGCGGAAATTTTTCGGGGACAGGTATAACTTATTCCGCCCCTACCTTGCCTCTGTGGACATAATTTTGTCTCCTGATGTTGGAGTCTCGTCTTGCAATCTCTGCAACAGATGTGCATTATGAGGCCCTGCAATGTTTTCAGATGGATGGCACTAACATTGTAAATTGATTTTTGAGTCCTTGCAGCAGCTACAAAAGCAAGAAGCAAATGATTTAGCCAAATACGAACAAAGACACAACAATCCATTATATAGACAGAGTCATTGAGTGTTGTGACAGCATTGCATTATGGAAAACCAAGTAGGAACATTGTGCTGGCCTATGCTTTAAGACAGGTCATAGTCATGTGTTGGGTGCCTGGACACAGTGGCATTCCTGGTAATGAACTCGCTGACCAGAGCGCCGCTGTGGCAGCACTTCGCTGTGGCGTCGACGTTCAGCAGCTTCCCTATCTTGACTGGAAACCATTCATTCGAAAGGCAATCCGACAACGCTGGCAGCAACACTGGGACACTCAGACAGATAACAAACTCCACATTATAAAACCCCGATTAGGCAGCTATTACACAGAAAAACACAACAGAACAACAGAAGTATACATGTGCAGATTACGAATAGGCCATACACACGCTACCGCTCACACCTTCTACAGGGAAAACCACCGCCACAATGCGACAGGTGCGGACATCGCCTATCAGTCACACATGTCTTAGTTGAGTGTGGGTACTTCCACAGGGCAAGGAAAAAGCATTTCCGGGAACTCTACACTCACACGATTCCACTTCATCCCTCGATATTATAGCTGATCAACCCTTAATTCCAAGTAAGCTTACCTAGGAAACATTGGCTTTTTAAACCGAAAATCATACCACGTGTAACCTCAGGGCCCCTCAGAGTGGGGGGAAGCTATGAGTTACTATTTATTCTTTACATTCTTACCCTGCCATCCCCATTTCCTCAATTTTATTGTTGTTTTAATGGAGGGGCTTTGTACACCCCCACACTAACCTATTCTAATATCATCACATTTACAGCATCATTTTACTAAAACATAATTCAAAATGATCAACCATTGCGTTGGCGCTCTTTGGTCATCGTTGCCCTTGCGCCATAAAACAAACAGATACAAAATGATTTAGCCAATGCGAACAAAAGTTGTTGCCTACAAGAGCAGGCCAGTATCAGCTCTAACACGTCAAAAGGTTTATATTCATGTGGAAGTTGTACAAGCAATGCGCTGCTATACTCAGTTACAACTCAAGAACGGCACCACCTCATGTAGTGTGTCACTCTGCCAAAGCGCCGGACCTGTGACGTCAGTGCGCGCGCGTTTGAAAGGGGTTTGCTATGAATGTGTGATATCGTCTGCCTTGTCTCACACAGTTTGTTTGTCGTCACTGGAGTCGTTTATAAGCATAGTAAGTCCAAAAAATCACGGGAACGGCTCACGCCATGTTCAAAATATTCCCAGTAACGCCCTACTTGCGCCGCGCGGAGAAACATCCGGCTACGGTGATAAGGCACAGCAGCAACTTCCGTTGCCGTTCTTTAATTGTCACCGAGTATAACAGTTGCATCAGATTCACTCAAAACAAAAGTTACGCGTAATGAGAAACAGCACATAGACAAGAACGGAAAAAAAAAAAAAGCTCACAAACACGAGTGCTGGTCACATGGCACTTAACACTTTTGTAGTAGGGTTGCCACATCAAATTAATATATCAGTTATTGAGGTTTTGGCACTTATTAAGTAGCTATGAGATATCGATACAAAAGGCTTCATCTCACGGTTATCATCTGTTACTATGATGTCACTATGTGACATCATGAGAAAGGCATACAGTCAGGCCAGAATGAAAGACAAACACAAAAAATATGAACTTTTGCGAAATCGTACTTTCCAGATGCATATATGGACAGTGCCACCATTTTACACACACTAGCAAACAAAAAAACTCAGGAACTGTGGGTTCTTGTTCATATGTTTCTGCGTTCATGTTAATCCAACTGTACAATTCCGCTTTCAAAATGGGCTGGCTTCTTCTTCATTGCTCACTTTTTGGCTTTGATAAAATGATAATACAGTGGAACCTCGTTAGAACGAAGCAGTATCGGGATAATAATTTAGTTCGTTATGTGCGATATTCATTGTATCAGTAGAGCTAAAAATCGGTTCAAACCAATCGGTAATGTGGCTCCCACAAAAATCCTTGATACAAAAACGCATTGTTTTAGTCTTTGAACTTAATATAAACAAGGTAACCTGTATCTTCCTCCTTGCGACACTTCGTCAGTGAACCAGAACGTGAAACAGGAAATTAGAACAGAACAAAGTTCATTTGACAAAACAGGCCTGCGTTCCCATTTTTTCGAGGAAGGATGCGATCTTTGTCTAGTGCCTATCCACAGCACTGTGCAGGACGAAGTTTTCCACAGTGTCCACAAACACAGTGGCCTTTTCTATTTCTGCAGTTTTGCACTGCTGGGAGTTTTTCCAAGTAGCTGCTCAGCCTACTGCTCAAATATTTCTTCGTTATACCCGATAGTGCGCGCGCCTCACAGTTCCACTTTCGTTATAAAAAGAATAAGCGTCATTGAAATAAAGCGTGACCAACCAAAGTTCGTATTTAGTTCGCTATAGCCGATAATTCACTATACATGCAGTGTTCGTTATAACGAGGTTCAACTGTACTTCTTTTCTTTCCAGCTTGTTGAGGACACGTCTGTCCAGGTTAAGGCGTCTCAGTTCCAGGTGTGGTGTTCCAACAAGGAACAGGGCTGCACCGTAACCCTCCGCATTTGTGACCTCAGGGTAAGTGATCGGGAACGTGCTCATGCGGGAGTGAACTGGCTTCCTTGGTTCAACTCTGTGTTCCGTGATTGAGTAATACCCACGCCACATGGCAGATCTAATGACATTCAGAGCAAATGTCATTAATTCGGTGCTACACGAGAATACCGAATGACATTTGAGGCGAATGACATTTAGCGGCTGACTGAGGTTCGGGAGCTCATTCAGCGGCCAAATGAGTAGCCTCGACAGCAGTGGCGCGTCACTAGACAAGGAAGTTCAGTAATAGACCAATAAACACTGTTTCTAAAAACTGTTAGTAAACTTATATTTTCCCCTTCGTGTTGTTTTTCAAATAAAGAAAGACAAACAAGTACTAACAAAAAAGAAAATCTCGTCCTCAAAGCGCGCGCTATTTTAACACGGATTTCTTGCGGACTCGTCTCGGCTTGTGATGTCTACTGATGTCACCTAAACAGGTAATTTTTTTTTTAATTTTTACTTTAAAAAATAGTCTTTTAGGTTCTGAATTGATATTATGTATGAAGACATTCTAGACACACTTGAGATATAATTTTGCGGTGTTGCGAGACCGCTAATCGTCACCACTATCACTATCAAATGACACTGTTTTGCTGTGTAGACCCGCATGGCCAAATCGAACAGCTAATGTTATTCACTTTGATTGACAGTAGATTTGCCGTGTGACATGGGTATAAGTTGGAGGCTGGCTGATTGGTGTAAAACAATGTGTATTTGTATACACTGTGCACAAAAGAACACATGTGAGAGAATGACACGACGATTCAACGAAAAAGTTCCTTCCTTTTGTTTAACCAAAGGTGCACAGATTCTCACATCTTCCTATCTTCACATTTCATTATGTGCTGTATTTGAAGCTATGTACAGTCATGAACAGATGAAACGCAATCGCGAAAATGTGAACGAGAATGCACAAAGGGCACAATTTCTTTCCGTGTAAGTCAAATTGACACTTGGCTTAATTACATTATTGAAGTTGGAAAATGCAGCTTTCCAGATATACCAGTATGCACCATTATTGGAGCACCACAAGCAGTACCGTGTTTTCGCGCGTGTAACCCACACCAAAAATGTGAAAATTTTAGTGGCAAAGTAGGGGTGCGGATAATTCGCGGGGTTTTTCCTTTAGTGAAGCTTCACGGCAATGCGCGTGTTGTGCTGTGAAGCTCCTACGCAGTAACACTGACTAAGCCTTCCATGGCAGCGATTGCGCAAAGCATACAAGGACAAGGAAGAAAAAACAAGGACGAGCGCACTCTAACAACTGAATTTTACGCTTTTTCTGTCTACATAGTATGTGATGTGTTGCTTGAGCAGTAGCTTTGGTGCAGCCTTTCCCGTATCAAATGTGCAGGCACTACACGATTTTTTTTTTTAATTTTCCAGCGGGCTGAAAGTGGGGGTGCGGATTATACGCCAGGGCGGGCTATACGCGCGAAAATACGGTATTCTTCAAATCTGCATGTTTTTGTTCGTATTTTCGTGTTTGCATTTCATTTGTCTATGATGGTACTTGGAATTCAGTATAGGTAAATACAGCCAACATGCATTCATTCTAGAGCACTGCATGGGCTGGATTTTAAAGGGGCACTGACACAAAAATTTTGCATCTTTTTTTTTTTTTGTTGCGATAAGTAGCTAGTGACCTACTTATCACCTGTAGAATCCTCATTTGCTTCAGCGTGCAACCGTTGTTTAATTAGAGGCATTTTCAATGCGACCAGTCGCAGTTTCGGTTTCAGCGGGTGCCGCGAAACGATGGATTTTGTGTGAACAAAGCTGACCACGTGACCGCCGGAGAGATATCACAGAGCAAAGCTGCCGTAGCCCTGTCGAATCCGTGTCGCCGGCAGTTTCTGCCAATGCCCCCACGTACTGATCTCGTGAGCCGCTTAATTAAAAAGCGACCGTGGACGTGACGCAGGCGCTGCGAGTGCAAATGCTGCCGCGGCTTGAGAACGACGCGCGCTGGGAGCAGCCGGCTGGTCTGCCTACAGGTCCGCCTACAGATGTGTTCGTCTTAGCACTGCAGCGGATATTCGATTGCCGCTCTCGTAAGCGGTGCAGATGACAATTTTTAATGCAACCCGCCATCGCGTAATTAACTCCTTTCTCATATAAACTGCCGTGGTTGGGACTTGGGTGCAATTTCGTGCAGCTGTAACAAGCTATCACTCGAGCTACCGGCGCCGGCCTGGGCCACTTCGCGGCCGTGGCCGCCGCCTGCACAGCGACCGAGCGGCTCGCTCAGTGGGCTTTTCGTGTGTCCGGCGCGTTTTCGCGTCCAATGTAAATCAAAAGTAATAGAAACAGAGTGCCTGGAATCGGCTGTAGAACTTTGGTCGCGGCAAGCTGCCCGATGAGCTGACGAATTCACGGCGCCTCCGCCACCAACGATCGGGTCGTTCGTTCTCGAGAGCAGAAGCTCCACCCTCCGGCCCTCCAATTGGAGCGGCGAGCCGGGCGAGCCGGCGAAAAGTGCCGGCAGTGCGGAAGCGGCAAACACAAACTCGTGACGTGTGGGGATGTTGTTTATTTACACAATATCCTCGGGATGTCGATTGCGCGTGGTCCTCTGCTGGCTGCTCGGGTTGCGTTTCTCACACTTTAAAATTGATTTTAAATATGTTCTAGGCTGTATTCGCCGCTGATATTTTGCAGATGATGTATATGTGTCCACACCAATCTATTTCCGAAGTTATCTCGCCTTCGAAATTTTGTGTCAGTACCCCTTTAAGGCCCGGGGCCGGCCAAAGCCTGGTTTATGGAGCCCGTGCCTGACCCAAGCCCGTAACACCTAGCCTGGGCGGGGCCCGAGCCCGGGTGTCCATAAGTGAGCCTGGCTCGGTCATTTATTTTTAAGCCTAGGGAGGGCCTGCGTGTGTAAGGCCAAGCGCAGGCCTAGATGCTGAAGAAAATGTCTTTTGTTATATTTGGTTGAGTGTCTTTGTAGCAGGCAGTAAGACGGAGCATCTGTTCTGTACAGAACGTCATGAACTGAAATGAAAAAAAATTGTGGCTTAGAAGTGTGCGTACTTTAACTTACATCGTCTTCAGTTCACGTCACCTTGGCGTAGTAATAGCTCGTATTCTTACATCAGAGACACCATCACCTTTGATGACCAGGTTCTTGGAAATTTCTTGTAGCTGTCTCGGCCACAAGTTGGTATTGCTGAAATTTTAGATGCGACTGCATCTCATTCACTCACCTTGTCCCTCCATACGGCGTTGTTGTCCGTCCACACCCCTCCCCCATTCTCCTCGCCACGCGAGCTGCGCTCTCCACGCTCACCCCCTCCCCTCTCCGATAGCGAAACCTCTCGCGAGGGGCATCGGGTTGGATTCGATTAAGTTGGCTTGGCTTGGCTTGGATTGGATTTGGTTGGAATAAAGTGGATTGTGTTGCGTCATAGCCGCGCCATGTTGCGTCATAGCCGCGGTCGTTCCAGCACCGGCGTTCCGATTTCGGGCACGTGCATAGACTTGATCTTCGCTGCAAATTGCACGGTGGTCCCGTTACTTCCCCATCCACTACCCGTACACTTCAGCGACCACAAGGCCGTCATCGTTAACGTTACGCCGCGTGTTAAATAAAGAATACATCATACGCGTTCCTCACACGTTTCACGCATTAGAGAATAACCCAACGGAAACACCAAGTGAACCCCAAGTTTCGTGCATCTCCACGGGTTCCCCTCGCGGGAAGGTGGGGTAAATTTTTTCGTTCCTCGTGTCAATCCCCAAGTATGTACTGCGTGCATTGATATGTTTTACCTGCAGTGGTTGCTTAGCAGTGGTGTTTCTTCTAGCGCATGAGTTCGATTCCCAGCCACAGCAGCCGTATTTCGATTGGTGCGACATCTAAATAGACATAGGTGCAGAGCTCTAGGTTGTCTGAAATTAATTCCTTATTCCCCGCTGGGGTGTTCCTTGTAATCGTATCTTTGGTACGTAATACACCAAAATATAATATCTTGATGCAGTACGTGTAATGGCTAATAAAATTACAGTTATATAATGAGTACCAGACTTATTGGAACACGTTTTTAAAACAGTGCGTACAACTAACATCAAGAATTGCGTAAAAATAAGCTCAGAACATACCTTTTAATGCTCTTTTGTACGATTCACGTCAGAACTGTTAACGGCAGGCCCACAAATTCAAGCCCAGGCCTGTCCCGAGCCCACAGCATTGATTCCGGGCCCGGCCCGGGTCCGCAGATAATCGACTTCAGGCTGTGCCCATTCTTTAGGGTCAGCCTGGGCCCGTGCAGTGCTCCAATTCCTTCCACTTTGGCAGGCTTAATCCTGTATCTTAAAGGCCTGCTGCCCTCAAATTTCACCTCGGCCAGATTTAATTTGAACTTACAGCACGTACCACCAATCCAACTGGTTCATAACTGGTAGCCCCGTAAAATGCATCGTTAATTAGTTAGAAATGTTTAAAATAGGTGACGCTGCACCTGCCGGCGGATCGCGCAAACAGCCATGAAGCAAAAGTGACTGACGTTGTGGCCGGCCCTGCGCCTTTTTCCTACGGCCAGTCAGGAGAACCGGACGAGCTCCGCTGAGCGCGCTTCTCCTAGGACTGCAGGGAGCGCGAAGCGTTGTGCGCAGGTTTTCTCCGGCCGACCGTGTGCGGCCGCTTGCTTACCGGTTGGGCCGGCTGGAACATCACTTCAGCCGGCCGTAATGACCGCACTTTCCTCAATTTCGCTTTCGAAATCTCCAATTTTCGATGGCCGTTTGCGCCGTGGATATGCCTATTTCAGCTGTCATATTTTGCATTTGTATCTTGCAGTCTAATTTTTAGGCAGACTACTACACGGAAATGACATTTTCAAGGGGTTGAAATTTTGAGTGCCGTTGACCTTTGGTTGGGCCAAATTTGCGGTTTTGCTGGCATTTCACCCGCACCCTCCTTGCCAGAGTTGAATTGGCAGAATAGTGCTGTATATTGGCCATCCAGACACTTTGCTCCTTATGTTTAAGTCGAACTTTCAAAGAATTTGGTTTTGGAAGCGAATTTGGCCAATAACAATTGTCAGATTCGCCTTGATATAATGCCGTCCTTTATGATTTTAAAATAAATTTTCTGAGTGTGTAGCAATTGGCTGAGCTGTGTTTTCGCCCTGTAGGACCATCTGAGGCAGTGCAACCAAGGCATGCTACCCGTAGCACCTTTGGGTGGTGGCTCCAACGGCGATCCCGACAAACGATGGAGCGTCCACTTCGGGCAATGGCAGCGGCGAGCCTGACGGGACCCCACGATGCTGGATGGCGGACTTCGGCTGCGACTTCCAGGTCCGCCTCTCGAACCACAACTTCATTATCACCATCATCAGTGGGCTGATGTCGACCACTTTTTCTTATCTCACCCATCCTGTCTACCGCTCTTAACATTTCCTTATCTCACTCATCCACACCTATTCCTTGCTGTCTGGCCCTACGTCATAGTAGAGTACCATCATGGCTGGAGGCAGTGATTTCCCTGCACACCCCGTAGGGGGTGTGTAGACCCTCCCGAATTTTTCTGGACACCCCCCTGAATCTCTCAATTTCACTCATGTATATTATTGTATTAAACATCTGGGCAGTTCGGTAGAAGCCCCAATCAAAGAAGGAGCGAAATGCCACGTTACCATCTAAAGTGAGACAGAAAGAGAAAATACGCACCTGTCTACTTTAATCTAAGGCACTTGAAAAATCAGGTTGAACGAAAAAGTATAGGACTTAGGAAGGAAAGTGCTGTATTTTTTCGTTCAAGCTGAATTTTCAAGTTGATGCGAACCAACTCGTCGAAACCCAAGCATTCTAATTTTTAAGGGCTTCACTTTCAACCAAGGACCAAATTTCTCTGAAAATATAATCCTCATAGGAAGCTTTTACTGCAGTGGACGTTCAGGTGAAAAAAAAAGGGGGGGGATGTGGTTCAAGGCAACGAAACTATAAAAGGAGAATGTTTTTAAATGCAAACAACGCTAATCAATATTGCAAACAAGGATACAACCTAAAGCAATATTATAAAAAGAATTAAATGTAAAAAAAAAAACAGCTTGCCGCCATGGTGCTAATTCGGTACGTCCCTAACGTTGTTTCAAAAATTAGATCTCGTCGTTGGCCCGGCAACAAGTTTGAAAATGTCTTACACATTAAAAACTGGTCAGACATTTCAGCCACGGAATATTGACCTTTTTCGGAAGAAAACTGATTTTCTAAAAAATAGGTGTTTTTCACATTAAATAGAAAACACCGCCCTGTCAGTGTATATATAGAGAAACGGGATTATATATATATATACGTCACGGAGCATGAAACACTGGTTAATACATGTCTATTATTTAACTACTGGACTATAAAAGAAACTGTTTGAACAGTTTATAAAGACTCCCCCCATCCCCCAGGTATTGAGACACCCCTCTTGATTTAATTCCTGGAAAAACCCCTGGGTAGATGCATAATAATCAAGAACCATCGTGCTCCTGGAATTAAATTGGCCGTGAAGGCAAAATGCAACGTTGTTTAATTTGAAGGAACTAGCCTTTGGTGGCTCACTCAGCTGCATTCCAGCCATGAGACATGTTTTTTTTTTATTACCGAAAAATCGCAAGAAATAATAAAAAAAATCAAAGCCCCCTTTTGTAAGAGAGAGATGGTTAAAATGCAAAGCTTTCTCCCTTGCAACCTGAGTCAAAGTCAAAGTTCAAACTGCTTCGACCGTGTTAGAAGACGTCAGCTTTGTAACGCAAGGAGCCCAGGTTCGATTCCCGCCACAGGGAGCATTTTTTCCTTGAGGCGCTTGATGTGCCTTCGTTTATCATCATCATCGTTTTGTCAAAACCATGGTGGAAAGTTGGCTTTCCATCAGTGAGTCCTTGGCGCGACATTGAACGCCATCAGTGAGGCATAGAGAGCTTTGCTTTGAAAACTCACATTTCGCCCTGTACAATGTCGGCAGTACTACAGTAGTGGCACAATCGAGAAAATTCTAAATCAGTGTGTTATCTGCGTGTTAGCATTTAAAGAGACCCTGAAACACTTCCAATAAACGCTTTCACTCTTTCTTTCGTGTCTGGGAGCACTGCGAAAGCTATAGTTATCGCCAGCATGGAGCGCCACCGTGTGATTTGCTCGTCGCAGCGGAACTATCAGCCTTCCATTCCTGCTTTGCTCTTGTGGCTTTCTTTTTTAAGTGGCATTCGAATGCGTTCATTATTGCAACTGAAGAAAAACCGGCCAATGGCCGCTATGCCATTGTAGTGACGTAATTCAAGCGCTCGAAAAACGCCAACACCCGGGAGAGAAATTTTTTGAGCAAATTTCTAAGTTATCTGACGGGCATAGGGCAGTAAATTTTGGCTGAGGTACTTTGCGTCCCCATAATCTTAGTACTGGTTTGTTGGTTGACTACTTTCTGCAAGCATCTTAAGATTAGAAAAAAGTTGAAAAAAAATGTTGCAGGGTTCCCTTTAATGGACACGACCAAAACAGAGATAGCGGCTCCACTGTAATGCCCGTCACTGCTTCTTGCTGGTGAATTCGGTCCCCTGCTGCCAGTCGCACAAACAAGATTCCTGTCACAATTCATAAAGGAATCGCCGGGAAGTGGGTGGAGAGTCGCCACTGCTTCTGAAGTTTTCTTTAAATCTAGCTTAGCCGTTGAAGTTTGCGATAAAATTGGTACGGTAGCTACCGGGACAAAACAGTCTTTATATAATGACTCAGAGTTGTATTTTGTCGCACATGCAACGCTGATTAGGACGCTGAGAACGAAATGTCACGCTACATGTGCAGGGCTCTGCGGCAGAGCTGGAAGCGCACGAACAGGACTGGCAGCAACACAGGCGCTTGGTCGTCACGCGACTTGCTGCGTACAGGCGCAGCTTGGAGGTGGGTGCATCCTCTATCGACACTTTCTGTTGGTGCACGGCTTACGTGACCTCCCGGAGTACAAGGGTTTGGCTTTGCTTAGTTTGGGAGGGGCTGAGCTCTGCTGAGGGATAAGTGTAGTTTTCTCTGTCCCTTCTTAACATTGTTTTATGCACCAAGCTGCTTTCCAATATTGCCAGTTGGGGGTGAAGCGTAGAAATTAAATCGTTATGTGGTAGAACCTCAAGACATATGCCTTGCGAGAGAGCAAAACTATCAAGCATAGTACAGTACCGTATAAGTCGTAACATAGGTCGAACCGGAATATAGGTCAACCCCCTTACCTTGCGGCTGAGCAATGGGGAAAAAATTAAGCCAATGATCGGTATATAGGTCGAGGGGTGACTTTTCGGCAAACTTTTTAGTGAGAAATCTCGACCTATATTCCGAGTTACACGGTAGTACGGTATATGGTTAATCCAAATTTTGAAAACGGTGGACTTGGTGATGTCAAACATACCTGTAAACACCATGAACTGCAGAGTAGTTCCTTTTCCTTTTATTTCTCTTATTTTATGGTCTACTGTACTCCTGTTTTCAATTAATGTACGTCGTATATTAATTCATGGCTGCAGTGTAATTGATGAGGAAATGCGTATGGTTGGCCCTATAATTCTTTTTTTTTTTATAAATTACAGAGCCTATTTATGTGCCCCTAATTCTTCTTTGGTCATGTTTTTGGTAGACGTGGAATAAATAAATACGGAAATTTATACCTTAAGCACTCCCATGTGGTCTCCGATTAAACTAACCTATCGCCACCAACCCAGGTGTGCAACGGCTCAGGTGGCAGCTTGAGGGGGTGTAACATTCCAATTTGAATTTCCCGCCTCTTTCTTTCGTGTCACTGCAGGAGATCCAGGGCGAAAGGGACATGCTGCGCAACCAACTGAATGAGGTCAACGCGTCCCTCAAAGGATTGAACCTGGGGTTCGAACACCATTGCACGCACACTGCCGTGAGTGTGTTGATTGCACGTTCTTTTTGAATGCCGGGTCGATACGCCTCTCACAGCTACGGAGCAAGTCGATTTTTTTTTCTAACGCCATGCGGAAGTAAAATTTTAATCCTAGTAGTAGTAGTAAACGTTTATTGGAGCAAAAGGGAAAGGGAAAAGGGTGGTGGTGAAGCGTCCCTAGTCCAGGATGCCTCTCGACTGGGCCGACTCAATGGCCCGAGAAACCAAGGCCCTCTGGCGGGCCGGGTCCGGGCTGGTCAGCTCAGTCTCCCACTGCTCCGGGGTGGGGAAGGGGGGTGGGTTAGGGGAGTGGGGACAGGAGTATACGAGGTGGAATGTGGTGAGTGGGGGCTGTCGCAGTGTTGGCGTCGACGGGGGTCGATAGTGGGTGCGATCTGGTGGAGGATGACGTGGTTTGTAAAAGGTACCGGTCTGAAGGCGACGATAGATTATGGCTTGCTGGTTGGTGAGGGAGTGGTGTGGAGGGGTCGGGTAGACTCGGCGGGTAAGGGTTAGTGTGTAGTGGACAGAAGGGCATTGTACGTGCTATCAAGAGGAATTTGGAGGAGGTCGTGGTCGTTCGTGTGATCCTAGTGAAAATAAACGACGAGCTGCAATATAACCCCAGCTTTACTATCCCTTTCATCCCTAGTGGCCTATATTTAGGACATCAGCCGAAATTCTTCTAGCAATTTCAGAACAAAACTGAAACGGCTAGTTTTCTGGGACATAGCTCTGTAAGGATTCCTCTTTCTATACATATCACCATTGTTAGTTTTTTGCTACCGCTGAACGCTAGGGAGAGGAAGGCATTGCATTGAAGGCCAAACTGACATCGGGGAGACTCCAGGGACTTAAGTCCTAGTTTGATGACACGACTGTAACTCAAAGAATACTTTTAATACCAGCTTTATTTTTTTGTATGGGGGCACACTGATTTTTGAAATTGAAAAAAAAAAAAAAATGCAAACATTTTTTTTTTGTGCGGTTTTAAAATTTTAATTGCCTAATGAGCTAATTAGATGTATTGAAACCTTCGTTGAAAGTGCGTCCAATTGATCATCAAGCCTTCACAGACCCAAACCGCCAACAAAGAACGAACCCATGCAACGATTTTTTGCGCACTAAGTAAACACATCTACGAACGATCTTCATATATTACCGATACCTGTGGTTTATGAGATAAATCTATACTATTGTGCTCCTTCTTCATGACTGATGTGTCTATTGTGTTATCTAGAACCGTTTTTTTTTTTTCTTCATGATGTTCAAGTAATTCCGTTTTGACACAATGGTAGAGCTCGATTTCACACATGCTCCGTGCATCCAGAGATCTTATCAGAGCTTTCTGATTGACCAAGGTCGATGGAAAACTTGCATTTAGTTTTTTTGACAGGACGCCATCGAATCCTCCGTAGGAAAGCTTTCGCCTTCAAAAGACTACCTGCCAACAGTGCCGCGCTTCTTCTCTTAACATACGCAGAGTGTGCAGAATGAGCTGAGACACAGAGTACAGCAGCTGGAGCAGCAGATGGCTCAGCTGAACGTCCAGGGAGCTCCAGCCCAGCCACAGGTCAGAGGAGTGTAACACTTTTGACTGGCGCTTGCTGCGAATTGAATCTACGGGGAAAATTAACATGCACGAAAAGGGAAATGCTGTTTCTTTGTTCTGTCCTTGCATGGGTGTGCTTGCTTGTGTTTTCATCTGGGGATAACTTGCTGTTGGTGTTCCATACCATGTCATATATCCAGTGGGTCCGTATGCCCGCCTTTGTCCTTGTTCTTCCGCACTCGCACTTTGAGTGCATAATTTTGTGCCTGTACCTTTCTTGTCCTTTCTAACTTTCTCTTAAACTCTGTGCACTGTTTTCCTGTGCAAATGTGAGTGCTTAGTCCTTGAACGCTTGTGAGGGGCGATGCATTGTTTTGAGCATTGTATACTCTGATCTGCGCCGTTAATAACAAGTTTTCCGTGTTCCCATCTTTTGCCTTTTTGACTTCGTCAGTGACTGTTTGACTGTTTCTTCAAATAATGCCTGACTAGATGGACTTCCGTCGAACCCCTGACTACTTTCACTTGGTACATATGTGCTTGGAGAATTGAACCAAGGAAATTCTTCCCTCATTGTCGTTCTACATAAAATTGGGAGTCAACTAGTGATCAACCTCTGAGCCCTGACATTGCATGCATACCGTATTTTCGCGTGCATAACCCGCACCAAAAATGCGAAAATTTCAGGGGTGAAGTAGAGGTGCGGATTATATGCGAGGTATTTCCTTTGGTGCAGCTTCACTGCAATGCGCGTCTGGGCCTGTGACTGCCCCTACAGCAGCAATAGCGACTAAGCACTGTTATTCCATTTACAGTGCTTATTTTGCACTGTCAATTTGTGGCAAGTCGTCTAGTTGCGCAGTCAGCTAGGCAAGTTCTTTCGCATAAACAAATGTGTAATGTTGCTTGAGTAGTAGATTTGGTCCATCGTATTATGAATAAAATATGCCCTGCATACGCAGGGATATATATATTTTTTTCGTTGACGGAAAGTGGGGATGTGGCCAGGTTATATGCAGGGGCGGGTTATATGTGCGAAAATACGGTAAGCTGTGAGTGTAATAGTATAATGGCAATATTAACCATCAACAAGCCCATATAAAAGTGTGATATTTGTGGTATCGAATATTTCAAACCGGCAACTTTAATAAAACCTTTATTGGTTGTAGCTTAATTCCGAAATTGCACAAAAATCTGTAAAAACGCATTTCGCCGCAAAAAATTTGTCCTGACACTCTCGACGTTTGTCTCTGTCTGCTAACAAGCTTTCATAAGTTTTACTGAAAATAGGGGCTTTTTTTATTTCGGAGATAGTGTCAATCTTTCGTGGGTTCAATTGTCCAAGCACATACGTACGTACCTTGTGAAAGTAGTCAGGGGTTCACCGAAAGTCCATCGGGTGCAGCATTATTCGAAGAAACAGTCAACCAGTCACTGACGAAGTCAAAGAGGCAAAAGTTGGGGACAAGAAAAACTGAGAGGGTTTCAAATTGTCCTTCACCTTTTTAACTTGGCCAATGACTGGTAGCACCAATAGAAACTGTCGTACAATTATAACCTATTACGTTCATGCATCTTACAGGCGCAGACGCTTTACAGACCAAGTGCGCCCAGCCACCAGGACAGCCTGTGCTTTGCTAACGAGGCAAGAACTTGGGCCTGCTCTTATATTTTTTTATATAGTATATATATATATATATATATATATATATATATATATGTACAGAACAGAAATATACGGGACGAGGAATTCCGTAAAGAAACATATCAAAGTTGCAGTCCTTATTGCCAATGCTATATGGCTGTTTTTGAAAGTTTTTTTAAAGTGCCGGGTAAGGTAAGATTGTCTTTTTTGGGGTACAGAGATGAAGAAGTGAAAATGGGAGCCGAGAAAAAATTCGAAATTCGCCGTGTTCTGGAAGCGGCAATCGAACCCGCACCCACCCATTGTGGGATCGGTTCCTACTTCTGGCACACACACGCATGCACACACCACATCACATCTACACTGCTTGAAGCCTTTGTTTGTTAAGAGATTGAAGTGCTTGGGAGTAGCTATCACCGCGTCGGTGCTCTAGCACTGTCATTGAGCCATGAGCACACAAGGTGGTTTTTAGCACTCTGTGTTTAGTGTCTTCCAGCCGCAAATTTTATCTTGTCAGGCTCTCTGCTGTGGGCAGTTTCATTACCTTCAGCCAACCGTAGCATTTCCCACCAAGCCTGGGTGGCTTCAAACGTAACGCCCATTGTTTCACAGGTTTCGTCATCGAAGTAGGTCAGAGAGGTTGCTGAAAAGATATGCAGCGCTTATGATGCGTCTTTGCTTTGGGAGAGAGCAATAATAAAGTGCGGATAAATTGTGAGTGGATCGGTAGCTGTCAAGTTTAATCCAAGCCTAAATTGGCCGAGTCCTTATATCTTTTACTCTAGTTCCCCTTTTAAGAAGTGTAGAAGCGGCCACACTATATTTTGGTACAACTTAAGAACGACAACGGAAGTTGTCCCTACGCCTCATCACCCCCCACATCAAGCTTTTCGCTCTATCCTTCTCGCACGGCGCAAAGAGTGCCTTTATGCGCGTATTTTGAACATTACACTGATTGTTGCCGCAATTGTTTTATCTGCAAATAAACTATATACTGCAGGCGCAGCGAACAAACTACGCGAGAAAGAGCAGAGGATGTCGCGTCTTGAGTGCAATCTCCTTTCAAAATGTGCCCACCCGTTCTTATCCAAGTCTGTCGCTTCGGTGGAGGGGTGCACTGTATTCGAACTGTAGCCATGCTTAGCTTGTTGGTCGTTGGATGTGGCGAGCAAGAACAGTGTCTGCTCGTGTGGTCACAGGTGGGCAGGCTTCTGTCCGGCCTGCTGGCCACCCTTTTGCCACAAACATGGCCACCCATCCGCGACAGCATTAGGCAGCGGTCGCACAACCTTTTAAACGAAAAGCAGGCGTGTTTGCGCCGAAAGGTGAGATTGCGAGTCCTCTGGTGTGGCGACAGCATGTGTCTGCGAGGAATTAACTGGGCCGAGGTCTCTATTCATGTCTGGTCCAGGGGTGGATGCATTCTTTGGCCTGAAGGTATACGATATGGTTTTTAATAAGTTGATGTCTAACCAGCAATGAAGTGCATGGGGATGTTTTGCTCTAAGGAGCGAGTGGTTGGAAAACTTTGCCTGATGGTCTGTCTTAATAGGAGACTAATTATGTGGTGTGAATGTTGTGACTGCTCTTGCATTGCTCTGTCGTTGTTGGTATGCATTTCATCAGTTGGAACGGTACTTGTCGCACCTGATGTTTCGACTTTGTAAACGACTTTTTTTGCAACTTGCATAGTTTTGTGTTGCTGTGAAGGATAGAAGTCAACTATAGTTATCGTCTCCATGGGAGGTTAAATTGAGGACAACTCAGCGAGCAACTTAAATTGAGGTCAACTCAGTGAGCAATGGAACGGAAGATGATAGGTGTAACGTTAAGAGACAAGGAGAGAGCGGAGTGTGTCAGGGAACAAACGCGTGTTAAGGACATATTAGTAGAATTAAGAAGAAGAAATGGACGTGGGCAGTGGCATTGTAATGCGAAGGCAAGGTAACCGTTGGTCATTAAGGGTAACAGAGCGGATCCCTAGAGAAGGCAAGTGTGGCAGGGAGGCGGCATAAAGTTAGATGGGACAGATGAGATCAACAAGTTTGCGGGGGATAAATTGGTCGCAGTTAGCACAGGACCGGGATAATTGGAGATCTATGGGAGAGGCCTTTGCCCTGCAGTGGGTGTAGACAGGCTGATAAGGATGATGATGTTTATTCTATCGCTTTTGTTTCTTTAGCATCGCATCTCCAAATGACTGAATATGTGTGGAAAGTTGTTTGTGTGTTTTTGCGATTGTGTTACTTCAGAAACAAAAGAACAGAATGATCAGGAATTTTCTTCTATTGCAAGAACACTTACTGTCTCCTGTCTTGCAAAAAAAAAAGAAAAGAAAAGTCGTCTGCAATATTTTTTTAGGGGGTTGACAACTGAGGGGCTTGAATTTACTCACTGCATGAGATTGTACATTGAATATGTATTGTGTTACGGAGTTTGTTTTGAAATTGTAGGCAAAATCTTAAAACAGAATAACTGTTGTTTGGGGTATTGTTGGTAGTGCAATATTCTTAGCTGCGTAAAAAGGGATAATTGTGAATTTTGAAATTTTTTAGGCCGATCTATTTCTCTCCTTTAGCTGATATCAAAAAGTAAATCGAGTTGAACCCTGGTTTGCCAGGTTATACCAAGCTGACTTTAATTAACGTAGCAGTTTCCACGCACATATTTATTTCTCTTGAATTTCTTTGGTCATCATTCATTACGAGCACATATTACAAAATGACTACAAATTTGCTTGTATTTAATGCAGATAAAGAAAGACATTATTTCATCTTTTGGGATCAGGTATGCAGAAATACGCTATCTCAAATGAGTAAATTTCATAGATACGACCGCACTAAGGACTACATGAGTGGGGAGGCGGCAGATATCCTCTAGATGTAGTTGTGACATAATTCATGCGACAAACATTGCAAGTGTGCTTGACTTGTTGCAAGTCCTATAGCTTTCAATGCATTTCTTTGTTGGCACTCCTACAGGTATCAATGGCTCCCTCAGAAGCCTCCTTCGCCTCAATGGCTCCAGCCACCCTGTCTTCAAGCAACGTAAGAACTTCTTGCCACAAGATGCAAGATCTCTTTTTCAGAAAGCCGAATCTGTACAATATCCGTAGACGTGCGTGAACCAAAAATCAGGGTTTTAGAAGCCCATCTGTAGTCGAACCTGGAAAAATTAAATTTAAAGGGAAATTCCGGGAATAAAACGCGCACGCAAAGTGATCGTCGATCTCAAATAAGGGCTATTTATACCAGTGCAGAAAATGTACTGCCGTGAGATGGCGCTGTCACCTGAGTTATCCAAAACCAGCGCCTTCCTTTCCACGAAGCGATTTTGTTTTTGATAAGACAGTGTTTTCCTTTGTTAAGGCAGATGGCGAGGCCATTCTGGGGTGGTCTGTTTTCCATAGTCATGCCAGGATTCCTGTAGTCCGAGGTCACCTTTATTCGATTTCTAAATAACAAGGCAAGGTCCTTCACTTAGCTTATTGCTAAGCACAATAGCCTACAAAATGTGATTTCGTACAGAGTTTGAGTGCTTATTTTACTGGGAGACAGTCCTCTTAAAATAGTTTCTTCTAATTTTGAAGTAAACTCTGCGAAACTCGTCAGTTTTGCTTCTTTTTTCTCGCCGATTTCAAATATGCCATTATTTTTTTTAGTTAGTTAATTAGTCCCCAAGATAATTAGAGATAATTAGCCATTTTTGGAGGAACAATAGAGAAAATAGTGTTAGTCATAAAACTGTAATCTTTATATTTTCTAATTCTATGAACCCCAGTGAATGCAATAAGAAAGCGGCTTTTCGATGTAACGTTTGGAACTAATCTTACCTGCTCATTAAACATTTGGTGTTTGAAATAGGCATTCGAAATAGGTCCTGGCCACTGGTGCCACCAAGGTTTAATGAGCTGTAAAATTAGTTCCAACTGTTACATCAGAAAACTGCTTTCTTATTGCTTTCACTGGGGTTCATAGTATTAGAAAATATAAAGATTACAGTTTTATGACTAACACTATTTTCTCTATTGTTACTCCAAAATGGCTAATTATCTCTAATTATCTTGGGGACTAATGAACTGACTCAAAAAAATAATGGCATATTTGAAATCTGTGAGAAAAAAAGCAGCAAGACTGACGAGTTTCACAGAGTTTACTTCAAAATGAGAAGAAATTGTTTTAAGAGGAGTGTCCCATTCTTAAATTCATGGTAAAAAAAAAAGTTTTAAAGATGCTTGTTTGTTACAACACCCCATACATGATACAGTGCCATTAGTCGGGAGTAGGCAAAGTAGGCATAGTCGCATCCAATATCCACATGTGTGTTTACGTTACGTAAGTATAAAAGCAAAGAATTATTTGGTTAGCCTCCATCGAATCAAGATGCTGATTTAAAACACAACTTTGGCTTCTTAGGCCAGTTATTCACAGCTCGTGGAAAAAGATGTAGGGACATGTATGGTCGCCGTTTTGTGTAAAGATAAGTGTTCGAAAATGTTGTACAGTTTGGTAGCGTCTGATTTGCTGGCTTAGAGCTTCATCCACCCACTCTAGCAGTGCACTGATCGATGCAAGACTTTTCATGAGGGATCGATGAGGGTATTCATAACTCATCGATTCATCACGTGGTGCTGTTATCCAGGGTCTCCTTGAAAACCTTTAAATTTGAAAAGCTTTTTTCAAGGCCTTGAAAGTCTTAGAAGTCTCACAAACCTCTGAAAATCCATGATTTTTTTTATGGGGGGGGGGGACACTGCTCTTAAAACAACTGCTGTAAAATTGGTTCCAAGCAGTGCATCAAAAAAACAATTCTCTTATTGCACTCTCTATGGTTCATAGTGTTGAAGCATACAAAGATTGCAGTTATTTGACCAACACTGTTCTGTCTATCGTTCCTCCTGAAAGTGACTAATTATCTCTAATTATCTTGGGAAATAATTGGCCGACTCCAGAAATAATGGCATACTTGAAATCAAGTGGGAAAAAAAGGCAGCAAGTTTCACAGAGACTGGCAAGTTTCACAGAGTTTGCTTAAAAAGTTAAAGAAGTTATTTCAGAAAGCAGTGTCGCCCCCCCTTAATGAACATTAAAGCAACATGAGGCTACGTAAGGCCGGAGTGTTTGGATTGATCTTCTTGCAGCTGAATAAAACTTGCATTTTGTGATGCACTGAAAGCGCTTATCCATGTAACTCTAAGAAACCATTATGAGAAATCGTCCAAGAAATCCCAGGAACGTTGCTGGAGCCATCGTTTCTACAAGGGGACTTCTTGTCGATATGATGGCTCCAGCAACTTTCCCATTTTGTAACAATTTGTCATCGTCTCAAGCCTTCATCTCTCCCCAAACATCAGTCTTACTTTGAGTTCTAACAGACAGCTTGGTCTTTGAAAATCCACACCCAGAGCCTTGAAAATTCTTGAGAAAACTTTAAATTTTCGTCATATAAACCGGCATCAGAGTTCTTCGATGTAAACCGGTTGCGAAACTCCGCTTCAGAACCCAGGTGGTATGAGCGCCCCTGCTTTGTTGAACCTGAAGGGCAAGTGTATTGGCACGACACCTAGGGCACAAAAACTTTTAAATGAACGTTACAAAATAAACATTTATTTCTAATAATGAGAATTACTGAATGAAACTTGCTTTTCACGTTTGCAAACACTAAATTAGGTGCTACTTCCGTTTCCACGGTTATAGGAGCGAAGCCCCTTAGGGGCTGGGGCTGTTGGCATCTCCTTGTCGTCATAATCGTCGTTCGCCTCATGTAGTCACGGTACTATAAAAACCCATGAAACTCAGTCTACGCCTTCGTGTCTAAAGCGTAACACATATTAAAGAACACCGGGACACTCGTTTACAACTCATGCTTGGAGCGCTTCGTGCTTCAAACGACAAGAGAATTTTGCAGTAGGCTGTGTACCCTCTGCCCCCTAAACGGGTTTCATCTCTGTTGGCAAAAACGTTCAAGGTGCCAAGAAGTACAACTTATGCCCTGCACACCTCGCCCCTCGCCAGCTTTCACGTTAGTGGAGATGGCCCGGGATTTTTTTTCTTTTATAAACTTAGGCCACCAGCCATAAGCACTTCAGTACCACTTCAACTTTCTGTCGACTGATGCCAGGCTAGTCAATTGCCCCCACACTTGCCCCTGTTTGCCCCAGTGCAGGGGGACCTAACTGTGACCAGTTTTTGATACACTGAGGCCTACGGGGAGTTTCGCAACTGGTGTGTGTTGAGTAACCCTGAACCCGCATGAACACTGGTTTTCCCAACTAGCACGAAACCGCAGGTCGGGTGAGGACTCCTTCATTTTTCTCCCGCAACAGGATGAAATGATTACCCAAGCGGACGGCCAGTTCCGGTGGTTGCTGAAGGAGTACTCTCGTACCCGCCGCCACCAGCGCCATGGCACGCACCGCTACTCGTCCAGCCCCGTGTTCTGCACGGGGATGCCTGGCTACCGGCTTCAGCTTCGGATTCACCTCAACGGCATGGGCCAAAGCCGCAAGGGCCGCTTTATGGCTGTGCAGCTGGTCCTCCTCAAGGGTCCCCACGATGCACAGCTGCCTTGGCCGTTTCGACACAGGGTGCGCTCACGCAAGATATCTTCGTCTTTCTACTTTTTTGTTATCATTGAGCGTTGTGCATGTCGTGTGCCAAGAAAAAGATTTGTCCGCTTGTTTTTACTTCACACCATCTGCATTATAATCGTCACCACCACAAAAAGCTGAACTATGAATGAAATCGTGATTTCATGTCTTGCATCTTGCACTGCGCCGTAGACAATAAGTAGACAGTGGTAGATGAGTGGCCAATACAATGCATCAGCACATCGTGGTTCCTTTTAAGGTAGTCAGCTGTGTGTCATGAAATCAGTAGTGGAATCATGAACTCAGTTAAAAATGACTGTGGCATCTTGCCCGTGGCTCGTTAATCATGAGTGTGGTGCACAGATCGTGTAGTGTTTCCATCTGTGTATGTATGAATGTACCCATCAGCAGTTGTCAGTATAGCCTGTATTCAATAGCCAGGCACGCATGCAGGCAACTATGTGAGTACGCCGTCACTGGTTACATCGGGCTCCGCGGGATGGCGGTACTTGTCCGTGCTAAGCGCATGATATGGGTTGGACATTCCAAGCTCTAGCCCGCCGAACGCAAAGTAATGCCTCGACTCCAATGAGAGTGCAATTAATAACAACTCTGCTGACACCACCGTTGAGAATCGGGTGGAAACGGAGCAGACGACGCACGCCGGTGTTATATTTTTCTTCAGCGTGCGGCCGCAGTGGCACAAACCGCGCCGTGTCCGTGGCCATTTCAGTGTTGCCAAACGAAGAAATTGACAGCTAAACTTTTCAATGAATACCACCTATACATGCTTACCAATTCCCTCGGGAATTAACCCGAAATTTTTTCAGCTTTGCACAGTAGGCGGTTCATGTGTCTAGACTTCGCAGTTGAGACGGCTGCTTTTGAGGCCTTCTTACCATAGCGTGCCAGGCCGCTGTCACCTTTAACGGGGCTACTAGACACCATAATTAAGATGTTTTGTTGTGTGGCTTTTAATGACATCCTAAGATTGCTTGCATGCAGTTTTTTACTACAGTGGAACCCCGATAATACAGCTTTCAAGGGACCGCGCAAAAGCGTCGTATGACCGGGGTGCGGGTAAATGCCGGCCTAGTAGATGCTCTTACACGACAGGTGGGCTAAGAACTTATTAAAGCTACTATATTTAGCGTGTCCTCGCGTAATTTGCGGACCTTTAGCTAAAATCCTGTTTTATAAAGAGAAATGCTTATTTTATGCCCCCCTCCCCTCCACGGCATCCAAGCTAGCCCGCCGGCCCCGCGCTTCGCACCCACGAGATAAAGGCCGACGTGGTTGAGGAAATTGAGAGGGGAAAAGGTGAGTGGGAAACTGCCAAGGCCAAGTGAAACGAACGACAGTACAAGACGGCGATGGAAAAAAACGGCAAAGAAAGGAGCGGAGTGGCGACACTGCTTTGAAAGACACTGATAAGAAAAGAGCAGTGAGAGGTGGAGAGAGAGCCTCATAAAGGAAGAAACTTGGATCGAGCGTGTGAGGAAAGCGGGTGTTCCGTCATCGTCGTGGGGTTCCGTCGTACATGGTTTCGCGTTAGGCAGCGGCTCCATGGGAGCTTCAAATTCAGAGTCCGCCAGCCACCTGAACGTTAACTTCACACGGTTGGTGCGTTGGCGTGCGGCTGCCGCGTGTGGCCGTCAAAGGTCAACTCCCGCTCGCGAGTACCCGCCTGCTTGCTTGCGTCTGTTCATCAAGTCGTCTGGCCCGCCTGCCAACCTTCGCACATCAAGCAGCTTCAAAGGGGATTATGAATCGGGAAAGGTCGAGACGAAACGGTGGCGAAGCAGTGTAAAAGATGGGAAAAACGCCAGTTTAGCCCCGCCAGAGTCCGTCGTATGAAGCGGACCGTGTGCACTCGGGCGTCACATCATCAGGGTTTCTAATGCATTGTTTCTATGGGGAGTTTGCCGGGACCGCGGTGATCCGTCATAAGAAGCAGGTCGTCGTAAGTCCGGGAGACGTATCATCAAGGTTCCACTGTACTTGCACATAAAAAATGAAACAGTTAGTAAACGCGATGCATACCATTGTGTCGTTCAAGCTCAATGGTCAAAGACTGGAAAAGCATAGTGTCTCCATGTAGTTAACAGCATGTGTCATGTCACCGCCTACGTATACCCACTCTTCATTGAAGCTACCCTGATGTGCATTACATCATAGAGGCATTGCTGTTGTCAATGTTTCATTGTTGTACTGCTACTCTACTGAGCAGCTCTGTGGCATCATTTCTTTGCAGGTCACGATAACCCTTGTGAACCAGACGGGCCCACAGCATGTGAGCTACACGATCAACGATCCCAGCTTCCCCAGGCCACAGGGGGACCACACCGTGCCTTACGTCTGGCAAGAGTTTGTCGCCATCAGCGACCTCGAAGCAAGCCCAGGCCTTGCATGGAATGACTCCCTCCTCTTTGAGCTCTCTGTAACACCGCCTGCGCCACCTCCACCTGGCCTTTACCCTCCACTGTGAACCTTGCATCCCTCCTGGGGATAAAATGCCTTTTGCAATTCTACGTTTGGTTTTGGATACGGTATTAAGGTGCAGTTTTACATCTGTTCATGTGTATAATGTGTAAAGGTGCAATTCTAAATCTGTTTAAGAGTAAAATTTGCAAAGCTGCGATTTCACTCCTTGTTCAAGGTGTACAAATGTGATTGTACATTTATTTTCAGATAAGAATGTGTTGGGGTGTATTTTTGCACCTGTGTTGGGGTGTAATTTTACACGCATTTCTGATAATTTTTTTTGTAATTTGTAAAGCGGTGTTATTTGAAGTTTCAGGGCAAAATGTGCAAAGCTACAATTTTACACCTGTTCTTTTATGCATTTCTTTATACCTTTGCATTTCTAGACTTGTTATCAGATCAAAATGCACTAGGGTGTAATTTTAGACCTTTTTTTGGGGTAATGTTTTAAGGTGCTATATCACACCTGCTTTACTGCATTTATGCTGTGAGGGACTGGCCATATACATTAGTTATTCTTTGCAGATGTGCTTGAGCATGAAGCTGGTTCTAGCTCTCATTCGTCAGTGACAGTGTTGGAGAATGTGTTAGGGTGTAATTTTACACTCAGGCACTCGTCTTTGCGCGAAATTTGTAAAGTGGTTCAATTTTAAACCTGCTTCAGGATAAAATGTGCAAAGCTGCAATTTTCACACCTGTTCTTGTGCAAGATGTAACAATGCTTTCTAGACTTTGTTCCGGGTCAGAATGTGTTAGGGTGTAATTTTACACCTGGTGTTGAGTAACGTGTACGTTTCACATCTGCTTTAGAGCATTTGTACTGCGAGGGGCTGGCAATATTCAGGTGCTGTTCCTCAGTTCTTTCCAGGTGTGCTTAGCTCTCAATCAGGTCAGGTCAGTGTCAAACTACGGGTGTAGCTTGAAAACCAATATTTTGAATAAATTTTTTACTGCAGCTTAGCACTGACAGTGTGTGCGGAAACACTATACATGGTCGAGATCTTTTTCTTGTTTACTTTGATTGCACCTATGGAATGTTTTTAGTACTTGCTTTTTAACTGCACTGTCAAACTAATTGTGAAACACAAATAAATGCCTACATTCGAGCAATTCCTTCTCATTGATTGGCAAGTTTTTGCACATTGAGTAATTGAGGCTCGTGAAATGAAAGTAAATGAAATTTCCTCTGGCCTGTATTAACATTGCCTGACACGTCGCGCGCTTTTCAATGGGAAGGGTAGGGACGCTTAGTTGAGGCACTGATCCGCTATGTGGCACGTGCCGGCGGACATCTCGCCTTACGTCACTGCTCGCGAGTCGCGAACGCTGCACTTCTACGACGTGTGTCTGTCAGCTTGCCTGTTGGGCTTCAAGGGCCGTTTCGCTTACATCTTAGCCACGATGGGGCGCTAGTTCTGTGGCGCACTGGGGATCTCGTTCAACGTGTCGTTCGCTTCATACTTGCTGCATTTTTCCAAAGATAAAGACGGAGGCGGACTGAAATAGTGTAAGAACATACTGATTGTCGGGTAGACATATAGCTAACAGAAAAACGATATTTTCGGATGGGGCAGCCATTATTTTACTGATATTTTTCTTTCTGGAGTATTTAGAGAAGTAAAAATTGCGTGCACGTTTTTTGTTCAGGCGCTCACTTCTACGATTACTTTCCAATAATATCACGTGCTTGTAAACTTCAGAAAATTATAGGAAACAAAAAGGATAAGCAGCTGGGATCCCGCCACACTGTCCGGGCGCTTCTACAGTACAGTACTCAATTTTTAGAAGTGCGTACCGATGCGGAGTGCGAACAGCGGGGTCGAAACAATACCTAAATGCGGAGGGGATAGAGGTGGGATGCCCCACTCAGAAAATTTCAGGGCCTGTGATCCCAGTAGATAAGCGCGCAAAGCCGGCATCAGCCTGCGGCAGCGCAAGGGATTTTGCTTCGTGACAAAGGAAGTTTTATCAGTGACAGACCAAGACAGACAGGCATGGTGAAAAACGAAGGCGTAGGAGCGCCGCCCTCAGGAACGCCTAAACAAACTTTCCACTATTTGCATTAGTTTCCGAGAAGCGGTGCTGGCTGGCGGACACGAAAGCACGCTGAAGCCTACGTCGGCGATCTTATTGATGGAATAGTTGCACATTGAGTATTGGGCTTTATCGTCGCGCATTAGGCAATGCTTATACAGGCGGCGTTGAGCTGGCTTAACCTAATGTTAAAATAAATGAGTTCGCCAAAGGGCAAGAGAGATTTGGATCACCCAAGGTGAAGATAAAATGGAGGGGAAAATTTTCACGCAGATGAAAAGAGGTAGTCCGGCTCAGTTTGCAAGCAATGAATATCTATTATGTGGAATAGAAAGTTTTTGGTCTTGGCCTTTTTTTAACTGCCTGTGATGTTTACCGTAATAATTATGTGACCCCTACACAACCTCAAAGTATAACTGCGTGCTTAAACACTGGTGACAATGTCACACGAATTGTTCCTTCCCAGTTCAGCTGTCGTTTTCTTTCCACTTTTGAAGCTTAATTTCAAAATAATGCAGGCAGTGCCAGAAGCTATTGTATGCTAGTGACATCACACAGATGTCATCCGAACTGCAGCAGTCTTCAAGCTTCTATTAAGTGTCTACCGAGATGTGCCTTATTGCACTTGTTTATAGGACGAAGCACTTGCCTTTGTGTTAATACTTTTCGGCTAGGATCAATGATTTTACACCACTGTTGAAAAACGTTTTAATCAAAAATTCAGCGTTACACATAATTTCATCAATGCACGGTACCACTCTGTCTGCAATTCCAGTTTATCTACATTACAGCTAGATGTGCGCCTCACTCCTATCAAGGTGAGCTGATAGCAGATCAATTCAGTAAATAAATCTCCACATAAGTTCGAAGAGTTCACGTTTTATTTTTTTCTGTCTTCTCGAGCGAACGCATCCTTGGCGCGTTGTTTGGCCACATGGTAAATGCCCAGCCAGCGACGATTGTGCGTGCAAACGCAGTCACCTTGGACGACGCCTTCTTTACAAAATCTAACACTGCACACTCGTACGAGACAGCCACCAAAAAAATTAAATAACCGCGCCGCCACACAGTTCCGTCAGCTTCGCACCGCCTTTACACAAAAAACTGTGCGGCAATAACTCCTAAATGCGTTCGCCACTCATGACACAATAAAGATGGCGGATAAATACCCAGTGGACCCATTAGGTTGCATAAAACACACAACAGATACTCTCACACGGTACTAGGCACAAATTCCCCTGGGAACTTGGCGTCGCCGCTTCCATTTGAGAACTTTTGAAACGTTAGAAACAAACTGTACACGTTTTGAGTTAGTCTCTTAGCGTAGCTGTCTACTTCGGATCGCTGGCAGATAAGTGGTCCCTGTTAAAAAGATTGTACAAGGTTTTCTAATTTAGATAACTGACAAACCAATGTTCGGAGTTGTGAATCGACAATACTGCTACAACGAAACATTTTTTTTAGGTGGGCGGCGGCGTGTCAATTGTTGGGAGTGTGCGAACCCGCATCATAGTGCAACAGTCAGAAGACTTGAAGCAAAGCACAACACTTCTCGAGCTGCAAAAGGAAGCACCGGTCGCAAGACGGCGGATTTCCACAGGGGGGACTGGCTTCCGGAGCGCATCCACAACACTTATGGAAGAAGGCAGCAAACGCGTTGAGAAAACGTCAAAGCGACGTTTGTTTTTTGTTTTTGTTGTTTCTGTACATGGGAACGACAACAGCAGCAGCAGAGATCGGAACTCAGGAAGTAACAGAGCTTAAAAAAAAACATAACGTATCTGAAAGCAAAAACGTATTTCAAACAACAGTCTTGCAGGAAAATGAGAGATAGGCTGGCAAAAGTAGTAACATTTACAACAACCATGATGCCGCTCTTGAAATCATTATGAGAACTTGGAAATGAAACGGAGAAAAAAAAAAAATAATGGTGACAGGATGGAGAAAAGTCTGTGATGCGCGTGTGAGCGTTCAAAGTTCGTCCCTCTTCTTGTCGTCCTTGTCTTCTTCCTCCTCCTCCTCCTCTTCCACCTGCAAAAGCAAAAATGACATAATTAGGGCACGATATAATTAAGAACTCCACGCAAGAAGCTCGTTGTACTCTATGCTTAGTTTCCAAGCTTGACCCCGTCTCATTTCACGAGTAAGGAGCAACGAAATAGTTAGCGACATGCCTAGTTTTGAAACTTCAAGAAGTCTGCTGTTATGTGGCAACAGGCAAAAACATCTACCTACCCTTCCCGTTTTTTTACCAGCACGCACTGACTAACAATGTGCATAAGACAAGAACAGCAGTTTATCAGCCTCTCTATCATCTTTTAAAAGAGCGGCTATTGCAGTTTTGTGCAATGATATGGCGGCAACTCTCTTGCCCGCTCGTGAATTCCTTTCCTTTCCTTTTCGCGCACATGCAAAGGACACCATGTAACAGCCAATGAGAAGGGGGCACGGGTCTTACATCTTCTGGAGGTGCCTGGCCATACTCTCCGTTGGTGTCGAGGAACTTGGAAAGACCCTCCAGTGTCCGCTCTCCATTGTAGTCCACAGCCTAAGTCCACAAGACACAAACAGAGGATGTGATTAACAATCCAAATGATGCATTTCTCAAAAGCCACCTAAAGTGTGTCAGATGCGGAATAGTATTGAAAGCCAATGAGGATGTGTTTTGAAACAAGTAGAAACCAAACTTTTCTTTGCTTCCTCCCCCATATAATAAGTGTAACAACCCAATAAGCATAATTACAATGCTAATTGCAGCAACAGCAAGCAATACTACCGCCCCCTCCCCCCAACTACATTATCCCAACTAAGTAGTTCCAGATTCCGAGAGATACGAACACGATGCTCCAACCTCTATTTCACGCTAATATCTGCACTGTTAGCATTAGCTTTCAAACTTCCACATGCACCTTAATGCTGTTATCACAATACCAAGTCCAATAAAACGTTTTGTAAGAAACCCGTTGGAAGGCAAGTGAGCAGTGAATATTAACTTTAGAATTCTTAACGAAAGCAGAAGTTGCACAACGCAGCTGTAGTATTTCACCCCCTACTGCAACAAGGGTAGGAGAGTGCGACAACCTGCAACATCAGGTGCAGGTCCCCATACGTGACACACTGCTTCATGAGCACCCCACTAAGCAGCACAGAACCTCTTTTAAGCACCCCAAAAGTGGCCCAGTGCAACTCTAGAATAAACCACCCCGCTATGAGCGTCGCCTCCTCACCTCGTTGGTCTCCTTCTTGTACAACTTGATGGTGGGGAAGCTGCCGATCTTGGTGTGCTCCAGCTCGTTGGCCGTCGAGTCCATCTTGACAATGAGGATGTCGTCGCGGTCCTTGTACTTCTCGGCCAGCTCGTCATAGATGGGCGCCAGCTGCTTGCAGTGGCCGCACCACGGGGCATAGAACTCCACCAGGACGTCCTTGCTCTTGTCCATGACCACCTCGTCGAAGTTGCTGCTCACGACCACCTTGACCGGGTGCTTGTCCCAGTCCTCCGGAAGGTCTTGAGACAGCAGGCTCTGCTTGATGGTTCCGTCGAGCACCCCTTGGACAAACTTCTTGATGTCTTCCACGGCGAGCGAGTCTGTCTCGGGCTTGAAGCGCGTCATGTCCCCTTCCAGCTGGATGATACGCATCGCCGGCACCTGCTCCTTCTTGAGGCCGAAGAACTCGAGGATACGCTCGTGGTCTTCGTCGTCCACGTCGATGGTCACGAAGAGGACCTTGTGGCGGAAGGCCTCGGCCGCCTTCCGGAAGTCATCGACAAGCTGCCTGAAGTCAGGAGTTCTTCTTGCTGATGAAGAGCAGGTTGTGCTGACGGATCTGGCCGCTGAAGACAGTGGCGGCGCTCTCGTGCGTGAACTCGACGACCAGCGGCAGGCTGTTGAGCTGGACAAACTTCTGCACGTTCTCGGAGGTGATCTCGGTGTCCATGGTGTTCTTGCCCTCGTCGAACTTCTTGAAGAGCATGACGCCATCCTTGTTGGCGCCGAGCTCCTTGTAGATGGCGTCGTCCGAGGTGATGGCGAACGGGTGGCGGTCGACGGCGTCCGCAGCAGACATGAACTCCTTGGCCTCTTTGCTCGCGACTGTCCTTGAAGAAGCCGACAACCGTAACGTCGGCGCTTTCGACAAACTCCTTGGCTTCCTCGACACTGGCGAGGGTCTGGGCGGAGGGTCCAGTCTTCTTCTTGAGCCAGCGGACCATCTCGTCAACTGTGCGCCCACCCTTGTACTCGATGGGTTCGCCATCGCGGTAGAACTTGAGCGTGGGGTAGCCCTGGATGTTGTGCTGCTCGGCTAGCTGGCTCTCGACAGTGGCGTCGACCTTGGCCAGCTTGATGTCGGACTTCTCCTCCTCGAGCAGCTTGGCCACCTTGTGGTAGTCGGGGGCCATGGCCTTGCAGTGTCCGCACCACGGGGAGTCTGCAAGATGTCAGAAACAGGCCACATTCTTCTTAAAGCCCTCTCAAAACTACAAGGCATAGTGTTCATTGATCTCTTGTTTTCACTAGTTCTGGTTTCCTACTGCTCTTTAACAGTCTCTGACTAAGCACAAACTCCTCGAGACGCAATCCAACATTCGTGTTTCATTGTATTTCTACGGCGTGGTGAACTGTAAATTGATTAGCCTGACTGTCACAAAATGGTTTAAAATCATGTGGGAATCAAAAAACCTTCAACAGCCTCCTAAGGTTGCAATTCAGTACCGCCGTGAGAACTTGTTCTGGGACGATTTCCTGCACAGTGCCTGCTTTGAGAGCTATTTCGAAAACACAGAAACACACTGTTGAAACTTGCATAGACACAAACGTAATTATTAACCAACTCTCCCAGGGTTTAAACTTATTGCAATGTTCAGCACGGCAGTTTCTACTGACACGCCTAAAGTATACCCACCAGAAACTACGCGACAGGTCAAAACAGGCCCTTGAAATGGGTACAGTTAAAAACCTCATCACACACACATTTTTTGTGTTCTGCTTCCATCAGAAAGAGAATATGTAGGTTCAGAAGCTTCTGGTAATCTGCAGTGTATAAAATCCCTTTATCTCGCAGCCATGTCTACTTAGAACAGATGGGTCTGAATAAAAGGTTGCTGGAAGCATGTTAGTGCTTCAAAGGGGAACCCGTCTGTTCACCTGGCCTCCAACTGTCGTTCAGTGTGGATGCAAGTCAGGCACTGAATGCACGGGAGTGATTTACAATCACAGAAAGCAGCGCAAGATCGCCGAGACTTTTTTTTATAACACCCCCTCTAGTCTTTGCGTGAGCCAAACGATAGGTGCCCTCTTGGAAAAGGAATTGTCATATCTTGACCACAATTTGATTGACTACTATGATTGTGTTTGGCCCGTGTGCTGTCGTAGAAAGCTACCGCACATACACTCTGCATTTCCATTTTTATTAAAAATTCAGTTAGTAAGCACCTATCCTGTGCCTCTTTTTGGCCTCTGTGCTGTCGGCTTTTTTGCGCTGTTTTTGAATGTGAATTTCACAGCAGAACGGTCGCTCTCGAGGTGCATGGTAAAACTTCAGGTACAAGGATGACAAAGTTTGAGTGGAAGACCCACCTGACTAAAAGAAATAATCGTTTGCTTCACTGTCTTGTGGTTTCAGCGGTACGTATGACAGCATTTTATCCCTCGTTACAATACTGCAATACACAGACGCAATTACACGTGTTACCTTTGGTGTTTACCGTTCCAAGATAAACAGCATGCTACAAGTAGTTTCAGGTAACCTTAAAGTTCACTTGAAAGAAGAGAAGAGTAGTCATTGCTGGCCGCACATAATTTAAGAGCATAACATGCAATATAATGCGTCTCATTCGCTATCATGTGAGCGACTGCATAGCGAACGCTTAAAACAAAATGGCAATTTCGTAAAAAAACAATGCCCATACACCAAACTTGAGAAACTTTTTTCGGTTCTGTTATTTAGCTTTGCTGATCAGGAAAATGCTCATGCCTGTTTTTTTTTTTTTTTTTGCATGCGTGGAACGAAGGACTTTAGCGCGGAAAGTGTACAAGCTTAATTTATCAAGGTTGGTGAAAAGCGCAACAGTGAACCATGTCTTGAATTTCCAGAAAGACCAACTTTACAGAAAAACGGTTTCACACGACAGGTACTTAAGGTGTTACGGTCGGCTTTTTTTTTTTTTTTTTCGAGGATAAGTTTCAGTGGCAAGCGGCGCCTGACCTGTTGTGCTCGTTTCTCAACCGTCTTTCTCATTTGGCGCCTTCGTCGAACCAACTCCCCCACTAAGCTTCTCGAGGTTACGAAAGGAAAGGTCACATGTGTCACGTAGTTCAGATCCGGAATGACAGGGGAATTAAGAATGGCTCGCGGGGTCCAAGAAAAGAAAATTCTCGGAGAGGGCCAATCCGGTAAAGCGGGGAGTTAACGTGGAAAGCAAAGAGCCCCATCAGCGTCAGAAACCAACTTTGCTCGCTACAATCAACGCCAACACCGATAGCGCGGAGATAGGACGGCGACCAGCCATGAGTTGGGCGAAAGTAAGCCGCCGCTGATTAGTCGGCCACGCACACACCGGTCATCGCACTGCGAAGAAGACCGGCTCAACGAGTCGGGCATTGTTGAAAGCCGGCGCCGTAGCCTCTAAAAACGGCACCGCCGAACCGCATCCGGCATGCATCACTTGGCGACGACCGGGAGGCCAGACTCTCCCCAAAAACTCCGACCAAACGAAGCTTCTTGCGATAAATATCAGTTTCTTCCACAAGCCTATGTCGCTAAATATACTTTGAAACCTCAACTGTTGAAAGTAAAATCGCGCCGTAGCGCGGACTTCCTAGTCCCTCGGGCAAGCCGGCGCGAACGAGGAAAAAGCAGATGTTATACTCACAGAACTTGACAAACACATTCTTGTGCTCCTTGATGCCCTTCTCGAAGTTGTCCGTCTTGAGAACGAGGACGTGATCGTCGATTTCGTAGTCATCGCAGCTGATCGCCGCGATGCAGCACAGAAGGCTCACGACCTTTAGAGAAATCATGATGCCGCTTGCGGAGGCTACGACGACCAGACACGAGCGGCTACTACTCCCACGGGACACCACCTACTACCCCCACGAATGACAAGCGCCACGGCACGAACGTGGCAGGCCCGAACGCGCGTCACGGCGCATGCTCAATTTATGGGAGTCGCCATACTCGTGTTGAAGCACCATTGGCGCGTTAGTGGTCACGTGACGTGGCGGTTTCGGCAAATTTAAACAAAATCTTTAGAAAAACGCGAGTTTGCAAAATATGTGCGTGCTTGTCTTGAGACCGTTGGGACAGTTGAGTTCGTGCGAAACTTTGAGTTGACACACTTCAATCCATTCGTAAGCAACGTTTAATGTTGAATCAGCACATGAAAACACGAAAGAACCGAAGGAGGCAGGGCTCTCTTTCATATTGTTTCTGCGTCCTTCATGTCTCATCGGTTGCGTAATTGCGAAGTACAATTTTCGACAAAAAATCTGAAGTTAAAAACCAAAAATAAAATCTTAAAAATTTGTTCTGAATTTATAGACAGTAAAGTTTTTAAAAGCAGTTAATAATGATTATTTGTTGTAGTTTACAATTACGAGAATGGCACGTCTATTGCTCGCCACAATCAGTCTTGCTGAACGTGGCGACGGCCACGACACGGCCGGCTCTGTGCTGACGCGTGAACGCGTGTATTTTCTTTGCGAGCCGATGAGCTACGCGTATTCGTTATCGCATGTTTTTAAATTGTCAGCTTAAGCAGACGGTGTGAGGCGAGATGCACGAACACGAAATCGTGGTTTCCGAAGTGCACATTGACTCTGACAACATCGTAAAGAGCGAAGACGACCCTCTGCTGAAGTTGATGCCGGAAACTCTGAGGAGGCCGGTTGCAAGGTAGTCGCAGCTCTTCGTTCATGAACACGAGAAAAAACGCTCGCGTGTACAACTGACGACGGGTATATTGCGATACATTGTTAGGGCGGTGCGACCCCGTTTCAATGTTTCGTTGCCGCGTAATGCGCACATTTCGCATACTCGTACCGGTGTATTCTGGTTTAGTCGTGCATGCGTGAACGTTGACAAGTTATAAATAACGCTCTTTGTAGAGCAGGTCACATCTTTCACTATTTCGCAGTAGTGGCGTCTCTTCTGCTCGCAGACGTTTACGACGCCGCAAACGTAGACTCGCTAAAGAGGGTTTAACACGCGCACATTTCTTCTCCTACGCTTTAAGCAATTACAAGATGCGTATGCGTCAGGATTTCTCACGTGCGCCCCCTTGCATCATCGTCTATGTCTAAGCGAGGTTGTAAAATTACAATCGTGAAAACATGACCAATACCAGCCCGCTTTCGTGTAACAGTGCCATTAGTTTAGCACATAGGGGTGTTGCTGCGTGTTTATCATCACATAAGGAACTTATAAGGCGCATAGTTTTTCTTAAATATCTTGAGGGTAGGCTAAGTTTGGGGCAGTAGCATAGCTAGGTAAATTGTCCCGATGAAGCTGTCCCGTTCAAGCGCTGTTGTTTACAGCGCCCAGCCTTGTCACTTATGGCCCATTCAAACGCTGTTGTTTAATATCAGTAGGTATTAACAAGCCCGCACTACGCTTTTTCGCTACTTTGGGAGCAGACATGCTAGTAAGTGAAAACTAATCGCATTGCTTCCAATGATAAAAAAAAAGCAGTCAAATCATAAAATTGAATATCAAATACACATGAAAAATAAGAGAAAAGTGTTGGAAGGGGAAGTCGAATATTTATCTAACACGATTACAATAAGTCGTTGACCTGATGCTTTTGTAAATAAAACGGCCCAGCTAGCTACCACAATAATGCCACAAGTTCGACTAATGCTGCTTTAAGCACCTAAAACTAGTTTGGGAAGACCCTTGCATTTGTTTTCTGACCTGCAATACAGTAATCGTTTCCACAGTAAAGTAGAACGGAGACATTCTACCAAACAGAAAGTCCGCCATCCTTTGCTTCTGGATACCCATCCGGCAAACCCCAAATATTTCTGTGTGCTGTAATCTTTATTCTCTGTAGAATTTCGTGTGTTGAAAAACCACTTAAAAATAAAATAACCGTGAGTTTTAGTGTGCTCGAAATAAATCAGAATGGGACTTCTACCCTTATTGGTGTCTAGACAAAATAGTCTAATATTTTACAAATACTACTCTAAGTGCTTGCACAGTGACTTTCTTTGTTCTTTTTATGAATTGTTACGTTGATGAAAAGATTAGAGAAGTCTACTGTTGAATGCCGTGCCTGTTATTTTGGCCTAAAACAGCGGGAAAACATGCAAGCCGGCAGAGAAGAGTTCTTAGATGAAGCGCTCTATTCTCGTTTTCATTTAGTACTCTTTTCTGTCTCGTGTTTTCACACATTTTCACGCCAAAATATCTACCAACTGATCCGCCTTCAATCCGTCATGCCTGTTAATTTGCTCAAATCCGTGCCAGGCTTTGGTTAGCTGTGTCATACCAACACTTACTACGGGGATAAATGTAGTAGTGTTAACAAGGCTTATAATAAAATTTCTCTCCTCTTGACCGCCACCTTACATAATCACTGTAAAATTGAATATGCCCGAATTAGATGAGAGTAAGAGAAGTCACCGTTTGGAACTAAGCACAAATCACTACAATAGTACTTAAAATACTAGTAATCCTACGTGTAGTAAAAACTCGTTACAACTTCAGCAACTCCTAGTCAAACCAAAGGCCTTTTCGTACCGTGGTGAAATTTGAAGACACGTGGAATGCATGTTTCTGATTTTGCTCATACTGAGTTATTTCAGTTTGCCTAAAAAAATGTGGACTAATTTAGACTCTGCAAGCTGCTTTAGACACGTGCCGTTATTTTCTCCTGATTCTAGACTGCGGTGGAAAAGCAGCGCTATTCCAGTTTCCCTGAAAAATGGGGACCAATTTAGATTTTGCATGCTTTGCCAGACACGCGCCGTTTTTCGCTTGTTATTTTCTGCTGCTTCTAGACTCTGATGGAAGGAATGCCAGGGAGGAGGGGAAGGGGAGGGTGTCTTTTACCGTCTCCCTCCCGCTCAAATTGCACAGGTGTTCACTTCAGGAAGTTCTTTGACATCGGCGACAAATGACAGCTGGCGTATGTTTTTCAGACGCAAGTTTACGGCCCCCTCTCCAAAGCCTGCCTGGAAAGCGGGCACGGCCGTAGTTGCCTGAGCATTCTAACGGATACAACTTTGTCGAAAGCACTCCTTTTGATTTGATTGTCACAATGTAATGGAGCCTTGAATACATTCCAAGCATTGTTGTTCCTGTAGTGATACCATTACAGGGCCGGCGAAAGCATTCCTTTTTTTTTTTTGTTACTCTTTTCCTTTGCCATTAATAATGTTAAATCAACTCATTGGGAAAAGGACTAATACCGTGCTGAAGACGTCTTTTTTTTGTGTTTTTAGCTGTTTCAGTGTTTGGGAAACCCACTGATCTTTAATAAAGTTAACCTGCTCTATATTATTCCTTGCCAGGCAGGAATCGTTTGCCAGGTTTTGCATCCGCTTTAACCACTGTATGTGCAGCGTAATTTATATTAACCTGTTCACTAAGTCTTTAAAGAAATCTGTAGCAGTTACACGAACAAGTGTATTTTCCAGTAGCTTTCAAGGTTAGGTGAAAATTATTTGTGATAGGAAGCATAATTTTATAAACGGTTAATTACAAAGCATTTGTAAACTTGTATTTTAATGGTTAATTTTAAGGGGGATGTTTATATTAAAATGACAGCAAGTAGTACCCAAAACTACCCACTTCGAAAAAGAAATCCTAATCTGGGTTGTCTTTAAAGGTATTAACAATTTTAAAAAATCAGCAATAAAAAAATAATGTTCCACGACATAATTCACAACTGCCGGTAGGCACTCAGTATGACATTGAAAGCTAATGTGTTTAATTAAGAGCCAACTTTAAGGAATGTATGTTTTTAACCGCTAGCCAGATTCAGAAATTGTTATAAAAAGGATTGTGTTGACTATCACTTTGTTTCATTTCACTAGTACAAAAACGAAGACTCCTCCTCAAATGACCAAAAAGTTACTTTCTGAATATTTAGTAATGAATCGTTTAAAGTTTGTTCCCCCCCCCCGCATAATGACGTAATGTCACCTGGCCATGAAACCTACTTGCAAGTTTGGGTTTGTGCAACTCGTGGATTTCTTTTACAGCTTATTGATTAGCCCCGTTTGCAGGGGATTCATTGACACCTGTATTAAAGTAGCTGCGCGAGTTGTGGGTTTTTCTATGGCCTGCTTGTTCTTTTTTTTTTTTTTCCCGTTTTCTGGGGCCATTTTTGTTTGCACCCTCTCATTGTATTCATGTAAAAACGTGTCAGGCTTTCTGATGTATGTTCGTTTGTCTGAAATTTCTAGGATAACGATTACTCAGCGGTGTTCTCATAACATTACGTAGTTCCACAGTTTAGCGGCTAAGCAGTTTTGTAGGAAAGCTTTAGGCCGAACATGTATTGTAGTCTGTCGACGAGGGAGTATTTTCATTTATCGCTTTACCATTGTGTCAAAGCCGAGCTCTAATGCGATCTTTGGCGCATATCTCTCTATTGTCCTACTGCCCCTTTGTTCGTACCTGCTGTCTCGATAGAAGGGGAGTACGCCTTTTGCTTTTTGCAATCTGGGGTGTAGCATAAAACGTTTACATCGTGCCTGACAGTTAACTTTCCTCTTGCCTGAGTGCACCGGCTTGCAGTGCAGTTGTAGTGCTTGCCTGTTCTGTGCAGTCAGGAATTCCTCCGCGCGGCTTTTACCACACACATCTAGCCAGCCTTGAATCGCCTAAAAAAGCCGCGCAAACAACTAAAACATTCTGCGTTTCAAACAAATGATATTGAGCTGTTGTTGCACTGCTCTAATTACCGACACACTTGGCGCTGCAGTGTTAGAAGAATGTTTGCGGTTATTCGTACTACCGAGCTATTTGTTGATGAAAGTGTTAGCACCTCCATTCCTCTCTCTTGCTTGTGTTTTAAATTATTTCTTCGTTGTTAGAAATGTAAACGCTGTTAGAAATGTACAAGGCTGAGAAATTGGACATCAGAAAGGAAAATTTCTACGATAATTCCCAGGGCAGTGATTTGCTCTTTGAGGTTAGAGCAAGTTGCTTGCGAACTAAGAGCTTTGTGGGGAAGTATTCACAAAATGATGGCGTATGCGTGGTCTTCGGAAAACAGACAGAAACTATGCGGCACATAGTGTTAGAATGCGAGGGTATCCATCCAAATCTACATGAGGGAAATATTCAGCTTCCAGAAGCCCTAGGATTTAAGGGTAGCACAGAGTGAGTTAACTTCAAGGCTGTCGAGCGACGAAAAGAAGATTAGAATGCTGGTGGATGAAAAGCAGAGAGGGGAATATTGCCTAGGACAGTTACCTCCTGTAACAGGAAAAAAAAAAAAGTATTTTGAGCCTAATAAGGTTTTTGCGCCTGCCCTAAGAGCAGCGCTCGTATTAAACAAAGAGTATAAAACATAGGTATATTAGTTTTTTTTTGTAAGATGACACGTCATCACCCCGCTACAAAGGGGAAACCAATAGCAATCATTATCGTCATCATCTAAAAATCATTCATTCTAAGCACTAGGGTAACGTAGTGGCTATGTCGTCTTGCGTTGTTTCATCTAATGTCAATTTTAAAATAAAGGAAGGGGGGGGGGGGAATTGGAACGGTCACTTTGATTTTGCGTGTTGTGCATAACGAAATTATCGAGCAGCACTTTTATCTGTGTGTACATCTTTATTGTAACGATGCATATAGCAGTACCCTTTTCCAAAATGTGTACGTAGTGTCGTAACACAGTCAGGCAAGGCTTGCTCACGTTTCAGCAGAAAAGAACTAAGCCGATTTTGGAGTTATAAATTCCTGCAATCAATTTTTTTCCCTGGGGGAAAGGATGCAATATTTTTTTTTGCATTTAGCGTCTTGCTCTGTTGGCGACACTATCTTTCTCGAAGATTCGGACTCTTAGATTGTCCAGTGCACCTGTCAGAGCATGGACCGTCAAGGGATGTCTGTATTGTTTGCAACTTTTTGTTGCACAAAAAAAAAAAAAAAAAAAAGCCTCCGTCTGGTTCAGCTGCTCCTTTTTTACGAGCTTTGTGTCGAGGCTTCTGTTCCATTGTGGTTCGACATGATTAATCGCTTCCGAAAGGCTGCTTTTATTTATTCCCACTATGGAGGTGATTGTCGTATTAGCCTTGCCACGATTTTGTACACGTAGCTCTAACTCTGAATGCAACGTCGAGCATACGCACTGACTTGCCGTGTCTGTTTTCGCTAGACTTTGAATCTTACTTCCAGCTAATAAAGTAAAATTTCATTTTTTTGTTTGTTATCGAGAAAAAGTTGACTCGATTCCCTCTGCAATATGGCATACTTTCTATCTAGCCTTTCAGCTGTAACATGTGCATAAGACGTTTTTCACAAGTGCATCAATTGCGTGTTGGATTCAAACGTTGGTGAAAAAAAATTCACGAGACGTGACATTTTATGTGTGATGTTACGTATTATGCATGAAGAGTTGTTAGTTCGGAGCTTGTTTCTTTGCCTTTTTTGCCGTCAAAACACTGAGAACATTGTTGACTTCTAGTGCATTGCTTGGCAGGTGTTTTTTTCATGTTCTAGCATGTTTGTTTGCAATCTGCTGTAATCATGTCACAATCATCATGGTTTGTTATCACGAGGGGTGCAATTTCTTGAGCAGTCCTGTAGATAACAGCTGAATTGCTTAGATGAGGCTCGTGATGTTGTGGATTTTGACGTTGCTCTTATCTGCGTGATCCGTCATACAGCTTAGCAGTAATCCGTCCAGTGAGGCAAGCTTTGTCCGATAAACTGGGAGGCCAAAATACTTCATTTGCAGCCTTGTCAGACAAAGCAGCGAGCAGTTTTGGGAGGTTTGGCTGCTTATCAGGGGCTCCAGACAAGCGGAATTTCTGGACATAAATATTGGCTGTCTAAAATTTATTTTGGATTTGTCATTCTTCTCGAGATGTCTAACTTTCAGTGAATGAAATATGTAAGTCAGGGTGTTTCTACACAAAACAAAAATCCAAAGCCATATTATTTGGCCTTAAGTAAAATACGAGAAACCACTCTTGACCATCAAAGAACCGGCATTTTCTCACGAATGCAGGCTTACATATTAAAAAACGACTTCAAGTGCTTCCAAACAATAAATATAATGTGCATTTTTATTTTTACGGTTCCTTTAGCACCAGCTACAAAACAAAAATCCAAAGCCATATTATTTGGCTTTAAGTAACATACAAGAAACCACTCTTGACCATCAAAAAACTGGTATTTTCTCACGAATGCAGGCTTACATATTAAAAAATGACTTCAAGTGCTTCTAAACAATAAATATAATATGCATTTTTATTTTTGCGGTTCCTTTAGCACCAGCTACAAAAAAAAAATCCAAAGCCATAAAAATACAACAAACCATTCTTGACCTACAAAGAATTGGCATTTTTTTCAGGAATGCAGGCTTACATCTTAAAAACCCGCTTCAAGTGCATCTAAACAATAAATATAATAGGCACTTTTATTTTTGTGGTTCTTTTAGCACCAGCTTAAGCAGAAAGGCTCTTCTTTTTTTTTTTTAATTCTTGACAATAAATCTTTCATGGCGTCATAACAATGCTACCACGTCTGACGTTTCAAGCCACATCTGACGACTTTATTTTTGTTTGGCAAGAAATTTATTGTTGACAGTGCATCTCGGGAGGGAAAGGCCTCGTTGTGAAGTTCTCTTTCATAAGCTTAGCTGTGTAAACAGCTTGCTCATTTGGGCAGTTTTTACGGCACACTTCACTTGCTCTCTGATCTGACATAATAAAGGGGCCATCAAGACAAAATACGGGTTCTTTCCATTCAAATGACTGAATGGACCCGAATAACAATGGTGCCAATTTCAACACAAACTCCCGAAAGCTGAACTGAATAAAAACAGACAAAGCAGTGGCAACTTTCCGGCGACATCTTTATGACGGCGGTCCCTTCTTCAGTGCATTCTCTGGAAGATCTGCAACTGTTGCCCAGTTTGTGCACATTCACTGAGCACTACACAAGAACTGGCTACTATCACCTTTCAATAATCTGTAAGCCCTCTCCCCACCCCCACCCCCCTCATTAAAGCCCATCAATCAATCAATGACGTCACAAAGTCTTGTTTGTGCGGTTTGCGGCCGCCAACCAAAGCCAATGATTTGATTGATTGATAGGGTTTAACGCACCGACGCAACGCATGCAGGCGATGAGGCACGCTGTAGTGGAGGGCTCCGGATTAATTTTGACCACCTGGGGATCTTTAAAGTGCGCCGAAATCACATACACACTGGTGTTTTTGCTTTTCCGCCTCCATCAGAAAAGCGGCCGCCGCGGCCGGGAATTGAACCCGCGACCTCGTGCTCAGCAGCACAACGCCTTAGCCACTGAGCCACCGCGGTGGGTAACCAAAGCCAATGCCAAGAAACACGATTGTGCGATTGTAGTAGTGCCTATAGTTTCCTAAAGTAGTAGTATCAAGTGCTACTTAAGGGGGGACGTGGCTCTTAAAACATTTTCTTCCAATTTTAAGTAAACTCTGTGAAACTTGTCAGCCTTGCTGCTTTTTTCCCACTGATTTCAAATATGTCATTATTTTTTCAGTAAGCAAATTAGTTACCAAGATAATTAGAGATAATTACCCTACTTTTGGAGGAACGGTAGACAAGACAGCATTAGTCATAAATCTTTATATTCCTCAGTACTACGAACCCTGGTGAGTGCAATAAGAGAATCGTTTTTTTGACGCACCGCTTGAAATCAATTTTACAGCTCATTAAACTCTGGCATTTGAAATGGGCATTCAAAATAGTTCCTTGCCACTGGTGCCATCAAGGCTTAATGAGCTGTAAAATTAGTTCAAAGCGAATGCATCAAAAAAACCGATTCTCTTATTGCACTCACCAGGGTTCATAGTACTGAGGAATATAAAGATTGATGACTAACGCTGTCTTGTCTACTGTTCCTCCAGAAGTAGGGTAATTATCTCTAATTATCTTGGTAACTAATTTGCTTACTGAAAAAATAATGGCATATTTGAAATCTGTGGAAGAAAAGCAGCAAGACTGACAAGTTTCACAGAGCGTACTTCAAATTAAAAGAAATTGTTTTAAGAGCCGTGTCCTCCCTTAAATGCTAATGTGCACTTAACACGTTAATAACGAAGTTTTGAGCTTTCCTCCTATTACGATACTTCTGATGTCGTGTAGCATGTAATTTGAAAATTGAGTTTTAATATTTTTTTATCAACCAAAAATTTTTCGAGGTTAGCTCTGGGTTTAACAGTTCCCAAATGCTAGTTCTTTCAAATGAAAAATATTTGCATTTCATCTGGTGGCATGATATGACGGACATTGATGTCACGTTCCTTTTTTATTGTTTGCGAGAACGTTCTTGCTGTTTATTGTTGAGCAAGAAGCGCATGTTGCGGACCACTGGAGAAGCACAAATGTTGCTGAGCGCTGTGTAGTTCGAGTGGAATTGTTAGAACATGAGTAGGATTTCTTTTTTCTGCAGACTGCACAGCCACCAGCTGTTTTCTTGCATTAATTCTGTTCCCAGATGTCTTAATGTCACGTCTGCCTAGCCTGTTGATTAAACTTTCTCACTTTTTGCGTTAGGTACTAAACAGCTGTTCGTTTAAGTAGAATACAAACTTGGGCTAGTTGGTACATTACAAAAAATAAAACTGCGCATAAAACGAGGACACAAGAGGAGACGGCTAGACACACTGGGTGCAGACTAGCAACTGAATTTTTATTTGAGTTAAGAACACATCGTGAAGGAAAATGCGATCTATGCATGTGCGATAACCTAGGGCACAGAATGAAAATAGACAAGAAAAAAAACTATCAAAACCACAGCCAGAAACGGTGTTGCTCTCGGTTTATGGCTGTGGTTTTGATTGTTTTTTTGTTGTTTTTTCTGGTTGTTTATTTTCATTCTGTGCCCTAGGTTATCGCACATGCGTAGATCGTATTTTCCTTCATGGTGTGCTTTTAACTCAAATAAAAATTCACTTGCTAGTCTGCGCCCAGTGTGTCTAGCCGTTTTCTCTTGCGTCCTCGTTTTATACGCAGTTTTCTTTTCCGTAACTCTTCGTTTCTCCTGTTGCTCTTAGTGTGGACCCGTCACCCCGGTAGCATTGGTGCTAAAGCTTAATTTTTGCTCCTACGTATTTTTTTATCTTATAAAGGCAATACGAAAACAAAAAAAAATCAGAGCCCCTTTCCTAAGAGAAACATTGGTAAAGCACAAAGCTTTCACCCATGCAACCTGAGTCAAAGTCAAAGTCAGAAGTCCAAAGCTGCTTTGACCGTGTCAGAGTTGCGCAGTTGTACAGGCGTCAGCTTCATAACGCGAGAGACCCAACTTCAATTCCGACCACGAGGCTCTTTTTTTTTTTTTGACGCACTTGATGTGCCTGTAAGTTGGCTTTCCTGCAGTGGGTGCAATAAATTAATTTTTATGATCCTGACACAGTTCCAAAGGCACATCTGCAAATGAAAAAAAAAGTAGTTTATATCAGAATGAGAGTGACTCAATGTAATGTACCAACTACGTTGTGGGAAAAAAAAAAAAAAAAGCTAGAGCATTTTAGTGGACGTCCTCAACTTTTGCAGGAATGTTGTGGCCCAGTGTTTCTGGAATGTGCTGACACTTGCTTTGTGCCCTGTATTTTTTTTTATTTTTTTTGCAGCGAAGCTGCGTATGTCTCGGTTTCCCCTATAGCATGTGCGGACAAATTTGGCGTAAAAAAACAAATTTTAACGGGGGAGTGTGCTTACAGAAAATGGCTGTAACTCCTGTTTTGTTGAAACTACCCCGAAACAAATGATGTTACAACTGGTCGCTAAGACAGCTCCAACATTATGCCGAATCTCATTTACTTTTCGTAATTACTGTAGTTCTCGGTGAAGTTGTACGTATCGTGGAATCCTGTCTGCTGTCAGTACATGGACTTCTATGGGAGGGAAACAGAACCCCATGTTTGTCAGATAAAATAAAGCTCTAGACCTCCCAGGCTTAATTTAGCTAATTAGCTAGGAAGTATGCTCAATCGCAGATTACAGACAGACGTGTTTTGTTTCGTGCACTCCTTGTACTGTGCCCAGCTTCACTGGTCATCCTTCTTCACAGTGTGGAAGGGCACTGTTTTTAAGTGCCGAGCACTTTAGGGGCTCACCTTGTCGTCGTAGCTCGCTCGGTGGACCCTAGTAGAGCCACACGGCGTTCCGTCATAGCGGCTGTCGTCGCGGCATAACCCAGAGGCTTTGAAAGCCAAAAGGTTCATATAGTCATAAGCGTTCGAAATCCGTGGACAGCTGGCACTTGTCATACATCTCCCCGTTGTTTAGCACAACGAAAACTGTAGATACATTTGAGGCAAAATGTACGGAATTAACCGCCAGCGTCCGCATTCATTTAGTTAGGAAGGCTCGTTGGGTTGGTTTTTATGAGAGTAAGCGAAAAAAGTGGCAGTGCAACGCTGGCATGTGCGGGAGGAAAAGCATGCGCAAAAAGAACAGAACTCTCGCTGGCGCCGTTTCAGGCACGGGGCCAGCAAGCACTGCGAAGGTGGGAAACTTGAATTGCAGTTGGGTGGTAGGAGTGAGCGTATAACGGCGCTACAGCCTATTATGGTGAATCACTGCTCTGCTACTTCCGACACCTTTCGCATTGAGTGGAACGGCTTTAATTTTTGATTTATTGATTTTTTGTAATGGAGATTGACTGTGGTGGAATAACACGTACGCAGTGGCCCAGTCACGTTTGCAAGTGAGCTGGGAGGACGACGTCAGAGCTAGTGTCAAGTGGCTGACCCAAGCTGCCTGACCTTGGATGAGGATGGTGACCTTGACCTGACCCGGACCAGAAGGACCGCACAGATACTGCTGGGTGAGGACCCACCAACTTGACTAATCTGCAGTATGGTTACACACTCAAACCTTGTTAATACGTGCCTACTTAATGTGTAATTGCGGTTTAACCATAGTTACGAAGATTCCCCATTAACCCCATGTATTGGCTGCCCGCTTAATTAAGCCATAGCCGCTCATTGCCCATTAAATGGTTAGTGCGTACTATTTTATTTCTTGTTCTACAAGCACAGGCACACAAAATCGGCAAAATTTTGTGCGCAGACGTTTGATGTGCGAGCTGTGACGCCCAAACGACAGCCGTCAGCAATAGGGACGTTGAAACATGGCCACCGTGACGTATTTCTGCTCAATCAATGTAGCCAAGGCCATGCACAAAGGCATGGCCTTCCACATTAGCTTCCGGTAAAGCCTCCACAGCGGAAAGTGAAGATGGTGGATTGTTTTGCAGCCTAAGCACAAATCAAGCCTGTCTGAGTGTGTGTGTGTGTTTTGAGAGCAATGTGTCGAATGTTGTTTTCTGGCCGATAAGTAGCCGCTAAACTGGCATTGGCGATTAATCCATACATAGTTAATGCATACTTAAATGTCGTTCCCGGCCGACTACGTATGACGAGGTTTGACTGTAGTCTGCTTTCCTTCTGTAGGCTTTATACCATGCATTGCCATCATGGGATGCCCATCATGAGATATCCATCAGGAAATTGAAATTTTGGGGGGGTTTAACGTGCCGAGGCTCACCTGGGCAATGAGGCGTGCCGTAGTGGAAGGCTCCAGATTAATTTCTACCACCTGGGGGCCTTTGGCATGCGCCAAAATCTTGACACACAGGTGTTTTCGCTTTTTGTCTCCATCAGAAAAGCGGCCACCATGGGCGAGATGAAACCCCTGTCCTTGGCATAGTGCTCAGCAGCACTATGCTTTAGCCACTGTGCCATGTAGTGGACATATCCATCATGAGCCAGCCATCATGAAATATCCACCGTAGCAGTGTAGTGGGTATGGCATTCTTTTTTTTTTTTTTTAATCGCTACTTGGACTGTGCAGACTGCCCCTCTCAGCTTCCAGATACGGAGCATTCTGCAAACTTCGCACATATGTCAGGATCTTTGCTGAAAATTGAGGAAGCCTAGTTATTATAAAGTAATCCAGAGCACTTCTGTATTATGGCATGTCTCATGGATGAATTCAGCATTATTTAACAATATTATATAACGTTATTTCGAGAGCATCACCAAAATTCAATGTTGTTGTTGCTCCTGCAGTTTAGTAGCTGTGTTTCACTGTAGCATGAGGTGTGGGTAGCACAACATTCGAGGTTGCCTTCAACCTAAACCATGCTCAAAGGGCTTGTGGAATCCTCACTCGGGCTTACGCAATCTTGCAGCACTTTTGTCGATGAAGCTTAACGAACGAGCAAGCCCTCGACTGCTGATTCTGTTGGGAGCTGCTCACAGCTGTAGCACGATTAATGCATTCTGTGCGACCTTTTTTCTTTGAGCCACACAGGTGGGCTTCTTTCAGCTGTGGGAGGCAACAGGCCTTTGTTTAGTTTCTGGCTGTCTTGGCAAGCTGTTCTGCTTTGGTGCGGATTTCTGCGCAGTCAGAATGGCTTTCTACCACTAATGGGGTTTCTTTCAGCTTTATTGCAGAGCAGTCTTAAAGCGGGCTGCAAGGTGGTAGACAAGATGATGCGTTTAAGACCTCATTGCTCCATTTGCCCAGTTATAGCAGGATGCAAAGTCTTTGTGTTTGGGAGCTGCACATTGGTTTAGGTAGAAGGGGTGTTTCAGGTTACTTGGACCAAAAGGATTGGATTGGATGAGACTGGATTGGTGGAGTCTAGCGGGAAATTTTTAATCTCAAAACTGGAGAGCATGAAAAAAAAAGGACACCGGCTGCAGCAGTTTCCTGTGATTTCTGAAAAAGATTCTTCAACGCCTTAAAGAAACAAAGCAGCAGATTGAAATGATTGCCGTTATCAGCATGTGAATGCAGCTCCAACCTTGTGCCACGGCCAAATTTTTTTGTTTCATAGGGGCACCGTAAATTCTCCTTCCTTGAATGAATCCTTGCATGAACTTTGGTGTTCACCGTATTTTTTGGACGTTCTACAACTCGTCAGCTGAAAATTGTTGCATTGGTTCACTCGTTGCGAATTATGTTATTTTAACTTGTTTGTTAATTAACCAGAGTGAAATTGTAGTACACCACAGTTCCCACCACCTCGAACAATTCTGAATAACTTTTGTGCAGGGAGATTTGATATTTCTCATTTAAATTTTTGTACAAGTTATGTGGGACACTTTAGGCACACAGTACAGTGTACGCTACATCCTGTCACAGCTTTAAGATTTTTGGAAGTTAAATGCCCGAATGAATCCATGAAAATTTTACGAAGATATCTTATTGCATGGGCAAGCATTAACGCTTACACATCCATTTGTACCATTCCCATGCTTGGTTTTACTATTTCTTTTTGCCTCTTCGTTTTCGCTGGACTTGGCACATGAACATGTTATCCGTGTTAGCATATGCTTTGTCAGCATAATTTAGATACTTTCACTCAGTTACTCGATCATGGTGTTTGGCGGTGATAACATGTGTGCCACGACAGCACCGTTCCAGCGCCTGTGTTAATTGCTGTGGCGAGGTTGAAAAGGAGATAGAAATTACTGCATTGTTGCCATTGCTTCATTAAAGCCATGATTGCGTTGCCCATCAGTGATGCGAGCCCACCCGATGTCACTCCTGGGAAATCACTCGCGTAACAAAGGTGAATAGTTACTCTGGTGCCTTCGCGAGGAAAGCGGAGACCGTACCTCCCATGCCGGAGGGGTTACTGCGGGGAACTCAGACATTAGTTCACCGCCTTGCCATAAACAGCGCCTTTTCCCCTGCACTTGGCCACAAATCCTATGGCAATGACCCCGCCGGAGGACTCTGTCTGCTGTGTCGTGGGCCTGCAACTGCCACACATTTGGTCTGGGACTGTGAGTGTAGCGCTATCCTCCGTGATCGCACGCTCCATTCGCTCCCCAAAGGCATTCGTCCAACGGCATACTTCGACTGGGTGCTGCATTTTATGTGGGACTCTTTGTTATGGACCCTCTCTTGCCACATTTGTCTATGCTGACAGGGGTCCGAAGGGAGTATTGCGTAACTACCGAAAACACTCCCACCATCCCACCCGCCTCTTTGACGACCCCATTATCGTCATAGGCCAGCACTGATGCAGACAGCAGGAGTGTTTAGTTCAGGTCTCAAATAAGCACCCCTCTCCCTCCCTCTCCCTCTCTATCTCTTTCTCACTCACTCACTCACTCACTCACTCACTCACTCACTCCCTGTCTCACATTAAAACCATGACCACACCTATTGCTAATGGCAGAGGAGGGGGTTAAGGGGACTTTGTTCCATCCTCCATTAGTAGCTCAATCCGTTGCAGTGAAGTTTTGCTGTGCAGTTATTCTACATCAGTGCCAAAGAAGAGAGCAAAGCCAGTGTGGAACTGTATTATGCTGAGTTGCACTAAAAACAACTGGTAAGTCGCCTTTCGGGCAACTCAGTGTGCAGTTTGCAATTACAGAGGTTAAAAAAAGGACCGCACTGCTAGGCATTGCCTTACTGTGCACAGAGTCACTTGTAAATCGACAGTGTGGCAGTGGTTGTGGCCACCATTTGGTTTTTGGTGGCCGTGATGCGTCATTAAGTGCGCTCTTTGGGGCCTCGCCCGTCGGCGCAGCAGTCATTAGCAGGCGAGGCTGCTCAGTGCAGCAGTACACTTCTCAGCGTAATCCTCCTCCCAATGGTTCCTCCTTACAGCCAACATACTAACACAGTTTTAAAAAGCCGGCATTGATTTCATCGCAAAACTCGAAAACATTGCTCCCAGCACAAAACTTGAAGGAACCACTCAGTGCTGTTCAAGTTGGTGTCAATGCCCTTCACATTCACGACTCGTAAAAAGTGCTTAGGTGTACTTGGAGTTTTTGTTCCTTTGTTTTCTTGTTGTCAATAGTGTCACTATCAGAACGTTCACCACAAAGCTGGAAGTTGATGCTTGGTTGCAGGCTTTCTAAGTTTACTTTCGTTGTATTTCTTCGTGTTTTCAGACCACTGCCCGGCCTCCACGTTACCCACCGTTGGATTGCAGGTAATACTAACTGCTGGCCGCTCTGATCAGGGACCCTTCCCCATCTGCAGCTATTAGAGGCCAAGCAGCAAAAATGAGAAAAAAGCTCATCCCCTTTTTCTACACTACCTTGACAGAAGCAGGTGCAGTGCAAAGCATGTTGTGCACTGTTCTTGTACTGTGCTGCTTTGTGGTAGCATTGCTGCTAAAAGATGTTTAACCAATTGGCGTTCGCAGTCTTGGTCAGAAGTTTGGAGCCCAGTGTGCTTTCATTCCGACTGAAATGATCGAGTGCAGAGCCACTGTACGTGGATGCATGTAAAATCAAGCTGTTTGAAGCAAAAGAGGCTAGCCAAATCACTGTCTTTCATCAGTGGTGTGGTTTTTTACAGCTCGAAAGAAGCAAAATGAATATATGAATATATTTACTCACATCTTGTTGAGCAGTTTGGGCTCCAAACCTTTAAACCCTCTGTGTGGCTCAGTGGCTAAGGCATTGTGCTGCTGAGCACGAGGACACGGGTTCAATTCCTGGCCGCAGCGGCCGGTTTTCTGATGCAAATGAAAAGCGAAAACGCCCGTGTGTGCGATATTTCGGCGCACGTTAAAGATCCCCAGGTGGTCAAAATTAGTCCGGAGCCCTCCACTACGGCGCGCCTCATTGCCTGCGTTGCGTCCGTGCGTTAAACCCTACAATCAATCAATCAATTCAAACTTTCAACCAGCACAGTACATAAACATACACCTCCAACCATTGCCTTCTGTGTATACGTCGTCGGCATGGAGGTGTGTAGGTCTGTCAAAAGCATGCCTTCAGAAAGCTTTTGCCTGGGGAATTTCTTCGTCTCGCGAGATGATTTTCGATTTACATGTCTGCTCCCTCATCTGAAACAACACCCTGCCTCACCACCTCCTGCTTTGGTCCGCTTGTTGCATGGGATATATGTATAATTCAGTTGTTACATATTCTCTCGCTGAGATGTGTGTACACATCTGTTCGACGTTTTTCTGTGGAAAGTGTTAGCCCCACAGTGAGGCACCCGTCCTAGCGAACCATTCGATATTTCGCATTAACATTTACATCGTGTGTGACGGTTATTCTGGGCGTGTATATGTTTTCTTGGTCCTACAGCAATGTCGAAGCCTCTCCGTATAATAGTGTTTATTGGGACTTTCCCGTAGCTAACGGTATTTTCTGTAGCGAAAGGGCTGTCCTGTAGCTAAAGGCGTTCGGATGCTGTTTATCAAGTCGTTAAATCACACTAGTCCAGAACTAAAGCTGCCTCTTGTGCTGACCTCAGCTCTTGTTATGTGGTTCCATGCCATGTTATATTGCATTCAAACAGCGCGGTGCACACAGTATAGGTTTGCATAGAAAGATTCCATGGACCTTTTCCCGTCATCTTTCGCCGCAGCTGCCACCTGATTTTTTATAAAGACGCAACAGTGAGAGTGGTTAGTGGTTTTCTGACGCTCACGCTTGCTTGATTTGCTTGGTCATCGAGCTTGGTCGCTCCCAGTTACTCTCCTTTTCCTCTGAATCAATAAATCAAGCAACTGACCGACCGACTGTTCTATTGGAAATGTTGCTGGCCTGTGCTAACGTATACCATGGTGGCTTTCAGCACACGTAGCAGGCTTATTTTATCTGCGAACCATGCACAATTTTTTGCGTAGTTTTTCACACATCGTGTGCAAGCTTAGTTTATGGCAAGTTTCCATTAAATTAAACTAGTTTTCACCCACAAAAGAAACACAATACGTTAACTCAAGGAAAGCCATTTTTACCCCCGTGACCAGGAGTTGATGCAAGGGTGGCAGCTCTGACAAAAAGCAGACATGATTTCTTTTCGGAACAAACAAGCTGGGTGCGTGAAAACGTCTTCGAAAATAAATTGCGCGTGTTCATTCTCACACGACAAGTTCCTCTTCATGCTGGCGAGTTTTCTTTTTCTTCTTTACCCCTCAACAGGTTTGGAAAGCTGCCCTGGTCATGTCCGACTTCCTGCTTCATCGTGGGAGAGAACTCCTGCGGGGCAAAGGGGTCGTCGAGTTTGGCAGTGGTGCCGGCCTTTGTGGCGTCGTGGCGGCCGCTTTCGCCGACTATGTCATCTGCACAGGTGTGTGTCGTCTCGCAAAGTCTTCCCAAAAGCCTTGCTTGCTCTGCCCCTACTTTGTAAAGTAAAGGTACCATAGGGGTAAGTAGCAATTACTGCGTCACAAATGCCAAGAGGATAAACTCTTGTTTGCATTCGTACCTTCCCACGTGAAGCTCAACTTGCAACCCATATGCGCACAACAGGTGGTTTTTATTTTATTTTTAAAACTAGTGAAAAGTATATATGACATGCTCAAAATCTATTTCAGTATGCATCTCTCTCTGTGCCCCTAAATTGTTGTCCCATCTCACCAGTTAAATTTCAAAAGTGGATCGGTCACCGAAGTCGATGATCGAAGAGATGATCCGATGAAACGGCTATTGCTGGCTCGTTGGCCGACGGCACATAGCCAACAACGGTCTACTCCAAGTAAACTCAAAATGTACAATATGTACGCTTTATTTACACGACGTATTTACAACTTTCAAGGCTCATGATCGCATACAAGAGGTCGGGCAAGGCCCGTGGCGAGCCCCTCCTCCTCTCTGTCTCCTCCTGTCCCCTCTCAAAAACCTCAAACACCATAAAAACGAAAATTGGAGAGACCACTTCACATTACATCACACACAGTAAACTAGACGGAACAAAGTATTGGCAGTATTTGCGCCTATCCTGCTTCTGCGCCTGATAAGTGCCAAATCGCCTCAAAATGTGCAGGGCATGGCTGCTGGTATGATGGAGCGTTCATTTTAGGCATCAGTGTGGGGGTGGTGGGTTCATGTTGCAAGTTCTCCGCATTGCAAAGTTGTAGCCCCTGACAAAGTCAGGGGCTACAACTTTGTTTCATGTTTCGGAACCCCTATTTATGGGTTGCTGATGGTGAAAAAAATTAGCCATTCCACTCAATGTGGAAGCTGTCGCAAGAGCAGAGCAGTGATTCGCCATAATGGGCTGTGGCGCCGTTATCCGCTCACTGCTACCATCCATCGTGCCCTTTGCCGCCCTCTCTCACTCCTGTCTTGATGAATTGGACGGAGGTTTGTCCAATGCAATTCAAACTTCCTGTGTTTGCAGTGCCGTTGCGCCCCCTGCCTGAAACTGCACCAGCGGTACTTCTCTTCTTTTTTGTGCTTGCTTTTCCTCCCACACATACCGGCATTGCATTGCCTCTTCTTTTTCGCTTACCATCGTGAAAACCAACCCAACGAGCATTCCTAACTAAATGAACGTGGGCTCTGCCGGTTAATCACGTATATTTTGCCTCAAATGTACCTGCAGTTTTCTTCGCGCTAAACAATAATAGGGAGATGCATGACAAGCGCCAGCGGTTCACGAGTTTCGAACGCTTATGACTATATAAACCACTTGGCTTTCGAAGCCTCTGGGTTACGCCGCGACAACAGCCGCTATGACGGAACACCGTGTGGCTCTACTTGGGTCAAGCAAGCGAGCTACGACAACAAAGCGAGCCCATAAAGTTCTCTGTGCTTAAAATACTCTTGTACTGAGTTCATAATGTCGAAGATTTTGTCGCCTCATTCTGCAGTCACATCTTCATAATGATGTTGCTACCCAACCAGACGAATTTTCATTGGACCCTTGACTAAATTTTGCTTCAACTGGACCCAATACCTTAAGGAGGCAATCACTCCATGACCTCCCCAAGCAAGGTTGTGAGCAAGAACTGTTTCAACCCTCAGTTTGTGGTGAAACAAAATATGCTTGCATTGTTTCTGCAGTATAGCAGAGAGAGGGAGAGGGCTCGAGAGAGTCTGTTCATCGATTCAGCCTTCTCACAATGGGAACCTAATTTTTCCGATCACCTTTTACCTGCAGATGCATGGGAGGAAGTCCTGCACCTGTGCGGCCGAAACCTGAAGCAGAACGAGGCCTTCTACGAAGCTCTCGACGTGAAGCCAGCCCCAGCAAAAGTCAGGTGCCTGGACTGGACAAAAGGACTCCCGGAAACGCAGACTGCAACGGGTTCCTTTGGGTGGTCTGCAAGCGAGAGGGATGAATTCCTGAAGGCAGAAGTCTTTCTAGCGGCGGACGGTACGTAGTCAGGTGCTTTGAAAACAGGGCCATTGCTGGCTGTAGTTGATCAGTAGAGCATTGTTGTTAAAGGGGCCTTGAAGACAAAATACAAGTTGGTTTCATTAGAGAGACGGCGTTGTCCCGATGACAATGATGCCGGTGTGACCGCAAACTTCAAACAAATAGGATAGTTACTGAGGACGAAGAAAACAGGTGAGGCAGTGGCAACTCACCAGACACGAAACCTCCAGTGCGCAGCCGAAAAATCAGCTTTGCTGACACTCCACTCTCCGACTTCTCACAAATCTGCTCGAGGTTACCTGAACCTCATTGGAGGGCAGCCAGTCCCCAACGTCCCGCACCTGTGGGTGTCGGCTCTCACAATACCTGGAAACGGCTCTGGACTACACACAATTCTTCCGCTACATAAAGCCCTGTCGCAACCAATGCACCTTCTGCAACGCATCTCCACGGCCATCGAGGCCTTAAAGAGCACGATACCCTAGGAGTAGTGCAGGCTTTGCTTATTAGCCGCATTACCTAAGGAACCCCATACCTCGCTCTCCAAACGACAGAAAAGGCTCGGCTCAACACCACGATTCACCAAGCGTACAAAACTGCGCTTGGCCTTCCCACTGCCACTGCGACCCAAAAACTACTCGCTTTGGGAGTTCACAACAGGTGGGAAGAGCTGCAAGAAGCCCATCACTCAGCTCAACTCTGTTCTTGGCGTTCCCCCTATTACTTCACTGCTGATGTCAAGCAGCCTGAAATTTGAAAGTTTTCCAATATATATCTTCCTTCTTTGTTGTTGTTAAAGAAAAACTGTCTTTGGTGGCTGGCATGGAGCCGAACAAGTAACCAAAGGCTAGTTCTTTCGAATTGAGCGACATTGTATTTGGTCTTCATGGCCCTTAAAATATGAGGGATGTGGGCCCCGAACGAAGCAAGTTGGAGCATTTTGAGGTTGAAGTTGTTTATTCCTGTTAGTGTGTGCTCATTCATTTCCATTTCATGAAAAAGTTAGCCCATGTAGGCCGAAAGTGTGTGCGAGAGATCATCGCAACAGTGTGGAGGGAATTTCAAACACTCGAACAACCGTGTTCTTCCCATTCCATCGCTGCCTCTCTCCTAGACGGTGCGTGGTGTGGAAATGGCGAGGATATGTATTGAAATGGGCAGGACTGGTGTCCTTGGTGACACTGTTGCCCTTAGTTACACCCTTCTTTTATTTCCAGAGGTGTATGCTTCTGAAAGGGGGATACTGGAGGAGGGGCCCCTTTCCTCTTATGCCCTGTTACAGCAATCCTTCCTACAAACTGCATTGCCCTATGGTCACCTCCTGCCTTAACCTTTATAGCTAACATCCAAGAGTGTGAGTGAGTGCAGACAATTCTTTACCGCTGTCCTGACTGCGATTGCTTGCAGCGGGGCTCCTTGTCTGCTCTCGTGGTTGCAGTCGTGTACGATGACGGGCTCACCGACTGCCTCTTTGAACTCCTGCTGAAGGGCGTCACTCGAGCTGAACAAGTGGTTTTCATCGCACTCGAGAAAAGGTTTGACGCTTTGTCTAATTCGTCCACTGAAGAGAGTGCATGGCGTAGTGTTTCTTATAGGCCACGGCTAGGCCTTGTTGGGCATTCGGAAGTAAGTTATTCGATGGTGGTTGAGGGGACACACCCCGAGAAAAGAAGCAAGTCGGCCTGTATCAGTGAATTGCAGTAGCATGGGTTGGGGCGTAGCACTTGTTGCAGCAACAGTTGTTTAGTAGCACACGAAAATTCCAAAACCGTTGATATGGACAGTCGCCAGCCCACACTACCCTGTATTGATATCACAAATTTTAGATGGTGAAATGGAATTGGTGGAGCCTGCATACGCGTTTTTTTTTAATGGGAAACAAGAAAAGATGCACACACGTATACAGATACAGTGGGGGGCAGGGAGGGTACACGTAAATGTAAAGTAAATGAGATCTGGCTACTTCTGCCGTGGATGTGTTTTTGATGTGCCGGTATAAAATATCAAACAAACTGCCTCACTTTCGCAGGTCATAGACCTTGCATCAGTTTGAATCAAACACTTTACCTTTGTGCACAAGTGCAGTAAAAAATTGTACCTGCTTTCTGCCGGCTTCTGCATTCATGACGGCCAGCGGCAAGTGTTGGAGAGTATTATTGCGATCTCCGCATCTGCGCAGGTATCTTTCGCACCTTTGAGGTGACAGCACAACAGACTAGTTGGTTGGCTGGAGTTTGATTGTTGCCAGTTCAGCTCGCTCTGGGCACTTCATAATGAGCTCTTTCATGTTACCAAAAAAACAAACGAAAGAGAAAGAGGAGACAGAAATGCCAGCGATATTTGTGTACAAATAATGCATTGTTGAACAAAAGTTGCAATAACTGCAAAAGGTGTAATCTTCTAGTTAAAACAAGAAGCTGCTTTGTCTTTTGTGTTTTGTTAGTTAGGCTGTCCAGTAGTTATTTAATGGTTGTTTTCTCTCTCTTTCTGTTTGTTCGTGCGTGTGCAGGTGTTTGTAGAATGTCACATAATGGCTTGTAACGACTCAAGGGAACCACTTTGATTTTTCAGAAGCGACTTGTGGTCAGAATCACCTGTAGTCTGGTGTTGGAATTTATCACACGTTGTCCGCTGGTTGCCCCAGGACCGTGGAACACCCCCCTTCTACTGAAGACACATAATAATGCTCTGGCTCGGACTTGGTTGCTACAACAGCATTTGTTCCCTGCTCCTCCATCTCTTCAGGGTCAACTTCACCCTGGACGACCTCGACGTGGTGAGCCCCTCGCACGCCCACTTCACGCGGTGGCTGGAGCGATTGCACGAGCGTGGGTGGCAGGTCGGCACCCTGGACCTGTCCAGCATACCACAGCACTTCTGCGGCTACTCCAGAGATTCCTACTTGGTAAGTATCAGGACGCTTCATCACCGAGATGGTCACCTGGAAATTTGTGATGCTCATTTGAGCAGCGTTGCTCAGTATAGGCACCGGTTACCAAACTCTCCATAGGTGCCATGTATCAAAGCCCAGTCTGCGGTTGGCCACCTGTGTTGAGGGCAAACAGAGGCAAGCAGGAGGCAAGTTGGCTTGCCTGTTGTGTCAGCAGAAAGTTGAAGTAGTACTCAGGCGCTTGTGGCTGCTGCCACTAATCATAAAAGGAAGAACCATGGAAACATTAATAAACAGCACCTGCGTTAATGTCTTTCAATTTGAAAAGCAAGCTTTATTTTACCCTCTTGATGTAGCTCTTTGTATTACTGGGGGCAAACCTGCCACAGTGGCTCAGTGGATAAGCTACGACGTTGTGTGCTAAGCCCAAGGATGCAGGCTTGACCCCCAGCCGCTGCGACTGCTTTACATATGGAGGTGAACAGCAAAAACACCTGTGTCGAGAATCTGGCACACGCCAAATATCTCTTGTTGGTCGAATTTAACTCTTTCGGTACCGCGCCTATTCAAAATCGTTCAGTTTGATCGATACTTTGGGAGCACCTTTTTATAGCGTTCCAGGCGTTGCTCGAACAAGTAAAGCTGTTTGGAGTTAGATCAGAAAATGGCCTCTCAGAATCAGTTTTGTTTTCATTTTTGCAACAAAAACGTGATTTTTGACACGCGTTTGCATCACCTGGATGTGGAAAAGGAGCGTGGTCATCGCATGTCACTGCTTCCAATGAAGAATGCGTGCCACTCGCAATTACTCTGCACCAGTGTTTGTTTTTTGCTATTAGGGTGTGAATGGTGCAGTGTTGCGGAATGGGCGTCCCCATTCCATTCCACTCCATTCCGGGGAATGATAATTCGCCTAAATTCCATTCCTTTCAATTCCTCGGAATGCCAAAAGATCGCCCATTCCCATTCCGGGAATGGCCGGTCAGTTCAATTCCATTCCTCTAATTCCTCCCCATTTTATCGGGTGATTATCAAGTTACCAATGAACCCACCATTAAGCTGATGGTATTACACTCGTTAAGAACTGCTAAAATACGCAAAACACGTCCCCAAGGTCAAGGGATAGAGGCATTGTGGCAGAACTCGTGCAGTGCGATCACCCCACCTATTCTCACAGGGGCAGTTCTCCCGTTAGTTATTATAGTATTTCTATGGTCAGCATGTCTTTACGAGTTGTGGTGTTTTCATATTGTTTAAGCCTGAATGTGTTAATGCTAAAGTGACGACATGTTCTTTTTGTACTGACAAAAGTATGGTTGAAGAAGACATATTTTTTAGTTTACACGAGTAAGGAGCGGTCGTGAGTATGGTTAGAACTATAATTTTGTTAACGGGGAACAGAACCTCTGGATCTGGTGGTATCAGTTGGAAGAGTTACCGCTCCAGCACCTTGTCCTGCCTTTGCCCCAAATACGGATCACGGGCCGCAGAGGTCGTCAGCTCTCACGGATGTCAAGCGCGCGTTGAAAGCATGGATAGGTTGAGAACTTTCTGTGTTTGATTGTGTGCAGGCTTGCAATGTCGCCCTTGCCGAAAAGCTTAGTTAAGTTCGTCAGGTATCATCCACTGCACACGATCGAAAGTTCAGGCTGTGCTTAGAGTATGCGCGACCTTTGTATGGGTGTCTCAGTGGGAACCAATGCGCCGAGATAATTTTTTTATCTCGTTAGTGTATACTGGGATAGTGCTCTTGTTCGTGTACTAATTTGCGTCTTGTTTTTTCTTTTACAAATTGGGAGATCGTTCACACTTTTACACCATGCAACCTTTGAATCTAGCTAAATAAAGAAGGACTTAGAGAATGCGTTGCGACCTCGGGCTCAGCAAAAACTGAGTCCAAGGCCTGCATAACTCATTGTATAACTGAGGCCTGTATAACTAATTTGATGAGTTGCATGGAGTGGAGTAGCAATGTAGGTTCCCCCAACTGTCCTCTGGTCTGGGAAAAAGTAAAGAAAAATGATAACGATAATATTAGACGGACACGCTCGGCAGTCGGCCAGTCTAGTGTTGCGGAAATTCCTACACCAGAAAAAGTGCTTAGGTGCCCTCGTTGATTGATTGTAGGGTTTAACGCGCCCACGCAACGCAGGCGATGAGAAGAGCTCTAGTGGAGCGCTCCGGATTAATTTTTACCACCTGGGGATCTTCAACGTGCGCCAAAATCTCGTACACACAGGTGTTTTTGCTTTTCTGCTCCATCATAAAAGCGGCCACCGCGGCCGGGAATCGAACCCGTGACCTAGTGCTCAGCATCTCAATTAGATGTCCTCGTGAATTTTATATGCTGTAATAAAGGTCTCAAGCTGCAGTGAAAGGTCGAAAAAAAGCTTTATTTTGGTTTCATTCATGAAGTTACGTAACAAAATGGTATAGCTAAATGGGTGCTTCGCCATACAGTTCTCAAAACACGAAGTGTAAATGACGGCTGCTTCAACGATCAGTTCTAAAAACAAAAAAAAAAAGTAAACTAAAACAGTTGCCTTCTGCCTATACGTGGCGCTTGACAAACATGAGCTGCTCGAAAGACGTGTTTGAGAGCCGGTTTCACTTTGCTGTCATTATCAGGGAGGCCGTGGAAAACACGCGTTCCACGTCAGCTAACGTCACATTTACACTGAAAACTGCCCTTCAGAATCGGGAAAGCAAGGGTAAGCGGCTAGCGTTCGCTTTCCAATAGGTCGGAACCGTTTCGGAACAAAGCTTAATTGCAGCGTGCAGCTTGTTTTTTTTCTTCACGGGCAATATAAAAAAAACTGTTTCCAATGTGCCATGTTGGCGGATGTATTGTGCGTACGTGAGCCGCTAGGCGCAGGAGCAAGTGTGCGGTAGTGCGCTATGAAATCGGCGTTTATTTCCCGCAAAAAGCTAGGAGGAAGAGGGGAGGGGTATCACAGAAAGTGAAGGGGGAAGCATTGCCCAGCTTGTACAGTATGAGCGTGCTCCTAAATCAATCATTGGGCTTCTTTTGTCGCCCACAGGCGCCAGCGCGGCGGCAGTGCCAACAAGAGACCCCCCCCCTCCTCCCCTCCTTTCAGGCGCCAGGTGTGCGGTTACTTAAGTCTTACATCCAGCATGGGGAAGCAGAAGTCGTCATCAAAGCTCTACTTGCCGTCTCGAGAATTATTTATTATATTTTTGTCGGTTGCAGTAGCGACTGTTCAGGTGACGGAGAGCTTCTTCTTTGTAGCTTTCCTCTGTAGTGAAAATTTGTAGTGAAAATGCAGTGAAGCGCTTGTCCTTGTGTCATTCGTCTTTTGTCTAAATTTGTTGCGCTTTAAATTTTCACTATGGAGTACCAACTAGCTCGAACCCTCACGTTGTTAAGTTATATTTCCTCTGTAGCCGTATGGCTGCATTCAGGTGTATGTCAATCTTTCCTTCATAGAAACTTACTCCACCTTGGGGATTTCCCCTATATCTGGTCGAGTAACACTTGTTCTTCACTTCGAGTTGTTGATCAATTCGCTCTCGCGCTACTAACTGCTAGCCTCCTGGCTAGCTCATTTGGTAGAGCGACTGCTCCGGTTAAGCGGTGATCCTGGGTTCGAATCCTGAACCGGGACGAATTTTTCTCAACTGCGAAGTTTCTGAGAAAGCTGTTTAGCTTTCCTTTGTAGCCGTATGGCTGCATTCAGGTAAATGTCAAGCTTTCCTTCATTCAAACTTACTCCACCTTGGGAATGTCCCCCAAATCTGGTCAATTAACACCTGTCCTTCACTTCGATATGCTGATCAATTCGCTCTCAGGCTACAAACTGCTAGCCTCCTGGTTAGCTCAGTTGGTAGAGCGACTGCTCCGGTTTTAAGCGGTGGTCCCGGGTACGAATCCTGGACCAGGACAATTTTTTCTTCAACTGCGAAGTTTCTGAGAAAGCTGTATAGCTTTCCTTTGCAGCCGTATGGCTGCATTCAGGTGGATGTCAAACTTTCCTTCACAGAAACTTACTCCACCTTGAGGATTTCCCCTAAATCTGGTCGATTAAGAGCTTCTTCTATCTGGTGAGAGGTTCGTTTGTGCCACGAGCTGTTCGCTGATTTTGCAGACGCTGCCTAGAACAGAGCGACCGCGGCCTTTATTCGGCCGCTAATTGCCGCGTCGGAGCTGGAAGGCGCAGCCGAGGCCGCAGTTCCTATTTCATGGGCTCGGACCCGGTTTTGGGTGGATCCCCGAACCAATACTTTAGGCCTTCATCGACGCTTCTTCGGGCAAAGCCGTCCAAGTGTCTAGACAGGAGGGACAGTATTGCAAACGTTCCTGGGGGAGAACTGGGGAGCGCGAGGTGAGATGGGGCGTAAGCTGATATGTGGAAGTTTGCAGTAAACACAAGCACCACGTCAGCGTCCCGCTGACGTGAAGGTTGGATGCGAGTCGCCGAGGGTTCCAGAAGCAAAAAACAAAGTTAAGGGGGGGGGAGACAGCTCGCAGCCGGGGCGGATGCACCGCCAAGGTAAAAAATCCCAAGGCCCAGTTAGTGGGAGAGGAGGGGGGAGGGGGGATGCCTCCGCGGTAGTTCCCCACCACGCATACCAACGGCTTAGAGCCGCGGTTATTACGCGGAGAATCGTGACGAATATCGTAGCAGCGCTGTATATAAGGGCAGAATGTAGTAGGGTCGCTGCTTATACATATGTATACCGTGCTTTAAACTAGCCAATCGATTTTAACAGTACTGTGTTTGTTAAATTCAAGGCTCCGGCTTTCTGATGCTTGAACTTGGGCTGGTGGGTTCTTTTGCGTGTTTATGCATATTTTGACAAAAACCGCGCGTAGAAGGAAAAAGTACATGTGCTTTATTTTTGGAAAATACATGTAATTCCATTCCCATTCCATTCCGGACAAAATGCACTTAATTCCATTCCCATTCCATTCCTTCAAGTATTGTCGCCATTCCATTCCCATTCCATTCCGGCGTCGCAGAAATGTGGAATGATTCCGGATTCATTCCGATTCCGGACTGGTAACTCCGCAACACTGGAATGGTGAACCAGCAAATGATTTTCAATCGTCAGGTTCGCACTCTGACAGTAATAATCCCTGAAATCAGCTGAAAATGTCAAACAGTGCCTGGTTGCAAAGCTACTTTATGATTTTAGGCAGTTTTATTGCCTTTGCGCACGTTGTTCTAAGTTCTGGGGTAGTTCTACTTACCCCACGACCATTTACGTACAGTTAACAATAGTTTCGGTTCGTTTCTGCATCGCGAAATTCATATTTAGCGCTACTACGCAGTTACCCAACTTCAAGGCTACCTGCCATGGCGCCTTGAGCGTCCGCGACTGATCCTTGAACAAAGCACGCCGCCCCTGATTTCCCCCCACCCTAACCTGATTTCTGTGATAAGAACTTCAGATGCAAGTCAAAAGATCACACCCAGTTGCCAGATATCTGTTCCGCCGAGGACAGCGCTTCAAACCGGCCTTACACTGCCAGCTGTTCGCCTTCCAGTTTCGTTTCCATGCGAGGGTATATTTGGGTGTCTAATGTTGCTGCTTAGTTGAACTGTCTATTCAGACGGAGTCTCCGATAAGTTTTTGTACCGTCTCATTTGAAAAATGTTAGGTGGCGCTGCAATGGAGGAGGCTTGTTGTGCTAATTTTTTTCATCGCGCAACTGCTACTCGGCCAAAGTTTGCAGGGCACGATTCTAGCGCATCGCACCTCATTTTTGCAAGCAAGGCTACAATTGCGAGTAAGAAGATGATAATAAAGCTCAACTTTATGTTTTGAGAGGTAACTGACCGTGAACGTCAACAAGCATCAACCACGGTGTTCCGTTTTCAACTTCATGCATGTTTTTTTCCGCATCGCGTGCTTGTCCCAAATATTGTGCTCGCTGTAAATGCAGCCAGTCATTGACAAGATGTTTTTACGTCATGTGGGGGCAAATTGGTGCCTCTAATAATGTCAAACCACCAGATTTCTCCCAGAGAACCACCTGAAACTGCACATTTTGAATTGGAGGTTGGGCTTCACCACATGACACTAGCACCGTGCATGCTAACATTTTTTTTTTTATTTGACAAACTGTTTGACAAACTGTTCTGCGCAAGTCAACATTTTTTCTAGGGCGTGTTTTTTTTCTACTACCGGTGGTTTGATATACACAACTTTTTTACATTTTTTTCGACAACTTGACAAAAATTTTGATTTTGATATTTTTTTCTCGCAACTATGATATATAAAAGCATTTAAAAAAACTGGTGTTATTGGAAAGGCCGTTAAGTAATCTGCATTTTGTGTTCCTGTAATTAGTGCCTAAGCAATTTTTTAGCAGAAAAAAAATGTTTCTTGGACCCCTAAAAATCGGTCAATTTTCCCGTGGTCACGAAAGAGTTAATGTGGAGCCTTACACTACGGCCTGCCTCATACCCACGGTGTAGGAATATTTAGGTGTTGACACTGCGCGCGGCGGCGCGGCCAGACCTTGTTCGGCACTCCATGCGCTTCGCTCGAACGCCGGCAGACGGCGCCGCGCCACGGGGGCCTTTCTGGTCGGAACGTTGCGGCTGCCGAAGTGCGGATGTTGCGGGATCGTTCGATGTTGCGCCGTGTAAGTTAAGTTTTTTTTAATTGCAGCAAGGCACACGACGATTGAAACTGCTGTCGACACCAAATCTTTTTCGGTTACTGCCATTTTTACTTGCTGAAACTGCGGGAGTGCGCGGAAGAGCAGCGAGTACGCGGCCGGCGACCCTTCCGAGTTCTTCGTAGAAATGAGTCTATTGCAAATAATTTTGGTGTCCAAAAGCGCGGCAAGATCCCACGGGCTTCTGGTCGACAGCTAGGAACTCCACTTGGCAACTAAATAATGTTTATTATCTCTCCCTCTCTTCGTTCATGCGCACGACTCCCGAGAGCATAGCATAGCTACTTTACCGCATCGTAAAATAAAATGTCCTAAACGCGCATGCTCGCCAATTCTGGCAGAGAGCCTACGCGTATCATGAAATGTTGCCTGAGCAGTGTAATGCCCGCCCTGTAGAGAATATGGTAATATTAGCCCGACTTACTGGGGCTCTTCAGCTACGTTTCGTATTTCGAATGCATCAGAAATACCCCCTCCACCGCTCTACGCGCGATTGCCCGGTCCAGAACGAAATTAAGGCTACTTTTATGACGTTTACATGGCTAGCGCAGTGCATTGATAGCTACTCGGCAAGAAAATGGTCAATGAAAATGTCCCTGGCGTTCCTCCTGTCAAGCTCGTCGTTTGCGCTGATATCGGCGCTGCTGAGCGGTTGCCTATCTCACGAAAACACAGATATGCTCGCGCAGATATCATATACTTACGCGACTGTACATTGGGATTGGCGGATGTCGGTTGAGAATAATTGAAGTCGGCCTGGTAAAGCAGCTTGGTGGGCCACAAAATTCCCCACTGAACATTATAGGGTGGGGAAAATTATACAACTTTACCAACATATTATGTGGAACGAAACGTACAGCGGGTGGAAACTGGTTCTGAGATGTCAGACTAAAACTAATCGCGCTGCTGCCTTGACATACGGCAAATGGTGTGTTTGTGTAATTGCTTCTTTAGACCGCATCGGTCGCCTAAATTATTTCTGAATAAATTTTGAACTTAGGCTAGTTGGTTCTTCTGCACATTTTGAGGGAAAACAACGCGTAGACGAGGACAATGGAAGGAAAACACTAGAAGTTGTTTTTGTGTTTTTCTTTCTTCGTCCTTGTCTATGAGCAGTTTTTCATCAAAATGTGCAGGGGTCTCAATTATTTCGTTTGTGGATTTGGTGACTATCAGACTCTTGATCCCAAGATGTTTTACTGATCAGGAGCTGAACTGGGGCACACAAGCGTAACACCGACCGCGGCATCAGCGAAAGAATGCAAAAGCTGCCCATGTCCCGTGTAATGTGCAGGATCTCATGTGGTCCTTCAGGGTGTGAAACAAAATTTTTAGATAATGAAACAACAACATTCAAGGCAAAAAACAAGAAATTGTATTTTTGTTCCACGGAAGCCAAAATAGCCAGTTGGTGTAACAGACACATTTATCACTATAAGTCACCTTCCTCAGAGACTAGAGAAAACATAACACACAATGTAATGCAAGTTCAAGAGACTAGAGTACACACAATGCCCCGCAAGTCTTAACAAAATGTACAAGTCACCTTTCTGAGCGACTAGAGAAAACACAACGCACAAGTCACCCTCTAAGAAACTGGAGAAAACAAAACAATTCACTGAGTAATTCAACTAGCTAGGATGCGCACAGCTTGGCCTGCTTCTTCTTTTCTTGGGATCGCTTCGTCATCATTGCATTCACATGTTTGCAGTGCTGCCTCATACGCATGCTGACGTAATAGTGCAGAAGCTGGGCAATTACTTCTTCTTTGTGGTCAGCGCATGGGAATGTCATCGTATACGTGTCGACAACTGCGTCTATGGTGTCCCAATAGACAGTGTGGCAGTCTGCATAGTCGACAAAAAAACGCTCCGTGTGCTTGAGAAGATGGAATATGTGAGCGTTAGGGTGAGTGAGACCTCCTCTGGTCTTCACATTTGTGAGGTCTGCTTCAGCAGAAGAGTTACTCTCTACGCTGAAGGCCGACAAGCACGTAGGGCAGCTACTTACTCTTCGCATTTTTCTGCACAAGAAACCGGTCACATAGTAAATTATGCAGTCCGTAACGTGCCCTCCATCCGATTTGTGTTTGGGAATTATGTCTTCGCATTCCCAACTTTCCAATGAAACAAGATCATCCAGCTTTTCCTTAATTTGACTGACGAAGTCAGGGCCCGATGCTGCTGTGTCATTTGTTTTAACAAGGGCTCTGAAACACGAAGCACCTAACAATGGTTGCTCACCATCGACAACTTTACAATTGCCATACTTCGGAGGTTTAAGGATGCTGTAGATCGACAATGTCTGGTACAGCTGCAGAAAGGTTGGCATAGAAGGATGGTCATTTTGGCTTCCCGCCAACCGTACTTTACCAAAGAACCGTTCAACTGGGTCTTGATTCATTTTGCTTGTCAAGACATATTTGAAATTGTGGCAGCCAAGCAGATTGTCACAAAGATCTATCGTGGACTGCAATGTGACTCGAAGTCCCTCACAGGTGTTCTTTGTCAAAAGCTGGTCCTTTGTTATTGTGCCGCTTTCCAACTCTCTCTCCCAGCTGTCCAGCCAGTGAAGGCCATGCTTGAGAATCGTGAGGTCTCGGCTGTTTCTTGTGATCCCTTCTGCGGGAAATCGGCGGTTTAGGGCATTGAACAAATCGTTTAAAAACAACGTGAACTCCTGGGTTTTCTCGCTGCCTACAAAACTGCGAAGACCTTGTTCCCTATAAAACTGAATACCTGCTGCCATGGAGCGGCTGAACACTTGGGTGGCTAACTTCACACGCATCTTTTCAGAGTTGCTGGGGTATATGTGAGCGCGTGTTACTTTCGGGCAGACTTTTAGGCCCCCCATGTTGGCAATGTCTTCTTTGTAGACTTCAGCATAGTACTCCCACTTTATCCACTCGCCTCCTTTCTTCAAATACCGCTGTTGTGTGAGCCTGTTTCTGACACACTTAAACAAGTGTGGCGTGTCAGAAAAAGCAAAAACTTTTCTTTCAGGGTCAACTGGATGTGTGAAGGAGTTGCAGCTGCCCTCGAGTCTCCCACTTACACCGAGACTATTCCACATGCTCCTGTTGGTTGAGGCGCCATCACACACGAAGCCATGAATCTTTGCACCAGCTTCTTCAAGCAGAACAATAGCTTGGACAAGTAACTGGGCAAGAATGGAACCTTTCGTTGCATTTTTTGCTGCAAACACCCCTATAGGTTGCGCGTAGCTATCACCAAAGGGGCAGAACATGAAAACAAGGGCATGATCAGCGAGCTCCTCACTTTCTGTAGTGCCTGTTTCCAGCCCTACATAAGTCATCGTACGAGAATTGACCTGCTTACTTTTACGCACCTGCATTTCATCAAACATGATGATTCCATGTCGCTTGAAATCGTCCATTTTTGCCAGTTTCTTTTTCAGAACAGCAAAAAATTTGCTGTCAAATCCAGACTTCAACCCCACCATGGAGACATAGCGACGTATCGTTCGGACTGATGGCAGTGAAAGTACTTCATTTTCCATAAGAAATCTGTACCCTGTTGGTGACCTAATGTGAAGGAGCAAGCAAAGAAGGATCCAGTTGTCTGAGTACCGCCGTCCTTTTTTAGAGCCAGTCTTGCCAGCAGCAACACATTCCCTTAACACTAGCTGCTGCGCCTCAGTTAGGTTCGCATCATGAGCAATGCGGTCAACTGTTTCGTCACCTATTTGTTTGAGCTTCGCCTTGCATTTGCCCAGTTCTGCCTCCAGCTTTTTTTTTCCTTTTAGAAGTCGAACTTTGGACTTGTAGCAGGCAATCCTAGCCTTCCGCAAAAGGTCAATGCGGGATTTTTTGGAAGGGCTGCTTACAAGACGAATGCGCTTCATTTTTCCCTTCTTTTGCATGCGAGAGTGATGTATCCGCAATGTGTCTTTCAACCTTCCACAGCGGACACAACTTCCTACTTCAGTGAACAACAAGCAACTCCGGTGGCGCCAAACACCACATGCATCAATATACGCACACTCGGGTTTGATGTTGTGGTACGTTTCAGAACCGGGGCCACCCGCGCACACGTGCAGGTTGTGAAACTTGCGAATCACAATTTCCAAGTCGCTCAAGCCGCATGAAGCCACGTCACCACTTATGGCGTTGATAGTTATAGGGTGACCATAAATGAAGGCACGCAGTGACAGCCCTCCACTGGATGAAACAGTTACATCTAGCGTCTTCCTCAGGAAAGGTGCCTGGTCTCGTTTCTTCGCCAATGCCACTTCCGAGAAGATTACCGCCTCCATTCCAAAGCCATCAATGACCTGTGTTGCCCACGCAGTCCCTGGAAGTTGGATGCTGTTCGCATAACTTGAGAGGCGTGAAAACGTGAGCTGCTCTTCTTCATTTTGGCTGTTGACAGGCACTCCCCCGTGGCTTTCCTCGACTACCCCGTAGCTGCTGGGCACTCCCAATGGTGCTCCTGTCGGCATGCGACTCGATTCGTCCAGGTCTGGACCACCTTGATCTGAACTCGTGATGTTGTCCTGGCAAAAAATGAGAAAAATGATGTCACTTGAAATATAATTAAGGTAATGTGTCATGAAAATATGGTATCTACCAAAAGCAACCAGCCGTAAAAGCTACAGTCACAGGCTTGGTAGGCAGCTTGAAACATAAATGGCTTTAGCATGCAGTGGGTTGCGTTAACAACAGCTAAATTATTCAGTGCCCTCGAGTGGGAAGTTGCTTAGAACCGGCATTGCAGAGCAACTGCATCACACTGTCCAGGCACCCCTATGAATATTGCATGCCGGGATGACATGCAAATTCAGCAGAAATTATGTATAGAGAACTCTGATCTCCTAGCATATTAATACCAGGACCAGTGTGTGGAAGAGAACCAACCTTAACGTCCAGGATGTCACGGAAGATTGAGCTGGTACTTGAGGGGGTGCCTCCAGGATTTATGGTGGCAGAAGGGCACGTTCCTTGATCACCTGACTTGCATGACGTACTCCAGTTGTCTGTTCGCAGTTTCTTGTTGCGGCTCGATGTTGGAACGGCGTCTTTTTGGTTTTCACCGGCCCTCCCCGTGGGCAGTGCGACAGCGGTTGGTGCGGGCCGCTTGCTTGGCTGCTGGGCACACGGGTCTGCAGACTTTCGTTTTCTAGGGGGCTTTCTTGAAGCTGTCTGCTTTGTTAGATATTTGGGGCATCCCGGAAAAATGCTAGGTACAGCATTCGCCGATAGCACCGGTCTCTTCTTGGGTACATTTAAAAGCACCTGGCCATCGAACTCGGCGTAGTACGATTTCGATATCTCCTGCTCAGGAAAATGCTTCGCACAGACGCAGTCGCTCGGTTGCAATATCCTATCTGCTCTAGGTATGGCCCGGCGCCAAAGTTCAAGGCGAGCAGGCTCCGATGGAGCTTTGAAAAGCGGCACATGATCAACGCACCTTTGGTAGCCCGATCTGCAGTTGGGTACGAAGCACTTCTTACCCATTACTGCGTCCTAGTCGACCTCTGGGCAAGGCTAGATTTCGCAAGCGTGCCACTTCAACACCGTTCACTGCAACAACAAACACATCACAGCCACCAAGCACATAGGCCGCGACATCCGCGCACTGCGTCGGCCCGCTCCACCACGTGAGCTTGCATAACGATCATTGCGCTGGTCCCAAACCACGACACAAAAGGCTACGCACGGCGCCGGCCGCCCAGCTGAAACATAAACGTCTACTCCTTGTTGTGCACACTGCAGCAGAAAACACCGAAAAACAGCTTTAACGGCACGGAAAGGCAAGCACGGCGCGTAGCCACCGTAGCAGCGCACGCCACTCCGCAAGCGACTTGCCGCCCCTTATTCGCAGCGCCCCGCGCCGCTGCGGTCAGCGCATGTACTAAAAAGGGCGAACAAGATCTGGCCGCGTTCTCCGCCGCGGCGCCCGGTCAGTGTCAACACCTAAATATTCCTACACCGTGCTCATACCCCAGGGGTATCTTCGACACGTTAAACTACCACAATTTGAATTTTTTGGTGTGTGTTAATGAGGCAAGCCAAGTGCTGCAGTCACTCCTCAGGAGTGAGGAGTGGGATGAAATACCTGCCTGTCACAAGAAGTGGTTTCTCTCCTCGCACCAGTCCCACTATAAGTGGAGGAATAGCAGGAAAGGTCCCTTGACTGGCACATCAATGGATGGTATTTTTTCCATGCTAAAGCCTTGTACCATTGTGTTAACCCTTTCAGTGTCGGGTGTTTCTGGCCGCGATGCACCCCCAGTGTTGGCTGGGTTTACGAAATATGAGGGAAGCAGCATAGTGATTTATTTGACTATGATAGCGTTTGGAACGTAACACGTCGAAAAGGGAGTGCGTGGGTGAGAAATCACCTGTCTTCCAGACATTTTCAGTCTGCCGTGCAGGAGAATGATCACTCCTGTCTGCAGTCAGGGGCCCCGCGTGGTCAGCCATCCAAAAGTAACCATGTGCATGGAGGGAGCACTTTCTGCAGCCCGCACAATGCACAGAAATGACATTTTGCAAAATCATGATGGCACATAGAGATAAAAAAAGGATACAACATTAATACAACCACCTCACTTGCCGCTGACGGCGACAACTGAGGGCGTGGCGAGCTAGTGAAAGCCGCAATTGAGTCATGTTTCGGTCTGTCGGAGAGGCAGCGGCACACTGGGAAAACCTGGCGCGCCGTAGCAGATGTGGGAACAGTATAAAAAAGAACTCGTAGAAACCTGTTGCGGATGGCACAACAACCCTTGCACCCATGATCGCAAGCGTGCTGCATGGTCACTCATCGTGACAGAGTACGGCGCGTGGAGCGACCAAGCCCCCCAGCAATGAGGGGAGGGGCACGGTCGCTCCGTAATCTTCAATATACGGTGAGAGAGCTAGCAAGCGAAAATACGAGCTACTAGAAAGATTCACCAGATGGTGCGAACAGTCCAGGTGCACCAGCTTTGCGCTATGGCGTGAATTTTTGAACGCGCAATAGAGAACGTACCGGTACGTCAGTGGCACTGCAGAGGGGAAATGCGAAAACATACCGGTACATCAGTGACAGCGAAAGGGTTTAATTATCAGTTGCCCCAAAAGGCTGCGAACGCCTGTGGACTGGTCAGCAATATTAGGTTACTATTATCTTGTGACAGCCAGAGAAAAATCATGCACCCCTCCATTTGACGACAGCGATGGTTGAATGCGAAGGTTTCTCGTGATGGATTCTTTGGTTGGCCGATCCCGAACTGCGAGTGTGTGCTACTCTAGAGGCACACACCACTTATCCGGGATACCCGCAGCAACTCTCAGGTGTGCACTCCGTAGGCCTAAAATTTGTGTTCGTGGTGTGCGGCGCAAATTGGTACCTGCTGCTTGGCATTCGCTACGGCCATGTCAAATTGAAGCAATCGGATACACACCAGCTTCATGATGCGAAGGACCGAGGTTCTAGTCCGGCCACGGGAAGCGAGTTTTTTTTTTTCTTTCTTTCTTTCTTTCTTTCTTTTACTTCACCCACGATCATTCATCATCATCGTCAGAGAAAGTTGGCTTTCCTGCAGGGCGCATCGGCATACAATGGCATCAGTGAGGACACCAGAGCTTCGCTTTAAAACAGAAAGACTCACACATCTTGCGAGTTCACTCAAGTTTGCTGGGCACAGTCACTGAATTGAAATTTCTCCAATCTCTTTGTTCCTTCTTTCAGGAGCTCTGGCAGCTGACACCGACCTGAAAGAAGAACCAGCTAAAGAGGTGGTGCCCACCCGAGACTTGAATCTTGAAATCTTCCCAAGCGCAGCGCCACTGAAATATTCTGCGGTGTTTTAAGATGCACCAATACGCAGGTGTACCGTCTTTCTCAAAAGTTTCTTTTCTGTCCCGAAAGTTAATCGGACACAGATTATTCACAATACAAGCTGATCTGTCACATGTGACTCAAAAGTTTTGTGCCAGAACACTGGCAGAAGCTCTTTTCTTTCGCACTGTCATAAAATAACTCAGTCACACCCGAACATTAAGCTTTTGGTTTGAATTCATTGCGGCCCAGATACTTCTGGCATGGCCTAGGAACTTTAGACAAAGACTACCACTGAAAGAGTCAGCTTGTCACTCGTTGAAACAACAAAGACGCATCGAACATGTTTGGGATAGTGATTTGGACTGGGCTGATTGAGTAGCTGGTTGAAAACAAGAATTGAACCTTTTCAAGAATTTGTGATAAACAAATAAAGCAAAGTTTATTTCCATGTGTGTGTGTGTGTGCGAGATTTAAAATAAGTCATTTAGGATTTTGAACAAGGCAGTGAGTGGGACATTCGCTGCATGATTAAAGAAATGACTACTCTGGGGATTACAGTCCGGTCCACTCATAACAGTATCCAAGTGCCAAGAAAAAACAATTGTTATAACCAATAATTGTTATAAAAGGGTTGCGAAAAAAATAAAAACGTCAAAACATGGCACACGTCATCGGCGCAGAGAGCGGGTGGTATAGTAGCTTGAAGTTTCGTTGTGCTCTGTATATTATATCCGGTATCACGGCACCGGAGAATTGTAATAAGAGGTTTATTTTACCATAGAGCGCATACGAAAGTGGACAGTGCCATAATAGTTATAAGTGGACTCGACTAATTTGAATCACGGGCTTCGAATAAGGCTTGTTGAGAGCTATTTCAACAAAAAAGCTAGCCAAGTCTGCATGTTGCAATGCAGGCATTTCACATGCAACAAATTGCTTGTGCTGTTCTTGTGTCGTCACTGATCATAGTCAAGAAAATACCCGAGGAGTGATGGGTGTGTTCGGTTGATTTATATATCATAGACTACGTACAATCTGCTCTCCATTTGCAACGGCACAGCTTGGTGCTGAAAAAGGTCCAAAGCGACACCGCCCCTTGCATTTTGTACATTTATAGTTGTCACCTAGTGTGGTTAATAGAAATATAGTTTTATCTACCAATGTAAACTTTGTGTCTTGCCCTTGGTATGCCTTCGGATTCTGCTTTTAAGCTTGTCAAATGTAAGGCAGGATAGAGAGCAGTCAAAAATCCCTAATGGTGATCCATGATCCGTGAAGGGATTGATCTTAGCAATAACCAGACTTCAGAAAACCATGTTGCTCACTCGTTCTGTCTCCCATTCTGTTCCCGCTTCACTCCCCCACACAGATGCACAAAATTTTTTTCAAGCAGCGTTTCGTTCCCATGAGTTCCTTGTCTAAAGATGTTTGCAAAGCTCAGAAGAATTTCAAGGAGGCTTGCACACATTTTCTGTGTTGTCACTGAACACACCGTGTGTATAGGGAGCATGCGACACTTAGAGGACAAGCTGCTTGCCCTCTTAAGGTGTACAACCGGCTATGTAATCCAACAGGCTGGATTTCGCCGTATTGACTGTTCCGGATTTTTTACTGGCTCCAATGAAGAAAAGGGTGTCAAAATTTACGATAGCAAGCATGTTTTCGACGTGTCCAAGGCACACGACACAGCACAGTGCAGCATCATTGTTAAAGGGACACTGAAGTGACATGTAAACATTGCCGGATTACTTGCGCAAATGGTAGTCCGGAGTCCCCAGGCCATGTTTCGACCACCCTGGGCTCGTTTACGCGATTTTATTTAGTAGAAAAATTAATTCGAAAATGCTGTCCTCCTCTCTTTACGCTCGCCCATTTTCTGCGGCGTTTTCGTGTGACGTCAGAAGGGGATACGCTGGCAATTGGCTGCGCCGCTGCGCTACTGCACGGCTCCCCGGCCTTCAGACAGAGTCAGTCGGCCCAGCGTTTCGTCCGCCGGCCGCCGACGGGTCGTCGCAATTCGTTCGCTCAGTTGAAACGAAGCCAGGACACGTTTGTGAATGCTAGAATTTGCCTTTCTTTACTTGGTTAGTTTGTACACTGTATCTAGCTCCAAGTCAAGGTCGCTTCACACAAGCGATGCACACGCGCACATGCGACGCTTCGCTGACTGGTATGCCAGTAGGGAAATATAAGGCCTCTTGAAGGCGGGAGAAGAGTCAGCGAAGTCAGTATAGGTACTAAGGAACTAAAATCAACTGATATTTTTACCGTACAGCGTAAAACGGGTGCGGGAAGCACTTTTTTGCGCTGGACGAACAAGCACAGCGGTCAGCAGCACGACTACGCATCTGCGAACGCTTTTCCGTCTACGAAATGCAATTGGTAGACGTGAGCTATTGTGGAAACTCGGGCGACGCTTACTGCACGAGCGCAATACAACAAATAGTCACCTAAGCTGCTTGAAATGCCAAAACTAAAGAAAAGTGTAAACTGGTTGTACAATATATACCATATATTACCAAGGCTAGCAAAGCCCGCTTTGTGGCCGAGCGGTCTGGGTTGCTAGGTGTGCCACCGCAAGTATTTTGCAAGTCACGAGTTCGAATCCCCGCGGGTGCGTGCTTTTTTTTTTTTAAGTGAACTTTTTCGTTTTCCGCCGATGTTTTCTATATTGTTTACCTTTTTTTGGGCGGCAACGTTCATGGCTCCACGAACTAGTTCACAAAACGCGCGCAGGCTGGCACTGGCGCGCTAGCGAGTTCTCGTTGGCGTGCTGTTGCCATAAGCACCGACTGCTTGCAGGCAGTGGGCACAGGCCAGAACGAACAGACCCTTGGCCTGGTGCGAACACGCTTTTTACGACACAGGCATGAGGGAGGCAAGCTCCAAATATGGGGGAAAAGCGCATGACATTTGGGCGTCTGCGGGTACGCGGAGGGCGTTCATGCACTGCGTAGGTTTCGGCTAGTGAATGCTACGATTCCAATCCGTCCTAGGAGGCTTATCTTTATGCATTTTTACAGCTGACAACATGGCAGAAGCGCGGTACGATGATTACTGAGTTATTCAGAATGCCCATCCAACAACGCCAACGGTTGTGTTTTACAGAACCGAAACCGAAACCGAAACTTGTTTGGTTGCTCACCTTGGGCATCGTCCAATCACGGCGCCCGCTCCTCCTAACGTCACAGCTTTAGTTGGTGCGGCCGCCGCAAACCGCGCATGGTAGTTTTTCTTCTTTCGCGCTTTGTAAAATAATTGCCCATTTGTCAACCGAATAAACGATGAAAAGTGTGCTAATTTGAGCCAGTCTACGCAGTGCAAGCAAAAACGGGAGCTTGACAAATTCACTTCAGTGTCCCTTTAAGGGTCGCTGTATACACCAAGCGTAAACAAGGAGGCTTACGCCGTCTTAATTCTTGCGTGTAACCATTATTATTTCACTTTAGTGCTGTCTCCTTGTAAATTAACAAATGTTGGCAAATTAGCAAAAAGTAGCCCGTCCATCTTCGTCTCATGAGTATGAACGTTCCCTATCTCCGTCTTTGTTCGTGGAAACCAGCCCGCTCTCTTCCGAAAGAAAGAGCGTGCTTTTGTTCTTTTAAAGCCAGCTTAACGGATTGAGCGTTTAGCTGAAAATATGCTCAACGAGAAAGATGCTTGCTTCGCGCGGACGTCACCTTGAAAGGCCCGACTACTGTGTTCTTTGGGTGTTCAATTTTACCGTACACCACTGGGTTTAGGTTTCTCGTTGCTGCTTGCAGGTGTAAGCATTGAACTTGCGCTGTCAATACTAAAATTCTGAGACAGCCTCTTTTAACAGCTCTCGTCCTTATCTTTCGTGCTGCTTATTTTTTGTTACGTTTCACCACATTGCTCAATCTTCCTCATTAAGATAGACTGTAGGTAGAAACCCACACGCAAAGCGCCTGCCAGCTTCTGGGTGGTTACCCACAGGGGACAAAAAAGTAGGTGTGTGCAAATATTCGAAACATTGAATACTTCGCGAATAGTGTTTGCTATTTGATTCTCACCGTAGACTTACAGTTTGAAATATTTGAAGTTAGCGGAATTTTCTGAGCGCTATATCTCTGCCTCCCCCCTCCTTTTGGCCTTTTTGTTCTACAATGGTACCTATACATCATTGACATTAAAATATAAAAAACAAAAATAAGAACAGTGTTGGTTTATTGTTTGCGTGCATTAGGGCTGTGCTCACTCCTTATTCAGTGCACTGAACAAGAACGAAACAAATCGCGGGCACCAAACACGAAACAGCTGACGAGTACTCTACCAGGACGCTCATTTTTCTCTCATCCAAATCATTGGCACCAGTGACTTCGTTGGCTTGCACTGTTGCTAGTAAACGACAGTTTGTACAGCTGATCAATAAATACGGTAGCTTGCAGCGAGTGACAGAAATGCGCGATGACTCGAATATAAAAGAATTCCCTGCAGTAGAGACACAAAAGGAAATAAAATTGTTGCTTGCAGTCGCCAACCAAACGCGCAGCTCATTCTATCAGCTGGAAATGGCTTACGAGATTCCCAGACATGAAAATATTTAACTGATAAGTAATAGTGGAAACAGAGTGAACTTCCCTAAAGGGAGTCCATCTCCAGCGATTGTAGGCTTTTTTGCAGTAGCCTGGCGGGGAAATCGTAGACACATAAAACAGTGATCTTGGATGTGCCGATGGTTTACCGCCAATGAAGTAAGCACTGCATATTTTTCCTTACTTCGATGGCTGCCATCCAGTTTCATCGGCACTATGTAAAAAAAAATTACAATCGTCTATGCACAGACAAGTTCCTTCTAATTAAAAAAGAATGCAATACTGGGTAAACTAGGAATACAAGGTACTCGAGGCTTCCTTGACATACATATTAGGCAAACATGCTGAATAAGAGTGTTGTCAGCACGACTTCTGCTCCATGGGCACACGCATTTCATCCAAGGGGAAGTAAACGAACAAAAAACATTTATTGTACTGTGTTTGGAAGAAAAAGGGCACCTCCTCACTCGCGCAGCGCACATTCTACACGTTGAGATTCAGTTGTAGCGGCCCACATACAGATACACTACTTGACGTCGCACGTACAAAAAAGAACTAAACGAAACGGGCCCCCACTGGCTAGTCCGCTAGGACCAGGCATTTCACGACAATCCACAGCTGCCATCGTCTTTGGCCAAGAGCACACATAAGGTCCGAGAAACTGCTGCCGCCGCGACGAGAAGTTTGGAATTTCGATCCGTCTTCCAGCAAGAACGCGCCACTAGCTCAAGTCTTGTGCAGGCTCAGATGTGCCAAGCTTGACAGCAGGTCCTGTACGTCGTTGTCCACCTGTAGGGAAAAAGCAATTTTTAATTTTATAGTTTGAAACTGAAAATCGGCATGCCCTGGTGTACCAATCAACAAGAGGGGACATGCAAAATCAGAACTGCCATCTAGTGAGTAGTGTACAAACTAGCTTCATCATTTTACTATCAGCAGGAAGCAGGTGCACTGTCCTTGAGCAACATGTTGACGTGTAGCATGCCAGATTAAATGAGCACTGGAGAGAATATTTCTACGAATGGGCAAATATTTGGCGTTGTCAAATATTCGATCGAATTGCTCTGTATTCATTATTCGCTTCATTCTGAATGCAGGTATTCGCCTTCTAAGCACATGAGCAGACTTAAGTGCCCCAAGCAATATTTTACGCTAAGAAGTGTGGGGGCCCGTGTTCCCCTACGCCTCGCCTGCACTTGTTTCCGCGAGCTGGGAGCCACCATTTGGGTAGCCGGCGCGTCACGTGGTCGTGTCCTCTTCATGACCCCCCGCGCAACGCCCGAACCGGCTCACCGCGAACGTTGCGCGAGGGAAGGAGAACCAGTTTTGTCAAGCTTCCTTTGCGCCACCCTCTCCTCCACCTGGGGGAAGATCTCCTCTCCCCTCCTAGCTGACCTGCGGGACGAACGAGCGCTTCGCAGGGGAGTCGACTGGGCGATTTGGTCGGAGTCGGTTGGCTCGGCAGTGCCTCCGCCGAATGCCCCGATGACGGTGAACCCAGTTGGTTCCACGGACTCTGCAGAGAGATTCTGCCCTGATCGGTCGCCACGGGATGCCTCCCCTGCTCCCGCGACCGTGATGACGGATATCGAGGTCTGAGCCCAGCGGCTTGAGCGAGCGACAGGAGCCACTGTCTCCCCGCGAGCGATAGTCGTGTTGTCTGTTGTATACACTGTATCTGCCAGGCAATAAAGCCTCACTTTGGGTTGCCGGAGCCTGTCTACCACATGTGAGTACTCGAACCCGTGCGTGAGTCTTCGGATTCCGCAGGGCTAGTGTACGGCGCGTAGCGTTCTCTAGCGAAGCTAGCCGGGGTCCTCTGCTATCCCGTACGTTAGCCCACAGTAGATGCCGGTGCACTTGTATTTGCATATTTTGACAGCTGTGACACAAGGTATGTCTTTTCTTACAGCCTAGGTGAAGCTCTAATTATTAAGCACACACAAAAACAACCAGCGCTCTACGGTCACCACACCTCGTTTGAGATTTGTGGTATACCTGTGGATTACTTAAAGGGGCCATGCAGACAAAACACAAGTTTAATTCATTCGAAAGATTGCCTCGTTAGAGTCATACTGACACCACTTTTAACATAAACTTCACTCAAATAAGCTGCATAATTAGGAAAAAAAACGGAATAGCCACGTGACCCACTAGCTCATTTCCCGAAACAGAACCTATGATGTCATATGTGACAGCTCTGCGATTGGCTGAGGCCGCCACAACCAAACGCAAATTAGGCAGTGCTTACAAGCTGGCCGAACACGCTATTTGCGCTTAAATTTAGGGCACATTTTTTTCTATATCAGTAAAAATGATGGGTCAAACAGTGGAAGTTACGAAAGTACACGTAAACTTAGGATGCGTACTGCTGTTGGTACTGCACACACTATGCTGTTTTAGCTGCACGGCACTGGGGCACTTTGGAGTTGTCTTGCATGGCTCTGGCCGATTGGCGTAAACAACAGTGTCTCTTACGTGAGCATGCTTGCCAAGCGAACACCATGTTTCAAGAAATGATTATTTTCTACCTTAACAAATACAAGCCGGGTACAAATATAGTCAAAAACAAAGCAAAGGCACAAAACGGCCTTTCGCGGTATGGTGGCACCATCTAGGTTGACTAACAATAAACGAGGCTCCGCAATCGGCAGCAGAGCGGCTCTTGTGATGTCATTGCAGACGTCACGAAAACACGATTTGGTGGGAGAATCAAAATTTTAACCTTAATTGATTAACTTCTCCGTGAATAAAGCATCGTTTGCTTCCGGACAAGCACCGGGGGCACTCACTATAAACACAAAATGTTTTGAATAAAACAAACGTGCATTTTGTCTGCATGGCCCCCTTAATCGTGCATCCACAGCCCGGCCTCAAGTGCAGCAAAGAGCACAAGGCGACACCGCGGCCATACCTCCTGCCTCGTCTGGTGCAGACGTAACCGTGTGGAGAAGGCGCCCAGTAGATCGCTCTCGGCCGGCTTTCCGCTGCGCTGCAGGTACACTTGCAACATCTCGATCACCTGCACATCCCCCACGGTAACCCACGCCCTGAACATACGAGAGACCAGCTCTTGTGTCGGTGCACTACGAAAACGCACTAAACTGCGTGGAAGTCCATCGCACAAAAAGAATGCATGAGCGCATGTTTGAGGTCGACTTTTCTTCGAAGGCAGCCAATGTTTTTTGTTCAAATCACATCGGCTTCTGCAGCCCTATTGACAGTTCCACACAAACTTGACCCTAAATCCTGTCCCCCTGCAAAACCACCCACTGGTGTACAAAAGAAATCGCAGCATTTACCTTGGAAAAGTAAAAGCAAGACGAGAAAAAAAAGGATGAAACAGTTTGAAATAACTCAAGACAATAGTGATTAGAGGTAATTTTTTATTATTAGTATTATTTCCAATTATTGAGATTATTCAAGGCGACAGCGTAACCCAAGACTCGTGCGATCTTGGGTTACGCATTCCGCTTTTGCCCTCCTCAACTTTATCTGGAAACCCCCGCCAAGCAACTTCGCGACATGGCTTCGAAAAGATCACTTCTTGCAGACTGGCTCGGAACAAGAACGAACAGATTCGAAAAACTGCTGCACCTGAGAGCTAAGGCAGGCTTCAATTGCTAAAGAGAAGTTGAAGTGTACGGCAACCTTGATGGGCAGTGCATTATTCTTTACCTTAATGACTTCTTGCTTGACATTCTCCGATGACTTTGACATGTCTACTTTGAGGAGGCGCAGTTTGGACTGGGCCAAATGTAGCGGGGTCCGGCCAGAGTTGTCCAGCGAGTTGACATCCGTCCCTACGAAATCACAGTGGGAGGGGATGGAATGGGACAAAAGGTCACGGTGGGTGAAGCTGTGACGAGAAATGCGCATTTCATGCAAGCTGGGGAGCCAAAAAAGAAAAAGGCAGTCAACCTTTCCCCGAGAAAGTCTCAAAGTACTTGAAATGCGAACATAGACTTTACTCCCCAAATGTATCAGCAACGAGTTGGCCAGGCCATTTTTAGCCAATCCCCCCTTCCACCCTTTTCTGCTCATTCATCATCGGTTCCCGGCATGGCTATGTGCATGCATGGCTATGGGTCTATGGCAGGCGACCTCCACCCCCCCGGATGTATCTTTAGCAAAGAATTAGCTGTGCCATTTTTAGCCAATCCCTCCTTCCACTCCCTTTTCCACTTTCTACTCACTCTTAATCGGTTCCCGGCATGGCCCTGCATGGTTAAGCAGAATGGTTAAGCATGGTTATGGGTATATGGCAGGCGACCTACACCCCCCGGATATATCTATAGCAAAGAAGTGGCTGTGCCGTTTTTAGCCAATTCCCCCTCCTTTTCACGTTTTACTCGTTATTTATCAATTCCTGGCATGGGTATGTGTGTGGTTATGGACCCGTGACAAACAGCACCCCCCCCCCCCCCTCCCCAGATGTATTTAGCAAGGAATTGGCCATGCCAATGGCCAATTCCTAGCCTTCTTAATGCATTTCTGCTTAATCTGGCAGACAGCATTTTATTCTTAGCTTTCTGTTCAATGCGTTCATGCACGTAGAAAGATCTGGAGCTGGGTTGGGTACTCCTAAAAGCACTCCATGTCTAAACACAACGAAATGTCACCACGCAGCACACTCACCAGCCTTTAGCAGTTGCGTGATCACCTCTGTATGACTTGTGCACACCGCTGAAATAGAAACAAGAGTCAGTTGAGAAACAGGCTTGCACATTGCATAACTGACAGATGTTCGTTTTCATTTTCGTTCGCCTCAATGACGTTTTTTTACAGAGCAGTGGCGAACGGATGATCACAGGATAATTACCTCTTTACCTCTTACCGGCGATAAGGTTCTAAACGGGCGCAGGCACGCTTTAACGATAGCAACATCCACGCGCGGAGACTGGAAGATTAGAAGCCCAAAAGGGACGCCTAAACATGTTGCTCCTTTCGCACTTCCTGTCTGCGTTATTGCTTGCAAAAAGCTCGGGCATTCCCTATCGTAGATTATTGACATCGCTGATGATTGCGCACCAGTGCAGAGCATGTCTGTTCTGAAATGCAACTGAAAACACGATGGCCGACTCTGAAATGTGAAGGAAGCAGCGTGTCTCGCAATGTGTAAAAGTCGGAGCTTTTTTTTTTAAATAAGATTAACGCACATAAAGTTTTGATTTAGATTTATTTCTTGTCTCAGCCACCAACTGTTTTTGTCAGGAAAACATTTATAAACGTTCCCCCAAAGAGCTCTCGCCGTTCTCAACGCTTGTGACGTCGTAAACCGTGATACCCGAAAGCGTATGGGGCATCGACGCCTGGTTTCACATTTCTGAATTTATGCTTTTAAACATGTGCTAGTCGCGAAGAATGGGCCTATTCAGATTCTCAACACCGTAATCTATCGATACAGGCCAACTAGTTTTTGCCCTTGAGTGTACCTTTAAGGGGGCAGACTGGTCTTAGAGCTATTTTTTTTTTTATTTACAAACCAATTTTCGTGAAACTTCCGAGCATTATGGAGTTTTCTGTGCTGATTTCAAATCTGCAATTAGATTTTTTGCAAGTTGATTATTTCTTTGGTAATTAATGATTAATTTCCAGTATTTCGGGTCACAATTATAAAATAACCACTCAATGCAGAAGGGCGATTACCCTGTGGCTAGGCACAAAAATGACCAAAGAATACTATGTTGGAAGAAATCTTTGTGGTCATTTTACAACACACTAAACTTCACTCCTCTTGCACTCTGCCGGAAATAGCTCACAGGTGGTGTCATTTGAGCACAATAATAATTTCCTAAAGCCTCTACCTGAAAACTTTGTTTCCAACATTGTATTCTCCACACATTGCGGTATCAGAAGCAAAAATAAATTACAGTCGTTCCTGCTGAGAGTGCCAAAATATCTGAGGGCGAAATACTAGCTCCGTGTTGCAAGAAAAGTGCTGTTTCACCATCGATATCTGCGCGAACTGAGCAGTAGAGTTACTTTATTAAAATGCTATTTTAAATACAATATGGTGCCTTTTGAAGAGGAAATTTGCAGACTGATAGAAAAATGGCTGTGGGTGCCGAAAATGCCTTTTTTCAGAAAACAATTTTCTGGCTGGTTTCGACCCCAAAGACCCATCTGCCCCCTTAAGTCTCAAACTCAAACAGTGTTTTGTTCGTCCTTGCATTCCTACCTCTCAAGCAAATTTTTCACCGTAATTCCCCCCCCTCAGCTTTTTAAGCTCCCTGCTTTGTTGTGCGCACAGAACTGTATACTCTACTTAGCAGGCACTACCTTCATTGCAAACTTAATACTCCCAGTTGCTATCGACCTACCTCGAGCAAAATAAAAGTCCAGCAATCAAGAGCACACTGCGCCTGACACAACGAAAACACAACTTGAAAAATTCTCTCCCTGTTTTACTGTGTACACTTCCAAATATAAACACACCCACGCCCAAAGGCTGAAGAAGGGAGGTAAAAATAATTAATTAGTGTTTAATGCACCGAAGCTACACCGGAATAAATTTGACTACAAATGGTGCGAAGAATTTCAGTATACTTGCCAAGGTGCAATGCAGTGTTCCCCACGATGTCCCTCTGGTTCGGGTCAGCACCGTGTTCCAGCAGCATTTTGGCTGCATGCACAGCAAAGCGCGCATGTAGAGACCACACTGTATGTACAGTTGCGCTCGCTATGACCTGCAACGCTCAGCAGTGTACTCGTAACTCTACAACAGCACCACCTCTGAGGGTAACAGCCTCAGAAACAAGAGCATACTAGGTGGTGTACAACCTAGTATGCCATTAATTACTTAATAAAATACTAGCTAATTAAATAATAGTAATTAATTACTTGATCTTTAATGGTATTTAAAGCTCAAGCCATTGTGACAACACTTCTACTTTGGTACCAATGAGTGCCACAGACGTGAATGTACTCTCACACATCTCTGCAACTGACAGAACTCAACGACTAAAGAAACGCTGTTTAGTACGCTTTCACACTCCAGCTAGACCCAATGTTATCCCTGGAATAACACCCTTCTATCTAATTTTCAGAATCATGCAAACAAGCAATAATTGTGAGCGGTGGGGAGAGGGTACAACGGTGAGAAGGAATAACCGGTGCAGCGATGAAATGAGAGAATTCAAGGAGTGAGAGAAGGGTTTGGCCGATCCAGGATGCAGGAGGTCAGATGTCACTGGGTGAGGCCCTGCGATGCGATGCGATGAGGTTTTGAGGGGGGGGGGGGGGGGGTGGGGGGAGGTAGGAGGGAAAGGGCCCGAAACTGTCTGGCGAAGGTGCCGACACCTTCAGAACCTATGCTCGCACTAGGTCCTCTCTCTCTCTCCTCTCTCTCCTCTCTTTTTTTTTTTTTTTTGCCTCCTCAGAGCAGCTTTGAGAAGCTCCAAGCAGCCTAAACCTCCTCCCACCACAGACATTCTATGGGCAAATAAAATACAGAGCTGCTTGGAACTGCTCAGAGCTGCTCTGGGCAGGCAAAGGAGACCAACTGAAGCAAGTTGCTTGCATAATACTGGAGACATGCCGTTAGCACTGAAATACGGGACAGTGATACAGGATAGCGTTCGTCCCATGTGTTCTTCCTATCCTGTTTCCCACCTTTCAGCACTGACAGCATGTGTTCAGTAGCAGATGGAGGTCAGAAAGTACCACAAGCAAATTCAATCACTACGGGGGTTTTTCATAGATCTCCCCTCTAGAGCACTTGTGCGTCCAATGACAGGAGCTAAACCTGAACGCAGTTTTGGAAACCATTTCGAGTTTAACGAAGACAACGCCTTCCGAATGTGCAGCAGGTAACACATCTGTTGGGAGGAGGTCCGCGTCCACGTGCAACTTCGACTACAGGTCAAGGGAGTATCCAGGCAACAACTCACTTATCTGAAGGTGGCCCTTGCAGGCAGCAAAGTGCAGCGCTGTTCGGCGGCGGTCGTCCGCAGCGCACGGGTTGATGCCGTTTTCTAGCAGCTGCCGCGCTGAAACGACAACATCGGACGAGATGAACGGGGGATGTCGAAACAGCGGAGGAAGGGGGGAGGGGGCACCGAAGATGTTCTAACGCACTATTCCCACAGCACACACGGGAGGCATCAGGCAAACAAATGCACTGAATTCAGCCATACTTGGCTCGATAAAATTTTCGATAAAAAACAAATGCACTGAATTCAGTCATACTTGGCTCGATAAAATTTTCTAGGCCAATCCTAAGCCTTCTCGACCACAAAGAATTAAAAGAATAAGCTTTACGTTTAAATGTGGCAATAATATTTTATGACAGTAAAAAAGAGAGCGGTTTTCTCTAGCTTTTCGGAATAAAACATTTCAGCCACGCTCTGGACGTAAGCTTGTACAATGATTTTTTGCGCCCTGCGCGTTTCCGTCGTGGCCTAGAAAATTTTGACAAAGACTGTACATTAAGCTCCAAAACTCTCGCTCGCGGCTTCAGCAACCACTGTCCCTCTGTGACGGTCATGTCTCGAAGAATTCTCTAGTGGTTACAGGGTTTGTGCGGGTCCTTGAAACACTTGAAAAACCCTTGAATTTGAAAAGCCCGTTTTCAAGGCCTTGAGAGCCCTGGAATTTCCAACAGACCCTCGAAAATCCTTGAATTTCATGACCTTTTATTTTGAACGAAGATCTAGTGATTGTGTCTGAGAAACCTTCAACCCTTCTAAATTTCCGCTGTGAGTTTCTCTCTCGGAAATGAGAGGGGTAAACGTGCGTCTAGCGGCCGCTTGTGAACGTCTGGCCACATTGACGTGCACACCATTTCCCGTTACTTCCAGTTTAGAGGAGAGATAACGGCTGCTTTGTCTGCTCGGCTTGTTTGGCTGAATCATGACGTCTTGTGCATGCTTGGTGCTTGTGTGTACGGTGGTACCGTGACATTCTGTGCACATCGTAGTGTGGTGCGTGTCAGTGAAAGTGCGGCCCAGCAGTGCCTTAAAAACGCAGACTTGAGCGGTCATGGCTGAACCACGACAACTACCAAGAGTGGCTTGCGCCGGACACGTCAAATCCGCACACGGCAAGACGCAAAGTTTGCTGCAACTCCTTTGACATCACTGCTGTAGGGAGGTCGGCTCTGAAGGGTCACGTAGAGAGGGCAAAACATAGCGAGCACAGCATGCAAGCCACCAGGCGTAGCGGCGTGATGCGGAACTTCCCGACTATCTCGGAATGTCAACCAAATGAACCGCACCCAGTGCCGTCGCAGTCGTCAAATTTGATGGATGCAGAAATTTTATGGACATTGAGAGTTGTAACTTACACACTATTCGTATCATTCATCATCACAAGTGATGAATTGCTTAAGGGGGGACACTGGTCTTAAGGGGGAACCTGGGTCCTTGGACGAAAAAATTGCCCAAAAAAAAGCATTTTTTTTGGTAGCACTTTTCTCTTGATTTGCACATTTTTCCTCCGAAAATTCGGTTGCGGAACAGTACCAGGTACTTATAAAAGCCTAGAGGCCGATTTCAACAAAGAATAATTATTCCCATAATTCCTCACTTTTTTTGCCACGAGTGGTATGGCAGTGATACAAAATTCTCAAGAGGTACATCCCAGCATGTAGTGCAGCTAGGAAGATTGTGTTTCTTTTGCACTGTAAAGCTGATTGTTTAAACCATGCGGAATGGGAAGCAGATTGTGCATTTTGTGTTTCAGTAGTTGTTTAGTCAGCATTATTTTTAATTGGTTAGCAGTAGCAGTTCAAACTTACAAGTTTGAATTGATGTAAACGTGTATGTGATTGAAAAACAAAAAAACTGCTTCCCATATTTCCTTCTACACAACTGCTGGTATCTATTCACGTCTTGCTGGTAATCTTTTGTTGAATAGTTTTTTTCCCTATTGTTCTCAAGAACAATCAAAGAATTTTAAAAATTTATTCGAAAACTAGTTATCTTACATCAAAGCTAATTAGATATTTTATAAAAATCAGCTAAAAAAAGTGAACAAGCCTATGAAGTTTCGTCAAAATTGCTTGGAAAGCAAAAAAAAAAGTTTTATTAAGACCAGTGTGCCCCTTAACACAACTTCTTTGAATGTTCAAGTAAGCTCTGTGAAACTTGTCAGTCTTGCTGCTTTTTCCCCACTGATTTCAAATATGCCATTATTGTTGGAGTCGGTCAATTAGTTCCTAAGATAATTAGAGATAATTAGCCATTTTTGTTCGAACAATAGAAAAAACACTGTGGGTCATTAAACTGTAATCTTTCTATTTTCGAATACTGTGAACCCTGCGGAATGCAGTAATTGAGGCTGTTTTCTGATGCATCGCTTGGAACTAATTTTACAGCTCATTAAGCTTCAGTGTTTGAAATGGGCCCTCAAAATGGTTCCTTGCCGCTGGTGCCACCAAAGTTTAATGAGCTGAAAAATTAGTTCTAAGCGATGCATCAGAAAACAGCTTCTCTTGTTGCCTTCACCAGGGTTTTACAGTATTCGAAAATGCAAAGATTACAGCTTTATGACCAACAGTGTTTTGTTTATTGTTTCAACAAAAATGGCTAATTACCTCTAATTATCTCAGGAACTAATTGACCAGCTCACAAAATAATGGCATATTTGAAACTGTGGGGGAAAAGCAGCAAGCCTGACAAGTTTCACAGAGCTTACTTGAAAATTAAAAGAAAGAGCAGTGTCCCCCCTTAAAAAATCCAGGCAGGGAGGTAGCGCAAGCTTGTACCTGCAGAGAGCAGAAGTGCAAATATAATGCATGCTATGGTTTGAGCCCATTCTTTCTGTCACCTCTGCGGCAGGAGATAGGGAGCGGTGACTACTACGTCGTCTTGTTCAATGAGTCTCTGATTGAGCATTGCCAGCAGAAGGAAATGGACGTTCATCTACGGCACTGGCACGCATCACAATCAGTCACCACACACTACTACACACCATGCCAGGGCTGACGACCAGCAAGAAAAACTCCTCGACGCCTTGGAACTCCTTCCCTCACATAAAGTGGCGCAAATACCAACGAATGGGCCCACTGTGAATCTCAGGAGCACCTTCAGAAGAACTATAAGGTGAGGTGCTCAGACTTGGGCAGCTGTAGCTTGCACACTGTGCCTAATGCTTTTAAAGGAGCCCTGAAGACAAAATACAAGTTTGGCTCATTCAAAAGATTGCTTCGTTAGAATCAATCTGACACCACTTTTAACGTAAACTTCACTCAAATAAGCTATATAACTAGGGAAAAAGGGAATGGCCATGCGACCCACTAGCTCATTTCCCGCAGCAGAACCTATGATGTCACATGCCTTCTCTGCGATTGGCTGAGGCCAGCCAAGGCAAACGCAAATTAGGCAGAGCTTACAAGCGTGCCGAATGAGCTATCTGCGCTTAAATTTAGGGCACATTCTTTTTAGAGCCCTAAGAATGGTGGGGCAAACAGTGGAAGTTACGAAAGCACACGTAAACATAGAAGTACTGATGCGTACTGCTGTCGGTACTGCGCACTATGCTTGGTTTACCTGCACAGCACTGTGGGACTTTGGGGTCGTCTCAGACGACACTGGCCGATTGATGCAAGCAACGGTCGCTTACTTGACCATATTTGTCGAGCGAGCACTATGTTTCACGGAACGATTACAAACCAAAACAAACCAAAGGCAGAAAACTGCTTACAACGGTATGGTGGCGCCATCTAGGTTCACTAACGGGTAAACAAAGCTTCGGAATCGGCTGCAGAGCGGTCGGTTCCTGTGATGCCAAGGTGGACCACGAAAATGCGCGATTTAGTGGGAAAATCAAAATTTTAACCTAAATGAATTCATTTCTCAGTGAGTAAAGCATCGTTTGTATCCGGACAAGCGCTGGGGGCACTATAAAACACGAAATCTTTTGAATAAAACAAACTTGTATTTTGTCTGCAGGACCCCTGCAGGCAGGTCTTGCAGCAAGCAAATGGAGGTGGGACATTTTGCTCTCAAGTGAGAGCAGGCAGTTTCTTCAGGAGGGTTGCAAGCTGGGCTAGTTGGAAAGACAGTCTTGGACGAAACCAGCACGAACTTAAACAGAGACGAAGGAAGTGAAACAGAAGAACGACCACTGGTCTAACAACTAAAGTTTGATATCAAGGAGGGCGGATGTAAACACTTAAAACAATGCAAAACAACAAGAGACACTGCACATGAGCGAAACAAGTTTACAAAGGTCATGGCGATAACGCAACTAGATATACACCGGCTCCAGTCAAGGCCCACACAGATATGCAATCTCTTTGGGATGAAGACACACACACGCTTGCTTGGCTGACACACTTGCCTCCTCTTTCTGCTGTGTGGAATGCCTCCATCGATTTTGCGGGGCGTTTGTTCACGGTGCACAAAAAAATAAAATGTCAGTGGACGGGAAAATTAGGTTTGCATAGGGTAAAGTTGTGTATGTGGCAGGCTTGACAGAAAGATAAAGCGAAGAAAAGATAAGAAAGGGGTTGGTTGTGGTGTTAACCACAAGAACCGCTATGTCGCCTGTGCAAGGGGTGTTGTGTACAGCATTTCTTTACCCTGTGGCCGAAACTATGTTGCACAAACTGGCCGTTGTACCAACGTGCGTTTGAGAGAGCATGAATTGTCACTAAAGGGCCCTCCATCGTCCCATCTTTCTTCACATTGTACTAAGACTGACTATTTTATTTTTTACGCACCGTGAATCGAACGCCCCGCCAAATTATGGAGGCATTCCACACAGCAGAAAGGAGACAAGCGTGTCAGCCAAGCAAGCGTGTGTCTTCATCCCAAAGAGATTGCATATCTGCGTGGGCCTTGACTGTAGCCGGTGTATATCCAGTTGCGTTATCACCGTGACCTTTGTAAATTTGTTTCGTTCATGTGCAGTGTCTTTTGTTGTTTTGTATTGTTTTAAGTGTTTACACTCCCCCTCCTTGATATTAAACTTTAGTTGCTAGACCAGCGCCTGTCCTTGTGTTTCACTTCCTTCGTCTTTGTTTAAGTTCGTGCTGGTTTCGTTCCAGAAGGTTGTTTCCTGATGAACCTGCCAAGAGAGAAGACTTTCTAGCTGTCATTGGACAAAATCTGTTTCCTCTCAAAGTCCTGTGCCCATTGGTGGATTGGGAACATGCAGGTGATAGAGAGGACTCTGCTCCTCTGGCCTGACATCAAAGAGTATGTGGAAGTGGCAAGAAACAAGAAAGTGAACATTCCCACGTGTGCTTCCTTTCACAATATCTGCGACTTTTGCTCGCGACCCACTAGTGGCAGCAAAGCTCAAGTTTGCACCTGCCATCGCCACGACCCTCCAGCTATTTCCAACACACTTTCAGACAGACAAGCCACTCGTGTTTTTTTTGGGGGGGGGGGGCCAAACAGGACGTTGAGAATATTACCCGAAGACTGCTAACGAAATTTCTCAAGCCCTCTGTACTCTGTTCATCACTTGGAATCACTGGCCTGCTGAAAATGGACTTTGAAGCTGTAAAGAACCATGTTCCACTTGAGAAGATAGAAGTTGGACACACAGCCGAGCAGCTTTTTTAAAAGCGTACAAAGTGAGTGCAAAAGCTGCATCTGAATTTTGCATGCCAATGCAAGCAGTTTCTTCTGAGTTGTCCGCAACAAAGATCTTGGAGAAAAGCCCGCTACGATATCCCGCTGCGAGAGGCCTCTCTTCACTAGACCCTCAGGCCAGAGGTCGTCCAAGCCGGATGAGTGCCTGGAAAGGCTTACAAGAGCCTCTGAAGACAAAACACAAGTTTGTGTTATTAGAAAAATTTCGTTGTTTTATATGTGCCCCCGTGCTTTTGTCCCGAATGCAATCGATGCTTTTATTCCACTGAGAAGATAAATTAATTAATTTAAGTTTAAAATTTGCTTTTCCCGATTAATCTTGCAGTTTCGTGGTCTGCAATGACATCCCAAGGTCCTTGTTTACTGTTAGTGAACCTAGGGATGGCGCCACCACACCGCGGCCACGCGTTCCTCTGCCTTTGGTTTGTTTGTGGAACAGTATTTGTACCCTGGCTTGTTTTGCTCATTGAGACATGTTCCTTTCGTGAAACATGGTGCTGCGCCTACGAACAAATATGGTCATCGTAAGACATCATCATTTGCGTCCAATAGGCCGAGTGTCGTTCTGATGAAACAACCCCCAAAGACCCTGCAGTCCTGTGCAGTCTTAACCAAGCATAGTGCGTCGACAGTACCAACAGCCAGATATACGCATCGGTATTTCTATGTTTCTTACGTGTTGGCTTTTCGTAAACTGCCACTGTTTGCCCCACCATTCTTAGGGCTTGAAAAAGAATGTTGCCCTAAATTTAAGCGAAAAATAGCTTCGTTCGGCAAGCTTATAAGCTCTGCCTAATTAGTGTTTGCTTTTGCCGGCCCTCGCCAATCGCAGAGCTGTCTGGTACGACATCATAGGTTCTGTTGCTGGCAATGAGCTAGCGGGTCGCACGGCCAGTCCCTTTTTTCCTAATTATGTAGCTTATTTGAGCGGTTTACATTAAAAGTGGTGTCAGTATGATTCTAACGAGGCAATCTTTTGAATAAACCAAACTTGTGTTTACTCTTCATGGCTCCTATGAAGAAAGTTCTGGGTGCACTCATCGCAGGATACTGCTACTGTGCTTGCACGGCCCATTGAACTGCTACAGGAGTGCAAACATGAGTTGCGGCTGTTCGAAAGAAGCTTGCATGCACTCGACAAGTTTTCTACGATTTGTTGGACGTTGGCTGAGCATATGCCGAGCTCTGGAAAGTTGCAAAACTTCTGCTTGCACTTAGACATGGCCAAGCAAGCGTGGAAAGAGGATTCAGCGTGAATCGCCAGGTTTCAGTAGAAAACGTGAAAGACCTTTCTCACATTTCAAAACCACTGCCTGTGATGCTGTAGATGCAGGCGGCTGCATTTTAAATGTGACCATCACAAATAATTGCGAGCTTGTGTGGCATCTTGGAAACCCAGAAAAGGCAGACGCTAGAAGATGCAAACCAGAGGAAGAAAACGGCGCATTGATGAAAAAGTTGAAACTCTCAGAATGAAGAAAAAGAGATTGGAAGCCGCTGTTGCAAAACTGACGGCTTCAGCAGGCTCATATGCAGAAGAAGCGGCGGCAAGGAGTGACCTGACTTGCATCGTGAAATCAAACAGCCAAAGGAAGACTGCCAAGAGCAGGCAGCAGGAGATCTTGGAAATTGACGCAAAAATTCAGGGGAAGCAACAGGAGGCTACGTGAAGCTGCCTGGGTGTTTGCTCCTTGATTGATTGTTAGCGAATAAAAGTTCGCACTTTGTAACACTGGTTATCCGTGTAACTTCATTAATGATGAAAAATCATCAAAAAAGGGAATGTCGGTGGACATCTTGCTTCATCAAGGGGACTTTTCCAAAGACAGGTTTCTTTGTTGAAACGTTGGCTCCAACGACGTTCCCCCTTTTCTCATCACTTCAAGCCTCCATCTTTCCCTGAACATCGGTCTTGCTTGTATTTTGTGGGGACCCTTGTTTCCCTACGCCTTGCCTGCACATGTTTTCGTGAGCTGGGAGCCGCCATTTTCGGCAGCCGGCGCGTCACGTGAGTCGTGTCCTCTTCATGACCCCGCGCGACGTGCCGAACCGGCTCACCGCAAACGTGTGCGCGAGGGAAGGAGGACCAGTTTGTCACCTTCCTTTGCGCCACCCTTTCCCCGACCTGGGGAAGACATCCTCTCCCCTCCGAGCTGACCTGCGGGACGAACGAGCGCTCCGCCGGGGTCGACTGGGCGATTTGGTCGGGATCGGTTGGCTCGGCAGTGCCTACACCGAATGCCCGATGACGGTGAACCCAGTTGGCTCCACGGACTCTGCCGAGAGATTCTGCCCTGACCGGTCGCCACGGGATGCCTCCCCTGCTCCCGCGGCCATGATGACGGATATCGAGGTCTGAGCCCAGCGGCTTGAGCGAGCGACAGGAGCCACTGTCTCCCGCGAGCGATAGTCGTGTTGTCTGGTATATGCCCTGTATCTGCCAGGCAATAAAGCCTCACTTTGGATTGCCGGAGCCTGTCTACCGCATGTGAGTACCCGAACCCGTGCGTGAGTCTTCGGATTCCGCAGGGCTAGTGTACGGCGCGTAGCGTTCTCTAGCAAAGCTAGCCGGGGTCCTCTGCTATCCCGTACGTTAGCCCACAATTTCTAACAGACAACGTGGTCCTTGAAAGCGCACACACACACATGGAGCCTTCAAAGTCCTTGAAAACCCTTCATTTTCTGTCACATAAACCGGCATGAACCACTGTAGTGTACCATAATCTCCCATATTCATGGTCATGCTGCAGAACCCTACCCAACAGTTTTTGTTTGTTTCTTGCGCCCACGATATGCAAGTGCAAACGCCCACAAAAGGCTCGTGAAACACTGGCGCGAAATTCTGCAGAGCTCGCCGTGTGGAACTATAAAGGCGCACCACAATGATGGATGCATTCGAACAACACAGAAATCATTTTAACCTGAACCCAATTTTTTAATATAAAGAAAGCATCTGAATTTTTCCAACAGAAACCTTTGAGCCAACCATCCATGCACGAATTATACAGGGTGGTCACACCAAGTACCTCAAAATTATAATTTGCCCACACACATTGCCCGAATGCACAGGGAACAAGTGAGCATCACTTACCCAGAGGAATCTGATTCGTGATGGCCGCTATCCGTAGCTTCCGTTCACCTGGAACGAAAGACATTGCAATCACACATTTGCAGCTTGATTTTTCATCGCAATTCACGTCTCGACAGCCCTTGCTTTGCCTCCGTAGCCATACCCACAGAACAAACTGACCAAAAAGTGGCTTAAGCCTCTGTTGTCATCCTTTTTAACGCTCATCGGGGTTCATACCTCCATACCTCCGGCAGAAACTGCTACACGCGAGAACCAACATCAATTTTGCTTTCACCGCACTGAAACATGCCCACCAGGGAGATAGGCCCAAATGCTACAGCTCATGCTTCTGGACATTCCCTCCCCCCCCCCCCCTCTTTTTTTTTAATTTTCTCCTTCTTGTGCTTTTGCTACCAGCTGCCTATACCTTAATAAAAGCAGTCGTTTATAGACAAACTGTGTACCTACAGCCAGTTTCCACACTAAGCAAGTCGTTAGGTGCCCGACCACGACGAATGACCAACTGCCTCGCCCATTCGCTAAATCAGTCATACACGCTGCTAGGTATGAATTTGCGGGTACGAGTTTGACCCCAACCATACGATTAGAGTTAGACTGCTTTTTTTTTTTTTCATTCTCTTACAATACTACGGATGCATTAATACACATGCGCATGCACGCACATGAACACGTGCCGATACATACACAGGGTGCATGACATCAGCAAAAAAAAAGCTTGTGCTAAGCTTAGTAACAGGATAAAATTAACAACGCTTTAACAAAGCAATAATACAACAAAGTAACTAAAACTAAAGATTCTTTGATAATTGCAGGATTAAAATCCCAGGATGAGTCAGGTTTCAACATCCAGAACATTTAAAAAAAACTGAAGATTTTTGCGAGATTTTTGCACCAATAGGGGAGAGGGGGGGGTGAAAAAGGTTGTCCGTGATTGGATCTACTCTTCATTACCACCAGCCAATCGTAGACCCTCTTCATCCCATTAAATCGTCAACAATTTAGCATGGGAAAACAGCAGCTATTCCTTCTAAGCTTTTTAATGCACACCCCCGCCCTCCCCCCCCCCCACATAAAAATTTTATTGTAAGCAGTCATGCACAACATTTTCTTTTTCTGCTTCAGTAAGTTTCAGTAGGCACTTGTCAAAGCACTCTCCAGAGTGGAAGCCAGGCTTCTCACTGCATGTCCTACAATAAGGAACGCCAATTTTATTTCCACAACTGGCCACTGAGGCTAACAAATCTCTTCTCAAAGGGGGAAAGAAGGTTTTAACAACAGAGCTGTTTAAGCTTGAGCTTGGTCCATTGGCGTTCGCAGAAAAAAAAGGGGGGGAAAAATACCAAAGTGCCCAACACGACCTTTGCGCAGCTGTGTAGGTCACCTCGTCACCACGCACGCCGGCACTGCTTGACCTTCGAGAACACTCTGCCCAGCGTTCGTGGCGCGATGTCTCCGCGCGCTGTTCTCCTTGCCAGTTCATGTGCATTCGCGCCTCAAGTGGGCAGCACACGACTGCTCGCGTTACAGATGCAGAGTTCGCAAAACCGGTTGCCGTGGGTTCCAGCACGCGGTACACTTCGAGAGAGACGTGAAAGGCCGCGATCCGGGCCTGCCTGCCAGTCATGGAGAACTGTCAGCGGCAAGTTCGGAAATAATACGTGAGGTGCAACGGCCGGGTCTCCGACGAAGCGAGAGGGGCCGCCAGCTCTGCTGTTTCTCCAGCCTTGCACCACGAGTGCAAGCTGCCCAAGTTTTAGATGCGACGCTAGAGAGGAGCATCTCTTGCCGGCGGCCCTGTCCTTCCTGCGTCGTCGTTGTCCGCGTCTGCACAGCTGCGTCTCTCCTCCGCTCACCCCCTCTCCTCTCGCCGTGAATAGCGCCCTCTCCCCCCAGTGCGGCGCGCTCTCTCACTCCGCCGGTGGGCGGTGCTGCGCGCGGCGCAAGCGCGCTGTGCGCATGTGCAGCGCCCTCTCTTTCCGCGGTCTCCTCTCCTTCGGGCGCGCTGCGCATGTAAGCGGAGTGCCGCGCTCCAGCCGGTCTCTCAGTCGACGGTCGTCCGCACTACGCTTGCTCTCTCTCTGTCTCTCCCTCTCTCTCTCGCATTACCCGACGATTGCTCACGCAATTCGAGTAATCGACCCAACGGAAACGCACAATGGAACCCCCTTCAGCGTCGCATCACACCAGGGTTCCCGCGAGGGGAGGGTGGGCACAATTTTTTTTTCATCAGTAAAGTCGCCTTCACCTTCTATAAAATCATTAGCCAACCGCTCGTAAAAAACTCGGCCGCCAGAAAGGAACAGGCGGCACGTTGTTTGCACAGCATTCGTGGACATCCAAAACAGTGTGGTCAGAATATTTGTGTGGTCCACAGTGTGGTCCACATCGGTACGGTGCTGCCTTTTTTTTTGGAAGGAAAGTGAAATATTCATGTTACGGGCAACAACGATTGCCCTCAAATGAGGTGCTCTTTTACTGACTGAAATGCAAATACACTGACCATAAGCGCAGTTTTCCACTGCCAGGCAATGCGACATTCCGTTTCCAAGTCGGCGCAAGACAGGCACTTCTGGTGCACAACAGAACTTCAATTAAACTTGGTGATAGACTCCTCTTCGCACCTAAACAGACCTAATAAGCACTAAACCATCCTTACGTGCAGAAAAATGCACATTACTGATCTAAGGGAGCCTTTTTGCAATAAGAATATCCCAGAAATAAAAAATTACGGCCGTTCCACTCAATGTGACAGCTGTCGCAAGTGCAGAACACTGATTCGCCATAATGGGCTGTAGTGCCGTTATCCACTCAGTGCTACCACCCAATGCAATTCTAATTTCCCACCTTCGCAGTGCTAGTGCGCCCCCTGCCTGAAACTGCGCCAGCAGGAGTTCTGTTCTTTTTGTGCTTGCTTTTCCTCCTGCACATGCCGGTGTTGCACTGCCATTTTTTTTTTATCGTAAAATCCAACCCAACCAGCATCCCTAACTAAATGAATGCGGGCGCTGTCTGTTAATTACGCATATTTTGCTTCAAATGTACCTACAGTTTTCTTTGCACTAAACAACGGGGAGATGTATGACAAGCACAAGCGGTTCACGAGTTTCGAACGCTTACGACTATATAAATCGCTTGGCTTTCGAAGCCTGTGTGGGACGCCGCAACAACAGCCGCTACGACGGAACACCGTGTGGCTCCACTTCGGTCCAGGGAGCGAGCTACGACGACAAGGCGAGCCCGTAAAGTGCTCTGCACTTAAAAGGTAGAAATCGCTGGCGCTCGAACCCAGGAAGAAAGCGTTAGAAGCGGAGATGCTACCTGCTAGGCCGCAAAGGCCGAACAGTCAGCTCGTTTCAGCAGTTGATCAAGAAGATTACAGCAGTTTCAAAGCTAACCAGTAGATGGCACTAGGTGTAACAGGAAGCGCCGTTCTGCAGTGACTTGGAAAGAGCATATCGCCCCGGCAATACCTAGGGAGGGTTATGCGCGTCTTCTAGGTCGAGAGCACTTTTTACTTACTGACGATGTCCCTCGTTCTGGAGCACAGGCCGGATAGGAAGCGCCACCTGTGTAGGCGCCTGTGCTGCATGCGCATCTTGCCAAGCCAAGGACGAGTCGAAAACTTCTCATCGTCGGCAGCGCTGCGGCACAGTGACTCGGTCGGCTCCACCGCCATGGCGCTCAGGCACTGCACGGCCAGTGGTGCAACGCTGCTAAAAAACACCGGCTCGGCTGCGTCTTCGTCTTGTGGATCGGCTTGCTCCTGCACACAAAACAGCCAGAGTTATCCAGATGACAAGGCGCGAAATTCTCCATGGGCCCCGTGTACCAAAAAGCAGTCGGCAGTTGGCCCCTGCACCGAGGAAAACCATAGGTCATCATCATCAGCAGCCTGTCTACGCCCACTGCAGGGAAAAGGCCTCTCCCATTAGTCTCCAATTATCCCGGTCCTGTGCTAACTGCGACAAATTGATCCCCGCAAACTTTTTGATCCCATCTGCCCACCTAACTTTCTGCCGCCCCATGCCACACTTGCCTCTCTAGGGGTCATTAAGACTGTAAAGTAAGACAAACATTAGTAAGCATTACCAAATTTAGTTTTTCCCAACTCCCAACTTTACAAGCAAGTTTTATAGTAAAAAGTATATGTTTAGCAAAGCTTGGTTGTCAACCCCTAGGTGCGGCGACAATATATTTGTCCTTCATACACAATAAAGAAGAGGGGCTCGCATGCCCAAACTCTTAAAGCGGAGTGCCGCAACTGGTGTACTATATTCACACAAGAAATTCACACGATAGTTCCACCATCTAAAAAATATCTAGAATAACCATAACCCTTGAAAAAAAAATCAACATAGCACATAAAATTACAAAGAAGAATGAAAAATGTGAACATTTGCAAAAATAGCATACTAGAAAATACTCGCGAAGTAGTGAAAACGATGGCAAAAAAAGAAAAAGGTGTGCAAAATCTTGGAAGCTAAAGGCAAACTTCCGAATTAATGGACAGCAATGCCGATTCCTCATCTTGGGATATCCTGGCCCAACATCACTACCCTGTAAAATTCGCCCACCTTTGATCAAAGCTGTCCCCGTTCGGCGAGCACAAACCGGCATGCTACCAACACAACCCATGCAACGCTACGTAGACGGGCTTCCAGGCACACCAACATTCTCCAACTGCAGCCAATAATACCCCAACAATGAATACACTCTCTGGACATGCCTAAACATCCAAGCCACCCCGAGAGTCTTTCCTCCAGCAAATTCCTGCCACAAGGCGCCCTACCTACACTCGGTGACAACTTAAGAACGGCACCGGAAGTTGCCGCTGTGCCTTATCACCGTAGCCGGATGTTTCTCCGCGCGGCGCAAGTAGGGCGTTACTGGGAATATTTTGAACATGGCGTGAGCCGTTCCCGTGATTTTTTGGACTTAATATGCTTATAAACGACTCCAGTGACGACAAACAAACTGCGTGAGACAAGGCAGACGATATCACGCATTCATAGCAAACCCCTTTCAAAACGCGCGCACTGACGTCACGGGTCTGGCGCTTTGGCGGTGTGATACACTACATGAGGTGGTGCCGTTCTTGAGTTGTAACCGAGTGTAGCTGGGAGGCATGGGTCACATTCCCTAAGGAGCTTGAAGAGCTCTATCGGACCACACTAGTGAACCACATTAAAAACACACCGGGACTAGACAAGTCGCTGTAACCCTACCAAGAAGCCGAACAGTCTCCACACAGGCTCCAAAATAAAGTTTCTCTCATTACCGCTTCAGGATAGCTGAAGGCGTGGGTGCTCTCCTGTATCGACTTTGATATCGTTTCGGCACGAAAAATGCTTTTATTATCTCTAACATTTTTACTTCGCAGACACGCCAAAATCAAAGTGTGCTCAAACACCGGTTAGCCATCTCAAGTGTCGCAGCAAGGATTGCCCCATATTTTCACTTCCTCAATTTGGTGCCGCAACAATAGCCCACCTGGCGCAGCCTACAAGTTTTATGCTGCAGCAGGATTTCTGCGCAATTCTGCAACCTATGGGAGTGCCCGATGCAATGAGTGAGAACACGACAGGAGGAAAACAACGCTTCCTAGGGCTGCCAGACAACATCACAAGCGCTTGGTCTCGGTTATTACGCTAGCGGCATCTGTTGTGGGAGAAGAAACCGCGCTGCTGCAGCGATCGGCAATTCAATGCGCAGCCTTGGATTTAATTGCGGCCGCTATCATTTCGTTCATTAGGTGCCACTACCCCCTCCTTTGCCGTCGCAACTAGGAAGCTTTGCAGTCCGTGTTGATTTTCACTGTGACATCATGTCGCTTGCTCGCCTCAATGGGCCATTTCGCCTCCTGTATACATTTCTGCTGTGCAGCCTGATGTCAAGGCAGCCAACCACATCCCTAGGCTTAGTGGGTACTTCATGCATAAGGTTATTCTTCACTTGGCCAGGTTGGTAAAGTTTGCGCATTTTTTTATAAGTCGGAGCAGGTGTTGAACATAACTTTTTTCCACCGCTTATTTAAAGCAAAGGTGACACATGGCCAAAATACATCGATAAATGTAACACCTTAAAATTTTTTAACTTCGATAAATAGAACGATGGCTGTGGACTACGCAGCCGATCATGCGCACAACGAGGAACCCTGAGAAGTGCCCACAACAGCAGAAACACGAAACATGCTGCGCCTGCTTTGCGAGGAAGCGGAACGTAGCAGGGGCGACCGACAGTTGGTGCGATGTGTTGAGCAGTTCAAAAACACCTTTCTAGGATCAGATGCGAACACGAAACAGGCAAGCATCGCACAGTTCTTTCTTCCGCAATAATAATTTGTTTTTCCTGCAAATTATTTTGCCTCATTACAAAAAGCTCCCCCGTGCAGTGGAGCATTTGTTACCGGCACTAGTTCTGACTCAGTGACCTGGCCACAAATTTTCGTCATTTTTTAACTCGATGCTCCGTTTATCTTGAAATTCTCAGCATATTTTACGAATTCGAGTTAACAAGGAAATTACTGCACTTGAGTTTCTTCACTCACCCCTTTTCAATTAGTCATTTAACTTGTAATATGCAGCATTTTTATACTGCTATACTAATGCATGATGCAATGGTGCCCCTTTTCATTAGTTACAGCAGAGTGGAGAACCGGTACCAGTACAGTACCCGATAGGTAACCGGTGCTACTGTGCGTGCGCAGGTGTACCGGGTACCATGCCAAGACCGGTTTTCCGCTCTGTTATAACTCTCAATTACCTCTATTTTCTTTAGTTGTCATCACAGAAACTAGAGTGCAGTAATTGAGCTTAATGTTCATCGGGAAGAAGTCACAGCAACAGTGACAAAAGTCACAGACACTGCGCATGGCAGTTTTTTTTCTTTTACAATGACTACTCAGATTTCGGCAATATGCCCCTCCACCCAAGCTCCCTTCTGAAGCTTTGTTTGCATGGGTAAATTCACAGCCATCACTGCCATTCACCATAGAAGGGCATGTTTATGGGAAATGGCTTGGCAGAAGCATTAGATATAACCTAGTGACGGTAGCTTGAAAAACTGATTGGTTAACGCAGTAATGAAATTACCATACAGCCAGTTTCAGAGTTAATTGATGTGTGTAGAGCTGTAATAGCCTGCCAAATATTTCCATTATTCACCATGTTCAAAAGCGTTTCACAAACCCACATTCAATATGGCTGCCTACCGGGTGCGTGAGGTATTTGAGGACGCTATTCCTTATCGCCATAGACACCAGCAGGCTCATCATATATATTTAGGCGTACGGCTTCTTATTCGTCAACCTCTTATGCTTCATACTGCGCAGTTTGTTCAGGAGATGGAAGTGTACAAGTTGAAGCAGGAAATAAAACGCCATGCAGTCCTCGTCGCCCCTGGCCGCGCACCACAGCGATTTGGAAATTGCTACATTTCTGAAAGGAGCGAAGCCTTTCGTTTACTAAGTGCAGACGGAGGTGGTGTGTTGCGGCGGTGACGTGGCATGTGTAACAAAAAGGAAAAAGCACAGTCAGCGGCCACACATCGTCAGAAGCCCTTAATTTCTCCGGCGCAGTCGTTATCCTTTGTCCGCAATGAGGGTGACAGCATGCTGGCACACTTTTTTGCAGGACTCCGAGTTAATGCTGCCAGTTATGTGGATGTGCTTGCTACCGTTGTAAAGCTATGGATAGAGAGTGTTTCGAAAGAAAGATCATATGTCCTTCAGCACGATTCGGCTCCTGCCCACACTGCTTGCATCACCCAATAGTGCCCGGCTGATGTCTGCAACCCCGTCATTACGGACTTGTGGCCTCCTAGCCCTTCAGATTTAAATCCTCTTTACTACTTTGTCTGGGGCGTCGTTGAGAAAGAGGCCAACAAAGGACCGCATAATACAAAATACTGGCTGAGGGCCGCCATTTCTAACTAAATGGGCAACATCTCTAAGGAGCACCATATCCATGCATGCAGCCGTTCGCGAAGCCCAGTCGAATCACTTATTGCTGCCGGTGGCAGATTCATTGAGTAGTTACGGAATTAAACCATAACAGAAGTACTTCGCAAAGTTTCGTGAAAATATGTCTGATTTTGCTGGAGATATTCTGTTGTGCCTGACGCCAACGCTCTGTTCTCAAATACCTCACAGACCCGGTATATAACTATTCCTGTACTACTGCCTAGGGGCCCTTGTTACACAGCTGACACTTGGAACAGCTTAACAACGTTAAGAGACAGTTTCTTTGTTATGGCCTTCTTTTTTTGCGTAAAACAAACACGTTTTGTCTCTTTTTCGTTCCTGTCCTGAGCAGTTATGCACAGTTCCTGCCTCACAATAGGAATTCTAAGGGCACAAAAAATACGGCGCTGCCCTACAACAGTTCTGAGAAGTCTAAAATGACATATAAGGCCTATTCTGATGCCAGAATGTGTGTGTGTGTTGTGTTACAAATTTTTTTAACCGTGTCGTACGTCTTCCTGCCAATAAAACCTATTTCTGGCGATACTTTTTCGGCAGGTGCCCTCAGTTATTGTATGAAATTGCAGAGGTTTCAAGGCAGCACTGAGCCATAATGCTTCGTTTTCCAGCAGCCGTTAGCAAAAGAAAAATAATTCAAAACTTGTTAACCTTATGACCTATGACCTGCAAATGCAGCAAAAATTCACCCGCAACATTTTTTTCCCGCAAGTAGCGTCAGGAAAGGTTGATGAAAATTGTGCAAGAAGTTTATGCAACTGCTAGACCACCGAAAGTTTCTAAAAAATCAGACGATATCGAACGCTATTACGTAATGGTTATGTAAGCGCTTTTCAAACAAAGGAGAATTCGGTCTGCTCCAACTGGCGGGGCCATCAGATCTATAAAGTTTACACAGTGCGTTCATTTCACAAGTACACAAAGAGTCGAAGGGCCATTTGCACACGCTCCCTTGAGCCAGTTACTACGCGCATTGCGAGACCTGTTCAAGCGTGATCAACTGCACAAATGCAGGACCCGATATCCACTCAGAAACAGCGGCCACACACTCGCAAACGATCGGTCCAAAATCTTACGTGATCGGCATTCTGTCTTGGCGGAGAACCCACGGACATGGACGTGCTACCGTTGCTTTCGCTGCCCGTGTCGATACCAGAGTCTGTGCCCGACATTTTGGCGACGACCAACAGCTCAGGGCAAACCAAACCAGCGTGCTTCTGGGGCGGGCCAGCCGTGCAGCGTAGGGTTCACAGTCGACTTTGCGGCTGTGTTGAACGACCACCACGAAGCACACGCGCAGACTTGTCGCGGTTTGTCTTCCTCCTTTCTAACACACGGCCAACAGCACCGCGCACCACTGTTTCCGGGTAGCGTTCGGCCGTTCGGCTGTTCCGCCCAGGGTGTCGAGAAAGAGGAGAGAGAGGGAAAGTGCGGTGCTGCCACCTTGGGGGCGAAGCTCAAACTTGCACAACCTGAGCACGTGACCAACGCTAATTTGCGGCGTGGCTTCGGCGTGCTTCCATCTGCTGACATGTGAACCGTTATTCTCGGTGGCAGCCTTCACATTTTCGGTGATCGACGGTATTTTGACGGCGCTTCGTTCGCACAGTGGTAAGTTTATTCCGTTTTTGCGCCCGTATGCTCCAACAGTTCATTACAAGTACGGCGGGCAACCGAAACTGTGACGGCCACGCGCAACCAGCGGACGTGCTGCCATCCGGTTTAGGAAGGCGAAACTACTGTGCCGTCGCGTCGCGGATTTACCGTTGCTTGGGGTCACCGTAGATAATTTCCCCTACCGCCAGCTGATCACCATGTCTTCGTAAATCATCCGAGAGCGATCAAGCAAAGCCTTAGAATCATACACTGTGTAGTTTCTGAATACCGTGGCATCGTGCCTACGCTCGGTCTCTACAATCCGCGGTTACAGACGAACTAACTGTAGTTGTGCGGCGAAGACCGAATGATCGAGCTTCTTACGTCCACGAATACGCGAGGTGACGTATTTTAACCCCTATAAATTGTCAGGAGGGCTAAAAACTGCTACGGTGTCGATAAATACCGTGGAAAAGCGGACGGGGAATTACCGCAGCCGTGGCCGAGTGGTTTCGGGCGTCCGTCGCGACTGCGGGAGGTGGTTGGTTCGAGACCCACCGCCGGACACCCACCGGTAAAATTGGGTACAAGCGTCCCCCGGCCTGGCGCCCGGGCTCTGTCAGGGGAGTGCGCTTGGAGGAAGTCCCGTAAACCCCGCTGCGCCTTTCGGGGCAACCCCGTTTCGAACGCTACAGCCCGCAAGGGTGGTTCGACTGTACGTGTTTACACGTGACAACCAATACAAGCGCGCCTTGTGCGCCGCCGAAACTCCCCACTACGCCTTCTCTCGCAGAAGCACGCGCAAGCAATGTTCAAGAAACTGTTGTAATGAACACGCAGCAGAAAAAAAAAAATTGGGTGTGGCCGTAACAGTGGCGGGGGTTGCGGTCAGGTCGCCCGCGGGGCTTCTTTTACTTTATTTGTTTATCCGGTTTTTCTTCCGGTTGTTTTTCACTCGCGCAGTCGAGCAAAAATCGACTTTCGAATGGGATCAGTCCCGGTGCAATTGAAAATCATGAAAAAGAAAAAAAAAAAAAACCTTGGACGCGCCTTCAAAACAATTTGGCAATTTGGAAGTGCAGTTCGACATGCATATTGTGTTTTTAACTGGACTGGACTTCCGAATTTTCCTTTTTTTTTTTTTTTTGTATGACGGTCTCGTCAGTCGCCACGTCAACGTTTATTACTACGCCAAATTGTGAATCCTGTCTGTCCGTCCGTGAACCGTTTGTGATTCCAATTTGAATCGAATGAGCTGCGGCGCATGGATAGAGTAGGTATATAGGTGGCTGCGCGTACTTTTAATTTAAAAAATTATCGGAACCTGTACTTGTACTATGTACTTACTGAGCGACATTGTAATTTGAGGCGCGGTCGCGTGCGAGCCAAATGTTTCAGTCCGAGAGAGTTAGTTATCAAGTTACCATTTTTAATTGACCCGTAATTTCATCCACGTACTAGATTCGATGGAACGTCGACTTTGGATGGTTAATTACGTGCACGCGTCATTGACAAATGAAACGCGATCACAAAAATATATGAAACAGAATGCACAGATAGTGCAATTTTATTTTCATACAGGTCAAATTGACGCGTGGCTTAGTTACGGCTTTCCAAATATAGCAATAACGCGCCACTATTGGACCTCCACGAAAGCATTTTTAATTCTGCGCGTGTTCGGTTTACATTTTCGGGATCGCATTTCCCTTGATTGAAAACATGTCGCAGTATGTATTATTTACAGTCCCTTCATCTGCTAAGCGCCGATCAAGGGATCGACTTTAGTATTACCTGCCTGGACCGTATTAACTGCCTGGACCATATCAAAGCTGCAGCAGTTAATTATTGGCGTGCACCTTGGCCCGCGTGAAGTTTCGCAATGCATGCATATTGTGGCTTCCAGGTAAAACCACGTAGTGCTAAATATTCGCAGCGACATTGTAGCTTGCCCTGTTCATTCCGCGGTTCGAACTGCGCGGCGACGCGTGCGACTTCCTTGGCGGTTAAACACCGAAGCTAGGCGCTCGGAAAGTCACCGCAGCCGTGGCCGAGTGGTCTCGGGCGCCCGTCGCGGCCGCGGGAGGTGGTTGGTTCGAGACCCACCGCCGGACACCCACCGGTAAAAATGGGTACAAGCCTCGCCCCGGCCTGGCGCCCGGCTTCTCAGGGGTGTGCGCTTGGGGGAAGCCCCGTAAACCCCGCCGCGCCCTTCGGAAGGGCAACTCCGTCTCGAACGCCCGCCTAGCCCGCAAGGGTGGTTCTGCTGTACGTGTTTTACACGTGGTGTTACTCTCGTGGGAGTCTCACCGTTCGTCGAGTTCATGCTGTGACTACTGATGATTTCGGTTGAAATGCTGACAAAAAAAAAATTGGGTGTGGCCGTAACAGTGGCGGGGGTTGCGGTCAAGTTGCCCGCGGGGCTTCTTTTTTTCCCTCCCTTTTTTTTAGAATTAGAATTATATTTTCAGTTGGAACGATGCATACATATCTATTTCCTTCGGGTTGAATCTAATATTTTTCAAGGTACGAGGATACCCCACGCACGCAGCGTACGTTCGTCCCGCCTGACAGAAATTTAGTCGTTGGCTTTTTTTTTTTTTTTTTGAAGGGCTTGCTCTGACGACACTCTCTGCTGGTATCGTGTCGCACACTCTGTGAGGAGCAAGTTTCTCCGCCGCGCCAAACTCGATTCGCGCAGTACAGAACAAATTCATTTAAAAAGTTTAGAAAGTTCAAGGCAGCTTATATTGCGCCTGTAAAAGGTTTTTCACACCAACGCACTCGATTGTAGTGGTGAAGCTGACTTTAAGGAGATCGGCGTAAGCTCAGTGTTTGTAACCCAGCTTTTCCACATTGCCTGTTGTGCAGTGAAGCACGGCCGTCTACGGAGGGAGTATGATTAGAGAAGACGGCCCCAACTCTTGTGTTATCAAAAGCATCTAAAACAATTTATATGACGATTAACCGCTAAGACGACCCTACCATTACGCCGAGTTTCATTTACTCTATAACTAGTTAGTTCGCAGCGAAGTTCTAAACGGTACAGAATTACTGTCTGCTATCGTAAGTGGCCGTCTGCGGAGGTAGGCATGGTTACAGAAAACGGCTGTAGCTCTTGTTTTGCCGGAAATACACTGGAACAAATTATAATGGTAATTATTCTCTGAGATCGACTCTAACATACGCGCCACAGCTTCGCTGTCATCCTTGGAGGCGCACTGAATTTTTTTCGTTTCACGCTCGATGGTACATATCGCACCCTGCACGCGCGCGTGTTCTAACAAAACAAGAATGACTCCGCAACATTTACGATCAGCCTACAATTAAGCAGCGTTCGATATATTTAGGCGACGCATATACGACTCCAACAAAACGTAACCGTTCGGCATTATAAACCTTCGTAATTCCATCTTACTGCAGTGAAACCTCGATATATTGTTGCGTCTTAGTAGACGTATAGGTGTAGACAGCAGGATGGAGATGTACCTATTTATTAGGCGTAGCGCTACACCGAAGAGTACAGGCAGCACGGCGAGTCTCAGCGAAGGTTGGTTGGTTGGATGGTTGGAACCAAAAATCAGTGGCGCGTACCCACTCTGGGGGATTGACCAAGTCAGATTGGGGAAACTGGTCAAGAATTCAAACTAAGGGTAAAATAGAGCTGTGGAGTGTGAGGGAAGTGATGTTGGCAATTCTTAGGGGAAAAAAAAACTATAACATACTGAAGTAAAAACAGATACTACACGTACCAGAGAAAGAAAGTACGAAGTGTCTTTTAACAGTGTAGGCGACCGGATTGTGAAATAAAAGCGTGAAGGGCGCGACAACATCCCCGTGGCAGAAACCTAAACCCGATGCCCCAGCGAAGATGGCTGAATCGTTCTGCCGCGAGCGGTGGACCCACACACTTGCGTCGTCGTCTTCGAACACCTGGCTGGCAAGGAGAGGGAACGTAACACTCGATGGGGATTGAACACTAACACTGCACGGCGATTCACGCATACCGCAAGCAGGGGATCGCTGCTTGATAAATATCCACGTGACAATATCGAACAGCCCGGTGCCCGCGAAATAGTTCGATATAGCCAGAATTCGATATATAAAATCACGTAAAAGACGCCTCATAAACTGGTAAAAATCAGTAAATGAACGAATCATGGAGTAAATACTTACTTAATTTAAAGTATTTATTCTTTTGGCTTAAAGTACTGCAGCAGGGTAGCCTGCTTCTTGTTGGCAGTGGCGTGTTTAAACACGGCTTGTAGCCATCACGAAACACGTTGAAACAGGTTGAACACGTTAAACAGCTTTAAACACGTTTGTAGCCATCGCGAAATCAACCACACCACGACGCAATACAGGCGAGACAGGCCAAACTCCAATCGTAGCACCGGTTGAACTACCGAGGGTGAGTCGGTGCTGCAACTGGCCAGGCAGCGGCCTGCGTTCGCCGCTACGTTGAAGTATCGGTGCGCGGATGCGTAGCAGTCGGGAACGGCCATAGCGCCAAAAAAAAAAAAAAAAAAAAGCTCGCCGCCTGTCAACAGAGCGCGAGTGGTCTGGGGTGGCGGAGTTCGATATACCCGGCCATTTCATGTCCGTCCCAGTTGGAAATAAAAAATTAGAAATGCATATGATTTTCCGCATGGTATAGGAAGTGTTTGATATAGGCAATAATTCGATATACCCGTGTTCGATATATCGAGGTTTGACTGTAATCGATACGATCAACCACCAACGAATCAATCAGTAATTGCTTTTGTTCGCTTCTGGCGTTCCTTGTGTTTCTGTACCGTTCGTGTCGACAACGAAGTCATGCAAGGTCACCTTACACTTTCGTCTTAATAATTGCGCGTGGGCTTTTTCGTAACATGGAGAATCAGAATCGGAAATGAGGGACTCGTTGAAGTAATGAAGACAGTAATAAGTGTCGGCAGTCGAGAACGCCAGGGAAGAGAAAAGGCGGTTCGTCATCCAAAGGCAGGGGAAGGGGGCCACATAAACCGGCCTGATATACGGAACCTCAGATAATGAAACTTCGACCGATACGCGCGTGACCGGGAGAATAGCAGAACGCGGAAACGGGACCCCCACTTCGCTCGGGCAACCCCAACAAACATGCGGGGGGTCGCGGTGGTTTGTCCGCCGAAACTTCGACGTGGCCCCTCGTTTCCGAGCCAGGGGGTTCCCAACAACATGAGACTCGTGCATTGGCGGATCCAGAGGGGGTCCGGATGTCCTGACCCCTCCCTTAATTTTTGAGTTATACCCCCAAGACGATGACCCCTCGGGTCGTAGAAAAAGTCTCGTTGAAAAGTTTTTCTATTTGTCTAATTTTTGTTTTTCCAAAATTGGGGAATAAAGAGACTCCTCCCCTCCTCCTAATCATCATCATTATCATATCTGATGGAGCTGACCCCCCTCTCAGAAAAAACCTGGATCCGCCCCTGACTCGTGGCGCTTTTGGCACCCTGAACCCCCTGGCTCAGGCAATACGGCGCGGGGCAAATGAGACGGGGAAAATGTGTCCGGGGCTTAGGAGTACGGGGCTTTCGAAAACGGGGCTAATGGCGCGGGGCAAATGAGACGGGGCTTATGCAATCCTGGTCTTTGTGCACCACCCGCTGGTCACTCACTGAACTTTGTCGGCGCGTGTAGCGTTGACAGTTGCCTTGAGGCCGTCAAATTCTTTAGTGTCACTCAAAGACGTGTTCTTTGTTGCCTCCCCCCAAGCGGTGGAAATGTCTTCTGGACAGCATGGATTCCACTGGGGAATTAACACCTCGTTCTGAAAAAAGTCTTTCTAAAACCAGGTGGTCAAGACATGCTGAATCATGTAAGGCTATTATGAAAATTTTCAGTGCAATTTTGCGTTGCCGTGAAGACATCGCGAAGAACGAGGAAGAAAACGGTGTCACTAGGAATGAAGCGTGCTCGCTCCTTAATAAAATGTCAAAACTGGATTCCATGGCGATTTTCTGGAGTGAAATCTTTGATCGTTTTGGCAAAACGAGCGAAGCACTTCAGAAACCAGACTTGTACATTTCAACTGCTGTAGATCTTCTGAGCTCCCTGGAAGGCTTTGTCTATTCGTTGCGACCTCTTTTTGGTGCCTTCGAGGCGACAGCACGCACGCTGAGTACTAATCAGTGTTGTGAGGGCAAACGTATCGCTTTGAGTAAATACCCGGACGGGAAAAGCGATGGTACGCTGCGTGGTAGAAAAAAAGTTTGTTGTAACAACTGTTGAGCTTTGCTCTGCGAGTGCGAAAGGCTGCGTATACGCCAATCTTTGCGAAAAGTTCGGATTCTTAAAGTTGCTGACTGAAAATGGAAAAGCATTATCTCTCCTGCACTGAAGTAGGCGGTGAGATTGGTGGAGAGCTACAAAAATGATTTGGAGCCAGCATTTCCGGCTGAAATCGTTCAGTTTGCGAACTTTCTGCAAAGCCCTGTGTGCCAAGATACGAGTACCCTGGGTATAATGAAGTTGCTACATGAAAGACAACTTATTAACGTGGTTTCGAACCTTTCCATTGCATTAAGAATGTACCTAAGCATACCCGTGGCGAACCGTGAGAGCGAGCGGTCGTTTTCCAAGTTGTCACTGATAAGAAATCGCCTTCGTTCAAACCTTCTGGACAAGTTGAACTCGCTTGCTTCATGTCCATTGAAAGTGACCTTGTAAGGGACCTATCTGTCGAGCAAACTATATCGGATTTTGCCAACGCGAAGGCCCGAAAGATGCCGTTTTAAAAGAGAACTGTTTGAGCTATACATGAGTGCTCGTGAGATTTTTTTCATGTGTCTTCTCCCAACCTGCATGAGTAAACGTTGAGCTGTGATCCAAAAAAGTGTACATCTTCGTTGTTCATCTTTGTTCTTGCAATGTAACTCCCGTTGTTATTATCCATAGTGCTTTGTTTCTTCTTTCAAATCATCACAAATGGCGTTCATTCGCGCCACATATGTATTTGGTGTCCTCTTTTCTTCGTTTGCTAACTGCGCCATTATCAATGATTAGAGTTTGTCATTTTCATCGGAAGTATATTGTCCCCTTTATTGTGCTTGCAGGCCCTTAAAATGAATGTGTACCGAATCTACTGTGTACTTATTGCATAACATGTATAACAATTTCTGTTCTGTGAGGCTTCCGCTGAATTCCAATAAACACTGTTCTTGATACAACGGTATGTCTCCTCACGAGACATACCGTGAGGAGACATTCCTCACGGTATGTAATCCTCACGATTATAGGTTTAGTGGTTCAAATTATTATTATTATTATTATTTATTATTATTATTATTATTATTATTATTATTATAGTTCTTTATTCGAAAGGGGGGACTGAAGGTCTAGTCAGGGATGGGGAAGGCGGTAAAGAAGCTATGCATCCCCGTGGTACTAGCGAAACCCCGCAGGGACATAACAGTCTCTTTTGGGTGAGTCCGGCCCAGAGGAGGCGATGTCCACTCCTGGAGGGTCTTGGTGTACGGCGGAAGATGGGCTCTTCTCTCCGCCGCGAGCCCCGAGCGCTCCCTCAGCACGCGCTGCATTGTGGGCCTTGTTGGCGCGTGACACGAGGAACAGGTCACGATGGTAGTCTCCCTGGAGTTCTCGTGGGGGTTCTCGCAGGCGTCGTGAGCGTCTGGGAACGTATGCGCGCCACTTTGCGAGCACGTCCTCCGTAAGAGCAGCCCCGGCTCTTATCTTGTGTACCATGACTTGGGCCCCCCTATAAAAACAAGCGCTTAAGAAAACATATCTAGATAACGCGGACGCACATAGTAAACATATCTGTCGGTGTTTTCACTGGCTGTTTTTCTTTCTTTTTTCTTGACCCGGACCAAACTGTACCAATAGCCGCTCTATGGTTTTTGGCCATGGAACGGACACGTATCGCGCGTTCCGATGGTCGTGTTAGTCGCTGCGTTTGTGTTGTGTGCTGCAAAACCAGATCTGACGCATTACTATCGCATAAATCCCATTAATCATACTTTGTTTAAATTAAAAACTGTTTTTAGCTAAAATGAAACAAAACGGTATATTTTAGTAGTGGAGCGGGGGAGGGTGGGGACGGAGGCTTTAAGAGAGAGAGAGAGAGAGAGATATATTTTATTTCGAGTATAAAAAAGGCCGTAGGGTTTGCGGGGGTGGACGGGGAGGGGGAGTCGAGGGCCGATACTAGCGCAGTAGCCCAGAGCCCCCATTTTCCTTAATCCGGCCCTGCTTGACACAGATATAGTTTTTGAAATGTTTAACTGCTGAAATGCACAAGCGCTGCTGGAACTTGGCCTGGCATAACCTGGCATGCGCACGACTGGTTGTCGTGTGTACGGGCGGTGGGTCGTTGGAAGCGGAAGATTGCGCGCGCCGACGGAACTAGCATATCACGACCAAGCATGAGCGTGTCGATCCTTCATCATCGGAAGACTTTACACGGCCGCACCGAAGCTACTCCGACAACGGACACCCGAGCAAAAGGTCACCGTCGTTCGGACACCCGCCCGCTCACCCCAGTCTCCGCGGTAACCTCGTCCCTCAGGACCCGAGAACTAACCCCGCCGGGCCGCACGGTGCGGTTAGCAGAGGGTGGACCGACTCTCCCGCAAGGCGTACCCATCAGGCCCCCTTCCGACACTGAGACAGACAGAGACAAACACTTTTCGTCATCCCACACGTTCACGCACCATTTTTTAACACGAAAGTGTTTTATTCCCGGATACATCAAGACTTCGCTGACGTCATATTCGTCACGGAAATGACGCCACTACAACGAAACAGGTGGCCTGTAAAGGGTGCACCCCAGCACACAGGGTCTTCTTGCGGTGAAGCAACCTTTAGTACTAAAGAGTACATTATACTTAAGGTTATTTTGTTCGTTTTCTGGTTTTATATATTTTAACACGGCAGGGCTTTATGCCGGAATACACCAAGATTTCACTGGCGTCATATCCGTCACGGAAATGACACCAGTTCACCTTTGACAAAGCGACCCGCCAGCAGAACGTCGCTCGCCAAGCACACCCACATGACAGCCGCCGACCCGCAAATCATGCTCAGCTACAGATTTCAATTCACTTCACTTTCGTGTTTTACCGATGCCCACGACAGAGGAATCAACCACAGTTTTTTTCTGCTCTTTACGCCTCCACCTGCTTACACTGGGAAGAGACTACCACGCTCTACCACATGGTGTGGGCCTGTCAACGGCCAGCCCCAGGTATAGGCGCAGTGGCAGAGAGCTGTCGCCTTGAAGACCAGCGGCTGGTTCATCGGGCGACGACGGCTGCAAGCTTGCCACCTGGACTAAGGACTCCGCCGACCGCACGCAATGCTGCTACAATAAAAGTACAGTTATACCTCGTTAACTCCAAGTCGTAAAATCCGCTAAAAATTTCCGAGATGAGCGGAGTTTCGAGTTCGGCGAAATGCCGAAAATTTGTGGCCAGGTTGCTGAAATAAGCGCTATAAAAGTTCGGTTGCACAGGGAAGCTTTCGTAATAAAGGCAAAATGATTCGCAGGAGGAGGAATATACTTTATTTGGAAAAGCGAATTTTTATAATTGCGGAAGAAAGAACTGCGGGATGCTGGAATGTTTCGCGTTTGCATCTGGTTCGATTGCACAGAGGAGCTTTCGTAATATAGGCAAAATGATTCGCAGGAGGAGGAGGAGGAATAAACTTTATTTGGAAAAGCGAATTTTTATAATTGCGGAAGAAAGAACTGCGGGATCCTGGAATATATCGCGTTTGCATGTGGTCCCAGAAAAGCGTTCTCGAGCGGCTCATGATGCATCGCACCAGTCGTTGGTCGGCACCGCTACATTCTACCTTGTTGCCAAGCAAGCGCAGCGTGATTCTTGTTTCGGTCGTTGTAGGCACTTCTCGTCGTCCGCATGATCAGCTGCGCCGTCCACAGCTATCTCAACGATGTTGGCGTCGGGCAGAATTCCCGTAACGGAAACGTCGCCTAGCGTGCGGTCCTCATTGGAGTTACCACTCCGGAGTCATTCCACCTTTTCGAAGTCCCGGAGTGGAATGGGGGCAACGCTTGGAGGACTGTATTGGAAATTGAATGTGGCGCATTTTTTTTTTTTCCGGAATGGAATTGGAATGGAATGAATGGGCTTGATTTTTATAAGAGCTGTGTCGATCTGCAGAACCTACAGCCAAGCTGGCTCATGAACCAGCATCACTGCAACCGAAGCAGGCAATCGCTGTCTTTAGTTTATGAGCGGCTAATGCGTGGAGCGTGACCTCAAGCGAATCCTCCAAAAGAGAAGCTCTGGACGAGTAAGCGCGTTCCGGCCACGTATGGTGCGCCAAAGCGGTTGCTACGCACGTGACCCCGCACCCCTCTGGCCGCGCATTCTTTTTTTTTTTAAAGGAGCCATGAAGACAAAATACAAGTTGGGTTTATTAGAAAGACTGCTTAGCCCCGATAACAATGACACCAAATCATCGCTATCTTCGAAAAAATAACGGAGATATTGAAGGAAATGTGTGAAGCAGTCGCGACCCCCTAGCCAATTTCCCGCAACTTTTCTATGACGTCACGGAACTTTGTTTTTTTGCGATTGGCGGCCGCCTAGCTGACCTGTCGCGACGACACATGACTGGACGCCTGTAATGGGGCCTCTAGTTCCATTTGAACGCATTACTTGAATGCTAACGCGCAGTTAACGCACTGAAAATTATGTTTTATTGTTGGCCCGTATGACGTCATTCTTGCTCATAACACGTCACTGTGGCGCAAAATTTGAAAGATTTTAAATACGTCTTGCTTTTTTTTTTCGTTAAAAACATCTTTTGTGGCTGTAATGGAGCTGAGTGAGATACTGAATCCTAGTTCTTTCAAATTAAACAAAGTTGTATTTTCTCTTCATGGCTCCTTTAATGCGATAGATTGTCCTACCGCATAACAGGGAGGTTTAAAGGTACACCACTGCACCAGTTTCACGCAGAAAGCCAGGAAGATACCGGTACTGGGGTCCCCATATCCAACGCTTAAGATCGGGGGGTCTCCCAGGATGGAGCCCTGTGCCTCGGAGGTGTTGGATTCTGGCGTCCGCCTGAACACAGCAGCATGCGCGGCCATTCCTCGCCGCGGAGATTCACCACCTCTGCTACCGTGGACGTCATTTAGTCGGTAGCGTAGCTGCGCTATTTTTTTTTAAATGTTAGGGGCCTCAGATGATTCACTCAAATAAAATGCAACATTCAAAGGTGGTTGGAGCGATTATGACGACGTTACACAATCAAATTGCAGTGTCAAGGATTTACAGCGCAGACGCATGAAGGACTTAACGTTGCACCACCACGGCCGGGCTAGAGCGGAGGCGTGCGGGCCAGGCTATACTCCATGGAGGAAAATCCATGCTATACTCGGTTACAACTCAAGAACGGCACCACCTCATGTAGTGTATCACTCCGCCAAAGCGCCGGACCCGTGACGTCATTGCGCGCGGGTTTTGAAAGGGGTTTGCTATGAATGTGTGATATCGTCTGCCTTGCAAAGCCCTTGTGCAGTGTGCAGTCCGCCTGAGCATTCGTGTTTTTTGGGCTCCGACAACAACGTGTTTCGGCAGTGAAGGACAGCGAAACGACAGAGACAGCGGAGGACAGCTGAAGTTGAGGATTTACCTGCGTGGTGTTTTATCGTTGAGTCGGGTTTACAGCCGAGTTAATTGGTGAACACGCGTAGAAAGCTAGTACCGTGTGGTAGCTGTCTTTGGCAAGTATATGCAGAGGAGCTTCAGCGGGATGGCGGCGAGGCAGACGAAAGGGCAGGTACTATCGTGATAAATTGAAATACGAACAACGAAGCGCGTGGCTTTCAGTACATGCCGCGCATTATGGCGACGGGCCGCGTATACAGGGTGTTGCGACGATTAAATTTTTTTCCTGAGCGAACCGCCGCTCTGCAGGTCGCGCTCAAACTTGTCACGAATGTCGCATTTTGTGGTCTATTTGGTTTGATACCGGGAACAACGACGGTACTTACCTGTGTATTCTGAAAATAAATTAAAAAAGATTGATTTTCGCCTATGGGAAAATGGCGGCTGATTTGGACGTGCGAGCCAGCGCAAGTTGATGTTGGAACGACGGAACCACCTGGGGTATGCAGAGCGAAACGCACGTTTGGGATTCACGGTATAGGAAGGAGCCAAATGGTGCAGCAGACGATCAGAAAATGCACCTAAGAATGGGCTAGCAGACGATCAGAGAACCCGGTTTTCGGGCTCGCACGTCCAAATCAGCCGCCATTTTCCCATAGGCGAAAATCGTTTTTATTTATTTTCAGGATAAACAGGTAAGTACCGTCGTTGTTCCCGGTGTAAAACAAAATAGATAAGAAAATGTGGCAACCTTCCTGGCAAGTTTGAGCGCGAACTGAGCGGCGGTTCGCTCAGAAAATTTTTTTAAAGTAGCGAGTTTTAGCTGACCGTTTTCCACGGTCCGCTCCACTCCGATAGCAAGAAGTGGGAGTGGCATCGCGCATGCGTGGCGCGCCTGGCCGCGAACGGCAATGGCTCCCGTTTCGCTGAGCGGGCCGCCAGTACCGGAGCGGACCGTCGAAAACGGTCAGCTAAAACTCTCTAGTGTTCCAATTATCTTCGCAACACCCTGTTTATGTGCAGTGCGAACAAGCGACGAGAGTTTGTGTCCAACGTTGATGTGGAAACACCTTCGTTCGGCGTGTAAGCGTTGTGGTTTGTCTTCGCACCGCGTTCGGCGCCCGCACGCAAGCGGTATCTTTGTCGCCGCGATGAGTGGAAACAGCGCACGCAGCTATATTCCTTTATTTTTTTTTATTTCGTGCTGAGCGCCTAACGGAAATACGATGGTCTTTCCGTATCAAAGTTGGTCACTTACTCTCGTAACTTGTTCGCAGTGCGCACACACTGCCCGACTCGCCATGATGCGCGGCATGTTCTGAAAGCCACGCGCTCCGTGTTCGTATTTCAATTGATCACGGTAGTACGTGTTGTTTACGCTTAGTGGTGTCGCGGCTGGAACGCGTAGAAGCGGATAACTCGGGGTTAGCTAAGCGGGTCGCAGAACTGGCGGCAGAGCTAAGTAAAGAACGCAACGAACGGAAAGCCGATGATGGAAAGTCAGAAGAAACTAGAAAGGATCGTCATTTCGCCAAAAAAATGACGAACACCTCGGCCCATGCAGCGGAGCGGAGGCGTGCACCGAGGTTACACACGGGGCGGAAGATACGAAGGGCAACAGCCACTCCCACGTGCTTGCAAGATAGGCGAGTGGAACCAGTCGATAAGCCCGGTACCAGTAAAGAGCAGCACGTGGCAGATGATAGCGTGGTAATCATTGCGGGAGATTCTAACATGAAGAGGAGCGCGCGCTGCCATAGTGGAAAGGGTAGAGGGAGCTAAGCGTGTGAAGATGCCCAGGGTGCTTCCCCGGTCAAACGATGCAGACGTACGGTGATGACAGAACCAAAGGGGCAGCTGGCCTTGTTCAGTAACGCTAGAAACTAGAGCCACTAGATCAGATTTTATTTAGTGGCTCTACTAGCAACCTTGTAGTGATTGCCGCGGGGCTTAATGATGTTCTCAGGGGGGAGGAGGGAAAATTTGGCCAGGAGATAGCGAAATGGGCAAACGATCTGCGGGCGACGGCCCCAAATGGGCTCATTGCAGTCTGAACCGCGCCGGAAGTGACTAAGCAGGGCGTGCACACCGAACGGGCAGTACTCGCTGCTAACAGCGAGATCAAAGGGGCGTGGCAGTGAACTTGGGTTTGAAGTGATAGACGCGAACAGGATATAGTGGGCAGCATTGGACATAGGCAAGCTTTTCAGTGGGACGGCATACACTTCAGCCCCATGTAGCTAGGAAACAAGGTGGGGTGGCGCTTAGGTGGGAGAGCGGTAGCTTTTTTAGGGGGCCCCGCGGAGCTAAGGAAGGCAAACTATACTCGGTGACAACTTAAGAACGGTACCAGAAGTTGCCGCTGTGCCTTGTCACTGTAGCCGGATGTTTCTCCGCGCGGCGCAAGTATGGCGTTAATGGGAATATTTTGAACATGGTGTGTGCCGTTGCCGTGATTTTTTGGACTTAATATGCTTATAAACGACTCCAGTGACGACAACCAAACTGCGTGAGACAAGGCAGACGATATCACGCATTCATAGCAAAACCGCGCTTTCAAAACGCGCGCGCACTGACATCACGGGTCCGGCGCTTTGGCGGAGTGATACACTACATGAAGGCGACAAAGGGAAAGCGAGGGACGTATGCACACTCAACGCTGGGAGGCAGCCAGGCTAAGAGGCGAACCGAATAACCTATAGACATAGCTGAGAAAGTAGACAGAGGGGATTTAAATGGAAAGCAATAGAGCGAACCATTTTGTAAGAGGCCAAAATAGACCCCGTAATTGGAAAATTCCGCACCATTGGATCCTCAAAAGAGGTTTCGTCGTCTTCGGCGTCGCTAGCGCAGCCAGTCGCCTTGCGCACATCCTCGCGCAGTTCATCGCAGCCCGGCGGAAGCCTTATCAGCCTGTCTGTAGTGTACTTTGCCTTGTCTCCTCCTTGTCAGCGTTTCGAGATATCCGCAGACCGACCGAAAAAATGCTTTGGGGCAGCGAGAAAAATTTTCGACTTCGAGATATGCGGGTTCGAGTTAACGTCGAGGGATCTTCGGTTTTCCCGCTCTCGAGACAACCAGGTTATTCCGCCGTCTTTATGATCCTTCCTTTCATGTACGCCTGTTCACAGTTTTCCCTGCCCGTCTTCCGGCCTGGACCAGGGCCGCAGAGCAAGTCACCTGGAAGTGTGTTGACTTGCAGCTGCCCGAAGAGTAACAAAGCGGCGGTCCGGAGCATACGGGCGTGCGTACAACGCGTGCTCCCCTGGTTTTCTTGTCAGTACATAAATGTGGGCTAGTTGGTTCAAACTGTGAAACACGAAAGCAATCTGACGGGCTAGTTGGTCTTACATGACGGAATACAGTTGCGCTAAAAGGACACGATGACCAGAAGATTGCGCTAAAAGGACAGGACGTACAGAAGAAGACAGAGCACATCTGCGCTGTGTGGTGTGTCTTCTTCTGTTCGATTATGCTAAAAGGACAGGACGTATACGGAAGAAGACATACCACACTGCGCTGTGTGGTGTGTCTTGTTCTGTTCGTCCTGTCCTTTTAGCGCAATTTTATTTCCATCATGTGAAACATGGTTAAGTAGCTGGGTATAGACGGGACAGCAAGGAAGAGACCACACAGGACCAGCGCTGGTCTCGTGTGGTATCTTCTTTGTTACCACGCTACATTAACCATGTTTTCCTGGTTTATCGCGGCGGAGAGAGAGGCAGAGAGAGAAAGAATTGCTTTCACCGAAACGGTTGCGCGCAGGTCATACGCCGCTTAGGTGAGACTCCAGCCCAACAATTCTTTGGTTATGAACACAGTGTATTGATTATTTATTTGAACATCTAGCTCGAACGATTGGAGCGAGGAGGAGGAATAAACATTTATTGAACTGTATGAGTTCCTTTGTGGGAGCGACGTTTTATTTATTTATTTATCTAGTACCCACAGCGCCACGAAGGCATTATAGTGTGTGTGTGTGGGGGGGGGGGGGGGGGGGGGGGTGGAGGGGGGAGGCGTTACAAACCAAGAAACAAGTAATAAAAAATGCCGTATTTTCGCGCGTATGGCCCGCCCCTGCATATAATCCGCACCCCCACTTACAGCCCGCTGGAAAAGATAAAACATTCGCGTATTTCCAGCACATTTGATACAGGAAGGCTGCACCAAAGCTACCATACTGCGCCGCATGCGGCTGAACGTCGCCTACACGCGATACTATGGCTACAAAATCAACCAGTCCACCGTGAAGATCTGCAACCCCTCATTTGCGACTGTGCGCGCTTTAGTACACACAGGGTGATCGCAGTGTCCTCTCGCAGTGTCCCTGGGCCGGCCGCTCTCCGTAGGACTAGAACTGAGGCACGTATTAGGTCCTTGCAATTCTTCCAGACGAGCCGCTCGTGCAACGAAAGCCTTATTGGCGTACGTAAAAGACACAAGTCTTGATCAGACTTTGTAATTAGTGAAAATCATATGTACTCCTCTTCATCATTATAATCATCATCGTCATCGCATTCATCTGGCGTAGCATTTAAGCCAGGCACCTTAGCTCGGCTGACATCGCCAGTTTTTATTAAAGATCGCTCTCTCTCTCTCTCTCTCTCCTCTCTCTCTCTCGCTCTCTCTCTCTCTCTCTCTGCTCAAGCGACACATCACATACCATGTAGACAGAAGAAGCGTATATTTATAGCAAGTAGAATACACTGACTGCAATGCGAAAGTCACAATTCACTCATAAAATTAAGTTGTTAGAGTGCGCTCGTCCTTGTTTTTTCTTCCTTGTCCTTGTATGTTTTGCACAATCGCTGCCACGGAAGGCTTAGTCAGTGTTACTGCGTAGGAGCTTCACGGCACGACGCGCATTGCTGTGAAGCTGCACTCAAGGAAACACCCCGCGTATTTTCCACAGCCCTTTGCCACTGAAATTTTCGCATTTTTGGTGCGGGTTGTCGCGCGAAAATACGGTACAGCAGGTTTCAGTTTGCAACAAAAGAAAGCAATCACTCAAATGAAATAGGTATAATAATACTACAGAAATTTAAATCGGACCGACAGCGCATTTCCCCGCAGCATGAAACCCAATTTGTGACGAAGGTCAGCAGGGAACAAAAATGCACGATACAAAAAATGGATACCACCGCCACACAAAAAAGCCTGTCACACTCATTTCTTTTTAGTTCATAGCAGCTAGTTTCGGACAAAACATCTTTACTTCTACAATTATGGTGTCGATCTTTAATAAACGTTTATTTAGCATTCTCGTTCTTTATTGACTTATAAAACATATAAGCTCCGCTTATTGATTTCTGCTTTTAGACGTCACCCTCTACTTGCGCGCAGGCTAACGATTTCACATGGTCGTAAAACTAAACGTTGTTTCCGGCTCCATTTGGGGACTTTACGTGGGCTCAAGAATGTGCCGTAACATTTTTCGCAATGGTAGTATGTTTGTGCGAAAAAGAAAAGCTGTATAAATAATGTGGGATATGGATATTTGCAACTTGCAATGCATGATCATACATCTTCGTTTTAAGGCTCCGACACAAACGCACGCAAAAGGATGAAAAGAAAAGCGAATTATGTACAGTAGGTTGTCGTCCGCCTTTTTCATGAAACACGCTTGAAGCGGCGCTTCGGCGTAGTATATAGTGCCTAGAATAATATATTCTAGGCACTATAGTGGGATGGATAGCTACCAAATCACTCGACCCGGCATTTCGAACTATCAGCTAGGTTGTGTAAAGAGGTAGCAGCTACTTTTGCCACTTTGGTTGGAACCGCCGCGCACGAAACATCATGACGTCATGGAACGGTGAGGCGACGAGTCGAGCTGGTGAAGTGATGATCCCACCACGACGATTCCGAACCGCGGAGATTGCAGGATAGAGACTTCAGAGATAAGCCGGGAGCTTGCGCTCGACGGCCCCCCGCAGCAGAGCGCCCGTCGCAAGAAGTCAGATGCCAGGAATTACAATCGTCTTGCCGCCGAAGGTTGTAAATTTGAATCGCCCGCGAGCGAACGAACGTGAAACACATCCGCACCCTCCGCGGCGGTTACCAGACTCTAGCAAACATATCGGAGAACGATAAGCGTGGGTAATCAACGATGCAGTACATTTGCAGTACACACTTGCTTTGCGAGAAATCATGACGACAGAAATTTCATGGCACGGAGGTTACTCTGTGCTTTTGACTGGTGCAAATAAAGTTTCTTGTGTACACCGAATCAAAGCGCTTACCTTCGGCTCTGTGCTACGCTCCCACTGCAGCTGCCTAGTGAACCGATATTCTCGGTGGCAGCCTTCAGATTTTCGTTAAACGATGGAATTTTGCGTCGCTGAATCGCAACGGTGTTCAGTTTCTACGTTTTTCGTGCCAGTGTGCTAGAAGTTCAAATAGTTCGCCAGAAGTACGGCGTACGAAGCAGCCGAAACTGGGGCCAGCGCTGCCGGGCATGTGCTGCCATCCAGTGTAAGGAGACGAAACTACTGCGACGCAGCCAACGCAGCGTCGCGATCGCCTTTGCTGGGGTGCACATTACATAGTTGAACTGATTGAACCGCCGCTAACTGATTACTTTGTCCTTTAAAGTCACCACAGAATGGTCTAGCGAAGTCTGAGGAGTATAAGCGGTACGGTTTTGGTGGGAACGCTGCGTGGGATCTGCGTACACGCCGTCACTTCAGTCCCCGTTTCCAGCCAAAACAACTGTTGCGGTGCCTCACAAACCGATGAGGTTCGCACGTCTCCTACAATGTGTGGCGGCGAGTTTTATCCCCCGTAAACGCGCCGGAGGGCGATAAACGGCGTTGGTATTGTTAAATAACGATTCTAAGCGGCTCGGGAATCACCGCAGCCGTGGCCTAGTGGTCTCGGGCGTCCGTCGCGACTGCGGGAGGTGGTTGGTTCGAGACCCACCGCCGGACACCCACCGGTAAAAATGGGTACGAGCGTCCCCCGGCCTGGCGCCCGGCTTCTCAGGGGTGTGCGCTTGGAGGAAGTCCCGCAAACCCCGCTGTGCCCCTCGGGGCAACCCCGTTTCGAACGCCCAGCCCGCAAGGGTGGTTCCTTCGTACGTGGAAACACGTGAGGTTCGTTAATCACAGGAGGCGCCTAGCGCGCACAACACTACTACCCCCAGAGGGAGGGTCTCTCGCTTGAAAAAGCTCGAAGAACCCCGCCGGCCAGCCGCTGTCCAGACGAGTTTCACTCGACAAGCAAACTGATCTGTTGTCCACACGACAGAAAAAAAATATGGGTGTGGCCGTAACAGTGGCGGGGGTTGCGGTCAGATCACCCGCGGGACTTCTTTTCTTTTTTTTTTTTCCTTTCTGGCCTTTTATAATCACGAAATGTAATTTTTCACTCGCATATCCATCGTTGCAGCTACTACTGCAACTTTGAATAGCTTCAGTGCCTACCTCTAATTTGGAAGTCGTTAGAACGCCCGTTCGCATGAGTACCCCCGCACTTCTGTTCTGTGTGCACTCAGATGAGTCTGTCAATGCTGACCGTGACGTTGTGAACGCACGCGAAGCCTAAGAGCGTTAACTAAAGTTGTTAATACACGGGTAATTTTCGTAGCACCATGCAAGGGTGACATGGTCAGCTCCGAGTACGTGACTATACTGAACAACAAAGCTGCAGCACTTAATTTTGCTACACACACACCGCTCTCTTTGTGTGTGTGTTCGCTTAATCTCCGTATCAAATGCATGTGGATCCAACAATTTTCAACGTACGAAGACGCTCGTACTTCGAATGCATGAGTAGAAAAATTTACGCGTTCATCAGCCGCATTCTGCCCTCCATTTGATGCATCGCGCGTGCTGGCTAAATTAATGCGAGACTTCGATTTACGCGGCCTCGGACACACTGCCGCGAATATAAGTGAAAAAAAAAAAAGAAAAAAACTAACGCCGGATTTCATATATCTGCGACCAGCCTGGCCTGGGACTGATAGGGCAACCTAGGGCAACGTTTTTTTTTATTGTCTTTGCCGGACAACGGGGCGCGACTGTCGTCACGTGATAAGGAGAGCGCAGCTTGCAACATAGCTCAGCTGATAGTAAAACAATAGAGAATTTTAGCAGTCCGTCCGTTCCGTCGTGTACGTTGTTACCGGGTGTCCGGGACCCGTCTATGCCTGCGCGCGCGGAAGAGTGAGGAGGCGCGGACATGGCGAAGGCAGGCCCGCGGAACTAATCCCCCTACCGCGACGAATGCCCAAGTGCCCAGACGGGTCCCGGTCAACCCGGTAACAAAGTACACGACGGAACGGACGGACTGCTAAACTCTCTAATGAGGGATCGAGTGTTTGGTACGTACAACCCGTTGAGATAGCTCGCACAATTAGGGCGCATATATGGTTTTTCTTTTGTCGTGCGCACTATGCTCTCGTTTGCACGTTGTGTCGTGCGTCTAACAAATTTGGAGAAAATGGAAATCGTTAGTCCAAAGGACGCGGGTTACGATCCTTGTCGCGGTGGCTGCTTTTCTGATGGAGGCGATGAAGCGAAAACACCCGTGTGTCGAGATTTCGGCGCACGAAATATATGGTCAAAAATTAACCCGGAGCCCTCCACTGCGGCCCGCCTGATATAGCTTCGGCGCACTTTAAACCCTACAATCAATCAATCAAAAAGGAAATCGTGTTTTCGATTCAGCAAATGTTGTTGGTTGCAGGGATCTGTCTGAACCAGAACTTCGCTGTGCAAAGTTTGTTTATGAGTGCACGTGGCCATGCAGCCATAAGCATACGTGTGCTTTCTAAATTAGCATCGCTCGCACGCTTCTATTTAAAAAGAAAACATCGTTTTCCTTGCTTGGCATCGAACCGAAGTCGCATACAAAAATTTCTCGCGGTTTTGTCTTTAATTCCTTCTAGAGTATGGTGCACTCTATTCCTTCCTCCATGGTTTTTGAATTGATGATGATGATCAGCGGCTTCCCCTTTGTAACGGGTGACGGGGTGGCGTTGCACAGCGGCCTTAGTCGTAACGCTACTGTACAATCACCTCGCCAAAAAATACAAAAAATTAACCAGAATAAAAATTAAAATAAAAAATCCCTTTATGAAATTTTTTGCTAGTCTGACTTCTTTGTTCGCATGTCTTCCCAGATTGTTCTCTGCTCTTTTCCCACCAACACTCTAACATTCACTGATTAAAGCCACTTTTCCGTTAACCTTAAAGTGAGGGCTTGCGGAAACTGGCCTCCCCACTGAGGACTGGAGGAATACTTTTGCACTCCGTTACAATATGTCGCATGGTTTCTGGCTCCCTGCCGCAGCCTGCGCACACTTCTTCCTGCACCGGCTCGCGGATTAGCGTTTTTGTCCGCAAGCAACCCGCCCGGGCTTCGAAAAGCGTTGCACTCCCTTTGGTATTATCGAAGAATTTTTCCCTTGTCATCTCCTGCTTACCGATCCTGTAGATGTCTAAGGATCGACTCCGCGTCCATCCTCTTTTTCCATGGTCGTAATTGTCTCTGATTCTTTCACTTCATTTTTTTATTGCCTTGGTCATTTCCCCTGCACTTCCAGGTTTCATATGCTTTGTCCTGAGCTTTCGAATTCTTTTCCTCCACTGTGTGTCCACGCTTTTCATGTAAAGATGCCGTACGTAACACTTTGGCCGCATATATATCATATTTCTAAGTCGTTCATCAAAACATATTATGCTGTGTACTTCTCTCACTTCAAAGAGCTCCCATATCCCACATATATCTCCCCGCACTGCCTCATTTGTTGTTTTAGTGTGTGCTCCTAATATCGACATACCGCCCTCTGACTTACTTGTAGCCCTGATTGAATCTCTGATTTCACATTGATGATGATTATGATTAGAGGCCTCCCTTTGTATCGGGACGTCGGTTGTCACCAACCGACTTGCCTGTGTTATTCTACTTAATTGTTTGCCGGCTACCTGCCCCCCGCCCTCCCCTCCCGTTTGAAACTCCCATCGCTTCCCCCTCTTCGTGCCCTTGCACCCCTGTTTACCTCCCCCTTCCGATTCTGGTTCACCTACGTCCCACCCTCTTCCCTACTTTACTTCCACCGCCACCACGCCAGCCGCCTCGATCGTCACCTGAAGTTGAGGCTCCCCCTCACACCAAATCCCAAAGCCTCCGTCAATGTCGCTTCCCCATCGCTTCGTCGCGGTCGTATCTCTGTGCAGTCTATGACAATATTCCCTATGGTTTCCCGATCCCTGCCGCAGCATACACAAGTTTCGTCCTGTTGCCTGTAGTTACAGCCGTTTATGCCCGTGTTCTCAAACACCCCGCCCGTGCTACTGCCTGGCGTATTGTCATAGAAACATTCCTTCCTGATTTATAGTTTCTCTGTTCTATAAGAGGTCTCCACGGTTTTTTTTTTCCTTCCATTCTCTGCACCAGATTCGTCGTCTCTGCTGCTTTCACCTGCTTTACCTTCCCCTACCAAATTTCCGTACCGCTTGGTCAGCTGTCTGGTCCTTTGTCTGCGCCCAGCGCCATCCGCACACTACACACACCCTGTCTAGTTCCTTTACAATCAGTAGGTGTCGCCACGTCAGAAGCATGAGGTCAAAAAATACAGCAGGCGATGGTGAGGTTCACCAAAGACAAAACTTTTCTATTTTCGATTTGGCTGCACTCGCTGAACTATTTCAGGCAGTGCAGTCGGTGCAGTCCTCGACTCGTCGAGTGAAGTGCGTCGGGCAGCGCTTAAAGGAGCCATGAAGAGAAAATACAACTTCGTTTAATTTGAAAGAACTAGGATTAAGTATCTCACTCAGCTCCATTAGAGCCACAAAAAGAATGTTTTTTTAACGAAAAAAAGCAAGAAGTATTTAAAAATTTTCAAATTTTCCGCCACAGTGACGTGTTATGAGCAAGAATGACGTCATACGGGCCAACAATAAAGCATAATTTTCAGTGCGTTAACTGCACGTTAGCATTCAAGTGATGCGGTCAAATGGAACTAGAGACCCCATTACAGACGTCCAGTCATGTGCCGTCGCGACAGGTCAGTTAGGCGGCCGCCAATCGCACAAACAATGTTCCGTGACGTCATAGAAAAGTTGCGGGAAATTGGCTAGGGGGTCGCGACTGCTTCAAACGTTTTCTTTAATATCTCCGTTATTTGTTCGAAGATTGCGATGATATTGGTATCATTGTTATCGGGACTAAGCAGTCTTTCTAATAAACCCAACTTGTATTTTGTCTTCATGGCTCCTTTAAGCTCTCGCTTAAGCTCTCGTGTTCCCTTGGGCAAAACTCCTGCCTTCCGATAGCCCATAACCCCTTCCAAAAAACAATTTTGGCTATGGCCCTGGTCTTTGCTGATGCTTGCTTGCAACTGCGTGCTTTAATTTTTATTGGTCTAAACGAACAGGCACGGTGCGGAAGCAAGCCAATCTTTTCTTTCCACAGCACGAAGTCTTAGCTAGGCTACCCAGACAACACCAAACATCCTAAGGACATCCCAAAAAAGGCCCTAAATCCCATGTCCCAAACAGCACAGCCTATGGGCATCCGTGGGACTTCCGCCTGGGAGTGTCCTAAAAATGACCACGAATGGCTGTGATTGGGATGTATGCGGAAGCGCATGCGTGCTTTTTGTTGATTCGGTCAGCCCAATGTTTTGTTTTTGTGCATAGATGAATAAAACGCATAGGCGCATGTAATGCGCGTGAAGGAGGTACAGCCGTAAAGCAAATGCATGGAGGAAGAAAACTTTCTTTCCTCCATGAGCAAATGCCTCGCGTACCCGCAGGTAGCGCGTGATTGTTACAGGAAGTGCTTCAGAGAAAGGCTAGTACACTGATTAAACCAACTGAAAACGCTGCTTTGAGCACGGCAACTTTCAAAAGGGAGGAAAGAACCGTCCCGCTCAGATGGCCTGCTGCTTGGTTCTGGGCATGGAGGGTTCTGGGTCTGCCTTGTTGCCATTTTATTTCGTATTTATGTACAATATTTCAAACTAAAAGTTAAAAAATAAAATTGCTATTTTATTTTAATTATATCTCAATACATTTTTAAAGCTTCGTTGTTATTCTACACCATTAGAGACGTCTGTGAGCTTTTTACGAAACTGATGCAGCCGATTCAGCCATCGCAGTTTTATAAACATGGCCGCCCGCGGATGGAAATGTGCGCCGTGCTCCCGTGCTGCTGGAACGTCATTTCACAAGGTAACTATTGCAAGTCGTTTATATTACCACTCAGTGTTTAAACCCTTCCAATGCCCCTCTAGTGTTTTATGCATGATTTCTTGCCCTGTGGTCGAAGGTGGGTGCTCAGTGCGGAAACGGTCGAAAGGCTTCCCCGGGGTGGCGGGAGAAGTTGCAACGCTTGCTGCACTGTTTCGCGTCCCCTCAACTTGTTTTGTACCTCTAGCTGTTGATTATTTTACACGAATTTATTATACAACTAGTGTAGAGGGGCATCACTGCAACAGATAAAAAAAAAAAAAAACGCCGCAGATGCCGGAAAGCCGAGCAAGAACAACTCTAGACAAAGAGACATTATTGGGCCTCAATAGTTTGACTAACTAAAACTTTTCGCGTAGCTTATTTTCCGGTTCTAGGCCTCAATCATCAGTCCCGCGCTACCCGGAACGAAATCACTCATTTCTCGCATTTATTTAGATAAAACCACGTCTCGGGCTTTGTCAACGTGTGAGACAGTCCAGTGACAGCCCTGGATACTGACTGCGTTTTTTTTTTTTTTTTTTTTTTTTTTTTCAGAAATGATATAGGGGCATAGCGCAGGCTTTATGCGTTAAAATTTTACGCGTTTAACATTTTTCGCTGAGTAGCATATCAGTGTGTGATGTGCTCAATTTACTCAGCTCGCGTGATCCCCTGCCCTTGTATGTGCTAATGCTGTGCTGCAATCTAAATGTGGCTTGCTGCTGTAACTTTGCGGCCGTTTGTAGATGGGCATGTTGGCGACTACACAACCTCCACAGCAAAGAGAATTCCGGCAAACTATGCAACAAATGGCAACGTGATCGGGGCCGCTTTGAATACTCAAAATTGGGCCGTTTTGACGACTGTTTTAAAGAAGGGCCCTGTGGGGGTAGTTGTGCATCATGTTTAAAGGGCGGGCGAAGACTGACTTCACAGTGCGGTTACTCTTAAAAATCTTTAACAATTTTTCTTTGAGCGGTAAATACCCTTTCACTCTTTTTGTTTGTAATCTTTCTCAAATTGCACGATATGCCTGCCAAAACGCTATATTTTTTTTTTTTTTTGGCCCAGTTTTCTGTAGTCTCTTGTTGGCAAGCGACACTCAGGGGTGCAGTTAGCAGTTTTTACAGGCAGCTTTAACCTGGTGGGCATTGCCAGAAAACTGCGACTCCCGTGTCTTTCCCTTGTTATTGTTACTCTGTTATCTTTCATTGTGCTTTGCACCATTGGATCCCGGGGAAAAGACTAATGTAATGGCGCATTTGACAAACGTTTAATGGCAAATGGCTGCAGTAGCTTGCATGTGTGTGATGTTTGTGCCAACAAGCATGTTTGTAAGAGCCAGTTCAAAATCTCTTGACTGAAAATTATTTAAAAAAAACTGTTTCATTTAATCTGAAGCAGGTAAAATTTTTGGGCAATCAGGGAAAATGAAAAGGTCATGTCCATGAAACAGAACTAAATAGCAAAATTTCTATCACACATCAAATTTCTGCGCAAAACAACCCGCAAGCTCCTCAAGGTTTCGCGTGGCAGGGGCTGCTTTAGTGTTGTGATTTTCTGGCGCGAGGTTTATTTTGACTGTAGCGCAATCACGAGAGCATGTATCAGGAAGGGCACTAGAGAGATCAGCGAAGCTCACTTGTACTCGTAAGCATGCCGTTTTACCCATGGTATGAAATCACCATGGGTAAATGTTTATCTGTACACTTCGGTAATGCTCGAGTTGTGTTTCCTTACTGGCAGTGTTCAAGCTAGCCGGTGTCTGAACTGTTCTTGAATTCATTAAAAGTTGTTTTCTAAATTATGTGCAGGCAGCTTCATGGGCCATGGAAAGCCTCCCCAGCCACAAGGAACCCCAAAAAGGATAAGAAGACAGCAACACAGTTCTGACGTGCTGCAGAAAGAGCTGCGGCACACTAGAAAATCCTTGGAGCTCCAAATGCAGTGACTGCCAAGGAATGATATAAAAGTCTTTTAAATTTTTTCATTTTTTTTATTGCTCATGTATTTTTTTCCTGACACTAATCTAAACTATGTTTTTTTGTGTGTGGTAAGCCTACGTGTTAAAAAAACTACGGATTTCAGGGCATCATGCCAGAATAATGTGCATGGCCCCCAGTACTCCCTCGGGGTTTTTCCATTTGGACGTTTTGGTATGGTTTTGCTGTGCGTCAACTAAAAACCACAAATGGCTAATGTACTATTACAAAGTGCACCCTGTCTATTTTTGAGTGATACAATTTATTTTCTTGGGTTAATGAGGACAAATTAAAATTTTAAAACTCGAGACTCTGCTGTGCGTCCCAAACCCCCAAACATACATGGCTAATGTACTATTAAAAAGTGCAGCCTGTCTAGTTTTGGTGATTTTCAATTTTTTTCTTATTGTATGAGAAAAAAAATTTCCCAAATTTAAAACTCGAGAAATCTTATTTTGCTTCACTTGCCTCTGTATTTTCGAAGTTATAGAAAACAATTCAACAGAAATTGGATAGATTGCTGTGCATTCATAATACATACCAATTAGTGGCTGCATGAGGGAATTCAATTGGTTTCAAAATTTCTTCATATTTCTGCAAAAAAGTCTAAAAAGGGAAATTTTCTACTTGATATTTACATGACTCAGTGCAGAGCAGTGATAGTTTTTGTACATGTTGGCTGAAATTGATTTTTTTCCCCGTCAAAATTTGGTTGCATTTTTTTGGAATTTTTTAATTGCCAAGGTTAAAATGTCGCAAATACATCCTTACACGGTCCCCATTTTCAACGCTAACTCATAAGTATGCAGGGCACAATATTTCCACATTTAGACCGCGTAAAATGGTAACAAAATGCACCCCAATTTTTTAAAAGGTAGGAAAAATTCCCATCCCCGAAACAGGGCCCAAAGTGATTTTTCCCGTTTCTGCGTTTTAAAATGTTACCGTTCATAAACTTCTTTTTAGCTTTTATTTGCCTTTAGCAGACAGGTGAAAACCTTTTGGCTGAGAACAAATTTGTCATCATGGGGCCCAAAATTGGCATGCTTCTAAGCACACAGAAAAATTCCTCCCTTTACGTTTCGAATGTAGGTACACGTGACCCAAAAATTTTTTTTTCCCAAGTTTTTTTTTTATTTGCAGTGGGTTTTTTAAATGTATTTTATATAAATCAAACTAGATCAGCGGGCCCTTTTTGAATGATTTCTATGTGTGTGTGGTGCAAAGCGATGCCTTACGGTAGCCCCGGGTATTGTTCAAAAGGGGCCCGGCGGGCCCTGAGGGAGTGTGACTGCCACATTAAAGGGCCATGCAGACAAAATACAAGCTTGTTTTCCGAAAGTTTTTGGGTTTTGTAGTGCCCTTTGCACGTGTCGGGCAGCAAATGATGCTTTATTCACCAAGAAATTAATAAATTCAATTTAAAAATTTTGTTTCTCCCGCCAAATCGTGTGTTTTGTGACGTCTGCCATGACATCACAAGGAAAGGTCTTCAAGCTAATTTCAAGTGCCCCGCCCCTGCCTGCAGCGGACTGCGGAGCCTTATCATCAATCCTTTTAAATATCGCCACCATGCGTCTTCACATTTGCTTTGTTTTTGACTGTATTTTCACCTGGCTTGGGTTTTTTACGGTAGGTACTAATTGCTTTTGGGAAAAATGGGGTACATCTACAAATTTGGGGGTCCCCCGGGAAGCCAAATTCCCCCTTAAAAACCCCTCCCCCGTGGCCGTCTAAAAACCCCCAAAAAACCCAACAGTGCTGGCTGCTTAACAAGCATAGTGTGCACAGTAATTTAAAAGCAATACGCACTGGTTCTTTTTTTTAACTTCCATTTTTTCACCCCCCCCCTTTTTCCCGCTATAAAATGAATATGCATTACACTTAAGCGAAAATAGCTTATTCTGCAAGCTTAAAAGCCCTGCCTAACCTGCGTTTGCTTTTGCTGGGGCCCCAGCCAAACGCACGGCTTTTTTGCTTTTGGTGTCATGTGTCCTAGTGGGGGAAAGTGAGCTAGTGGGTCGCATGGCAATTCCGTTTTTTTCCTAATTATGTAGCTTATTTTAGGGAACGTTTACATTTAAAGGGGCCATGGAGACAGGTCAAGTTTGGTTCCTTCAAAACATTGCCTCCGGTAGAATCAGGTTGACACCACTTTTAACGTAAACTTCACTCAAATAAGCTACATAATTGGGGAAAAAAAAGGGGAAAGGCCATGCGACCCACTAGCTCATTTACCCCCCGCAGAACCTATGAGTCATATGCCGAGCTTTTGCCGTTTGGTGAGGCCGGCAAACGCAAATTAGGCAGAGTTCATAAGCATGCCCAAAGAGCTATTTTCAAAAATTTTGGGCACATTCTTTTTATATCGGTAAGAATGGTGGGAAAACAGTGGAAGTTAGGAAAGCACACGTAAACATTGAAGTACCTCTGCGTACTGCTGTTGGTACTGCCGCACTATGCTTTGTTTAGATGCATAGCACTGCGGGGCTTTGGAATTGTCTCAGACAACACTGGCCAACTGACGCAAGCGACGGGTTCTTACGTGACCATATTTGTTGAGCGAGCACCCTGTTTCACAAAATGATTATTTTCTCTATGAATAAAAAAAAAGCCATGTTTTTAAAAAACGTTCAAAAAAAAAAAAAAAGAATGCTTTTCCGTGTGGTGGTGGGTGGGCCATCTAGGTCAACTAAAGTAAACAAGTCTCCACTCCACACCAACTTTTGCTGAAAGACCTGCTCTTTTTATCACTGCAAACGTCATTCAAAAAACGTTTTGGGGTGAAAATCAAAATTTTAGCTTAAATTGATTAATTTCGCAGTGAACAAAGCATCGTTTGCTTCTGGACAAGCACTGGGGGCCCCTAAAAACACGAAATCTTTCGAATAAAACAAACTTGTATTTTGTCTTCATGGCCCCCTTTTAAAATCGTGTCAAAATGTTTCTATCGAGGCAATCTTTCTAATGAACCAAATTTTTTGTTTTTTTCTGCATTTTCCCTTTTAATGGTTTTCAGTAACTTTCTGTGCACTAATGTGCTTTTCCTGTGTCGTAAAAAATGTTTCACCTTTTGGTATTTTATAAAGTACAGCACTTTCAGACCTTATTCTTTATGCCATAAATTGCTTAGAAATTACTCACTCTATTTGTAAATGAATTATTCAGGTGCATGGCACATTTCTGATGTAAAAGAGAAGAGACGACTCTTATCTTTCTGTACATAACTCGTGCTACCTTTAGAAATTTTTCATGTGAAATTTCACTTCTGCTTCAGCTAGTCGAATTTATTGTCAGAAACAAAAAAGTAAAGTCATGCATCAAGTTATAAAGAACTTTTGTTTGGGGGTTTAAAATTTAAAAATGTATGGGGTACCTTTAAGACTTAAGTGCTGCTTGATTTTGCCACTGATCTCTGTTATGTACGAAATTCGTCCAATAAAATGGTTTTGCAAGGTTTTGCAGAGTTCTAATTTTGCACTTGAGTGGAGGAAAAGCTCCATTGCAATGGAATGTTGAGCTATAACCACAAGCATTAATCAAACGTGTCCTCAAAAGGACCTACGAGCACCTTTTTGGAACATCCCCAAAAAATTTTCCCTTTTTTTGTTCTACATGGGATGTCAGACCTCCCAGCAAAGTTCCCAGTCTGGGACATCCAGCGAGGTCTTTTTTTGTATCACTTGGGATGTTTTTGGAACTTAAGTGGGATGTCCCAGGGAGTTCCCGAACTCCCAGGTGGGACATCCCTGGCACTTACCTAGGATGTATGTGCGTTGTCTGGGTAGGTGCAGTGAGGTGCCAAAGACCTTGTGGACACTGCGGACGAACGAAAAATGTTTTAATGTTGACTTCATGCTTTTCAGTACCTGGTTGGGGATTCTGAGTGCTTCGTTTTAAATAACTCTCTTCCGTGAAGATTGCTGTACTAGCATTCATGCCTAGCACTTGCTTGAACTGAATGTCTGCATTGGCGAGAAGGAGAGGGCATGGGCAAGCAATTTATCACACACGCGAGTGCTGGGTGGGTCACGTCTTGCATATCTGTCATTGCAGCTACGTAGTTTTTTTTCTGTTGTGTCTAACCAATACACCCAAATAGCCAGTACACGGATTGTGTTTGGCGTCTGCGTCCACCAAACATTACTCCATTCGTGCATCGTATGTCATAAAATTATTCTGTTAAATGCACACTCTATGGTGGTGGAGCTGCCCAAAAGCAGAGCAAACCATTAGAAAGTTCATCTGGTGCCGTGCGAATTTCATCTGATTGATCGATTGTAGGTTAACGCGCCGACGCAACGCAGGCGATGAGGCGCGCCGTAGTGGAGGGCTCCGGATTATTTTGACCCACCTGGCGATCTTTAACGTGCGCCAAAATCTCGTACCCACAGACGTTTTTGCTTTTCGCCTCCATCAAAAAAGCGGCCGCCGCGGTCGGGAATCGAACCCGCGATCTCGTGCTCAGCAGCGGAACGCCATAGCCACTGAGCCACCACGGCGGGTGCGAATTTCATCTACGCCACTTGTGCGCATACTCATTCCTGAAAAGGGGGAATTATATCATAGCCATCAAGTTCTTTCCAAAGAGGATATAGCCGTAAATTGCACCAGAACTTGCACTTTTCATGAGCATGGTGTGGCATATTGGACGAAGCTTATGCCTGAGGCCGTTCTCGCATTTCCAAAAATTGAAATTGCTTTACGAATGTTCAAACCTCTTAGAGGAGGTTTGAACAAACAGGAGGAAGGAGCTGAAAAAATATGAGCTCTACAAAAACAACGGACGAGAAAGGCAAGCAGCTGGCGTATTTGTCGTCCGTTCTTTTCGTGCGCTGTTCTTGTAGCGCTCATATTTTTTTTTAATTATCTTGTCAATATCGTAAACCAACTCAACCAAAAACGTGTTTCGAAGAGAAAGGTGCTTTAGGAGAGCACTTTAATGTGAAAATATTTGTTCCTATTAAAAGCTATTCCAATAAAACAGCTTCAAAAGCAGAATTTCATATTCTCGCACCGCTGGTCTGGCTGGTCTCTACAAAAACTCCTATGAGAAATACAACTAGGAGTGTTGCGGGCTTAGACATTTTGTTCCTGCTTAAGACCGCATTTGTTTAGTGGTAGCAAATATGATTTCATTTTATACCGAGTGCCTATAGCATGGCAGAAAAAAAAGGGAAGCAGCAGTAGCAACTCGGACAAGCTGTTTTGATACCACAGCTGAAGTAAGGTCAAGTGGCAGGCTTCATCCATCTTGCACAAGAACGGAACCGATGGCTGTTTAATAAGTGGATGCCCTCCCCTGGTTTACTTGGCTTCCTTTGCATTCTGGCTGCCTGTTTGTGGAATTTATCCATCCGTATTCTAATTCCTGTGTGGTGGTAGTGTTGTTCCTCACACAACAATGTTGTAGTAATGATGTGCACTGTCTGACCTTTTGAATAAAGCCAAGGTGTAGGTTGCATACATAGTAGGGCTGGGCTTTGGTAAAAGTTTTAATCCGATTAACCGGCTAGCTTTAATCTTAATTTAATCAATTATTGGTAGCATTGGTTTCAAAAGAAAAATGACCAAAAATAATATTTTAATTATATCCATACAACAACAACAATAATTAATAATAATAATAATAAAATGCTTATCCACCCTATCAGTTTTAATCGCTGTCATCTCTGAGCATACTTGCATTGATTTCTGTTGTATCGTCAGGTGGGTTATTTGAACACAAATATGGTCCTCGACACGCACACAATTTCAATGCGGCACTCCTGTTTCGGTTTGCTCACTTGACTTCAACCGATAAAAAAATTTATCGCAACTAAAGCATTAATCGGAAAGTTGATCGATCAATCGCCTACCCCTACGTAGTCCATTCAATAGCACCGCATAACATTCAACGACCCGCAATTTGTGCCTTTCGTAATTTGCACTGGGACAAAAATTAAAATTTGCCACAATATGCTGCAAACACCTCAAACACTGGAATGTAAAAGGGACCACCAGCACTTTCTTTTCAGTGGGTGTGTTGATAATAGCTGAATTTTTTTTTGTACCACCTTTACTAGTTATAAGGGGACAGTGCATTCCCATTAGGTGAAGCAAAAGTCACTGAATGAAAATATTTACTTGCTGTAAGGGCACTGCATGCAGTTTTTGTTTCTCTTCTAATAAAGCCTGTGCACTTTATTGAGTATAGAAGCCACACCTCTATGCATGATAGTTTTGATATAGATACAGTGCTGTTACCTAATTCTGTGCTTGTGATGTCGGCTCAGAAAAAACTTCGCTGAAACAAACATTGAAGCCAACGTGTTCTGAGGCCCTGTTGCACCCAACACTGACTTTTTTTTTTTCAGGAAATTCGATTGCAATAAAAAGTTGTGCCCAAACAGCCTCGTCTCTTTCTTTTGTGCATTTACTACTCACTCTTTCTCCATAGATGTTAGTTCTGGATGGCTAGTGTTAGTCTCACTTGAAGCTTACAGCTTAATGATTAGGTGAAGCCATGGAGACTTTTAGTGGGTGGTGTTCTGGATCGCTCATGTAACTGACCGATGTGAACTTTTGGGCGACTTCACACGTGTAAAGTGCAAAATTTGGGTGAGAGACAGAGGAGGATGACATGAACAAGTGCTACTTCCAACTAGGATTTATTGGTAAGATACATTCGCATATATACAGGCAAAATTTTGACAAGAGACAGGCAGGCGCGTAGTCAGGATTTTTGTTCGAGGGGGGGGGGGGGGGGGGGCTGAGTGTTGTTGTCCCCCCCCCCCCCCCCCCCGAAAGAACCGAAAAGCGCGGTAGTTTGCAAGCGCCCTTAAAGGCTATGAAGATAAAATACATGTTTGGTTCATTGAAAAGACTGCCTTGTCCCGATAACAATGATACCAGTTTTATCGCAAACTTCAAAGGAATAATCGATATATTAAATTAAACATTTGAAGCAGTGGCGAATCCCCGCCCACTTTCCGGCGGCTTTTTCACTATGATATAGCGCCGGCTTGTTGGGGATAAACAGGAAGAAACTCGGTTAGGTTTCTTGGTCCACAAAAAAATAGCAGGGAATATGAATTTTTAAAATTTTTATAAAAATTTAAATTTTGGGTTTTGTAAATGGGGCCGTTAAAAAAAAAAAAATTAAATTAGCGAAAAAAAACAAAAAGAAAGGGGGGATTTTTGGTAAGGGCGATTTTTTTTTGGGGAAAAAAAAAATTTTTCCTTTTTAATATAGAGCCAAAACACCTAAGTGAAGTGCTGTTCCTTTCCCGGCTTGGGTTTGTGGGTACTAATGTTTGGGAAATTAGCCAAGGTGGGAAAGGCCTTCCCCTAAATTTTTTTTTTTTTGGGGACCCTTTTTTAAAATTCAAGGCCTTCCCTTGTAAAAATACACTTTTCTCAAAGATGTGCCCCGGTTGGCGGGTGTTTCTTAAATTAAAGGGGTTACCACTGAGCAGGGACAAGTGAGGGAAAAGACCCATTTTAACCCCGAGTGTATTGGCAAAACCAAAAGGAAAAAATTAAAATTGGGGAGCGGGGTGCGCGTGCTACTTCACGGGATTTATTGGGACCCTTGGGGGGCTTTCGGAAAAAAAGGACGGGGGCCCCGGGGGCCCGGGCGCGTATTTTTTGGCTGTGTCGCCCCCACTAAACCCCCCCCCCCACCCCCCCGCACCCACAGACAACGTGTGCTGTCGCCTGCGCTTTAAACCTTGAAGATCCTGTTTGGCAGGGAATTTGGGCAACATCCTTGCGATAACAAGCCAGTTTTATTCCCATTTGAAGTAATCATTTTAAATTCTTTACGGGCTTCCCCCACTTCGGGGCTTTCACTATGTTTTATACCGCCAAAAAAAAATTCCGCGATTACTCATTGTCATCTTTGGGTTCATCTGAATACTCATCCTGCAAGGCGTGCTCCTAGAGATAATAAATAAAAAAATTAAAATTAAATATTTTTTATAAATATTACAAAAAAAAAAAAACCTCAAAAAATTTAAAAGAAAAAATTTTAAAAAAATTGGGGAAACCCCCTGGGGGGATGGAGGCAGGACTTCAAAATTTTTTCTTTTAATCCAAATTGTTTTCAATAAGCCCCCCAACACTCCCTTCCCATTTTTAAAAAGCAAGCTTTTCAGCATTTTTTAAAAAAACTAATTTTAAAAAGTATTATATTTATTAAAAAATTAACATTTGGGCGGATTTTAGGCATGGGCCCTTTGAAATTTGAATTGGGGTTCCATTGGTTGGTTGGAAAAAACTCTTGTTTAAGGACCTACCCCCCCTTTTGGCTCGTTCGCTGCTAACCATTTCGGTTATTTTTTTTTTTTTATAAAAAAAAACCCCTTTAAAAAAATTTTTTAATTTTAAAAAAAATTTATAAATTTTAAAATTTTTATATATATTTTCTGCGGTTACCCATCAAAATTAAAATTTTGACTTTGTTGATTCCGGTTGAAAAAGTTTGAATTAAGGGTTTTTTGGGTTAAAAGGTTTTATAGGTTCTAGGGTTTTGGGTTTTAGGGTTTGGTTTGTTAGGTTTTAAATTTGTCGGGGAAAATTAAAACCCGGGGAAAACCCGGCCCGGTGGGAAAATCTTGCCCTTACGGACGAACTTTGACATTGCAAAAGGAATTTGGCCTTTTCATTAAAGGGCCATAGTTTCACGTAATTACTTGCTTTATTTCAACGTGTGGAGTATGATGAGTGTGACATCCGCAATAAAATGACTTAGACCGTAAGAATTATATTTTTTTATTTAGTTCTTCTAGTCCAAAATGCAAAATAAAATGTTTTACATTCAACGCCCGTACAGTAGCGGCCAGTGTAAGGCCAATGAAGTTCCCCGACCACGACGATTCCGAATCGCGGAGATTGCAGAATCAGCAGAATCGAGACTTCAGTAGATAAGCCGGAGCTTGCTCGACGGCCCCGCGCAGCAGAGCGCCCATCGCGAGAAGTCAGATGCCAGGGGTTGCGTTCGTCTTGCCGCCGAAGATTGCAAATAAATTTGAATCCCCCGCGAGCGAACGAACGCGAAACACATCCGCACCTTCGCGGCGGTTACCAGACTAGCAAACGTATCGGAGTATAACGATAATCGTGGGTAATCAACGGTGCAGTACATTTGCTTTGCAGTACACACTTGCTTTGCCAGAAATCATGACGACAGAAATTTCATCACACCGAATCACAAAGCTTCGGAATTTTTGTGTCAGAAGTTCAAATAGTTCGCCAGAAGTACGACCACGGCCGCTGGATGAAAGGCGCATTGCGTGCGCGGCCGTGGTAGGGGTCAAAAGGACGTACGAAGCAGCCGAAACTGGGCCAGCGCTGCCGGGCATGTGCTGCCATCCAGTGTAGGGAGAAGAAACTATTGCGACGCAGCGTCGCGATCGCCTTTGCCGGGGGGGGACAATACTGTACATAATTGAACTGGTTGAACCGCCGCCAACTGATTACTTTGTCCTTTCAAGTCACCAGGGAATGGTCTAGCGAAGTCTGAGGAGTATAAGCGGTACGGTTTTGGTACAGCACGCATCGTGCTGACGCCGCGCGGGATCTGCGTACACGCCGTCACTGCAATCCCCGGTTCCAGCCAAACCAACTGTTGTAGAGTGCCTCAAAAACCGAATGAATGAGCTTGGTACATCTCCTACAATCCGTGGCGGCGAGTTTTATCCCCCGTAAACGCCCCGGAGGGCGATAAACGGCGTTAGTATTGTTAAATAACGATGCTAAGCGGCTTGAAAATCACCGCAGCCGTGGCCTAGTGGTCTCGGGCGTCCGTCGCGACTGCGGGAGGTGGTTGGTTCGAGACCCACCGCCGGACACCCACCGGTAAAAATGGGTACGAGCGTCCCCCGGCCTGGCGTCCGGCTTCTCAGGGGTGTGCGCTTGGAGGAAGTCCCGTAAACCCCGCTGCGCCCTCGGGGCAACCCCGTTTCGAACGCCCAGCCCGCAAGGGTGGTTCCTTCGGTACGTGGAAAAACGTGGTTCGTACAAGAGTTCGAGGCGCCTTGCGCGCACAACCTTACCAGGTCTCTCGCTTGAAAAAGCTCGAAGACACCCAGCCGTGCTCAGACGAGTTTCACTCGACGAAGCTAAGCAAACTGATCTGTTGTCCACACGACAGAAAAAAAATATGGGTGTGGCCGTAACAGTGGCGGGGGTTGCGGTCAGATCACCCGCGGGACTTCTTTTTTTTTTTTTTTTGCTGTTTTTTTTTAAAGAATGTGACATATCCATCGTTGCAGTTACTTTTGCGAACTTAGCACAGCTTGAGTCCATACCTCTAATTTGGAACTCCTTTCGAACGCGTACTCCTCGCACTCCTATTCGGTGTGCGCTCAGAGTCTGTCAATGCTGACGTTGAAGGCGATGAGGCGCGCCGTAGTGGAGGGCTCCGGATTAATTTTGACCACCTGAGGATATTTAACGTGCGCCAAAATCTCGTACACACGGGCGTTTTTGCTTTTCGCCTCCGTCAGAAAAGCGGCCGCCGCGGCCGGGAATCGAACCCGCGACTTCGTGCTCAGCATGAACCTTTCTATACATACAGCGAAGAAATGGCGCGTTTTTTTCTTTTGTCGTGCGCACAATGTTCTCGTTTGCACGTTGTGTCGTGCGTCTAACAGTAACGGAGTATTTTGGTTACATACTGCCGCTACTGTAGCATGAAGATTGCAGTGAAGAAGTCGAAACGTTGAAGAGGTTTTAAAGATTAACTTGTTTACTTTACTGGTGACATTGGTTACATTTAGCACATACGAACTTGAAACAATTACACTTATTACATAGATGAAAAAGACAGTCAAAAGATTAAGGGTACTTAGCGGGACATAGCTGGCGGGCGAAGGGCTCCCGGCGGGAGGGCACGACGACGGGCGGCAGAGTTTCTGAAGTGAGCTGGTGCAGGCCGCCCTCTCGCCCTCAATAGCCGGAGACGCGGCGTTATATTCGCTTCGCGTGGTCCGGTGGGGGACGTATTGGGGGAAAAAGCGCATCCTAGCGTGTGCGGACGCCCGGGAACAAGTCTAAGGCACACCCGCAGCCAATCAGGGAGACGCTTCTTAGCTCCAATCAGACATGTCCCCGCCAAAGTGAAAAGGAAATAATCACACACAGAAGACACATTGTTCAAACTCGAAGGCGCCCGTTTCTGGCAAAAGAATTACTGGTGAGAATAAAGTAAAGGTATACAAACTCGAAAAGGAGAAAAGACAGGCGGCCGTTTGAACGAGACCGAGGGTCGGAGAACATAGCGGCCCGCGTAGGCGCGCAACGGGGGGTCGGAGACGCCAGTGCGCGCGGTAACAGAAGCCGAGGCGATGGTTCGCTTCCCCCAACAGCCGCGACTCTCGGTTTCTCTCTCTGTCTCGGTCGGTCAGCGCGCAGAGACAAATTTCGCATGCGCTTCTTAGAAAAAACGGGGCAGGGCCCAGCCGTGTCCGAAGCGCTTTTACACAAACACTTGGGAGGAAGAGCCCCGGCGGCGGCACAGAACTAAAAAACAACCAGAAAACATCAAGAGATCTCCGCTTCGCGACACCTTCCCCGACGGAAAAAATAGTGCCCTCACTCTTGCACAAAGTTTAAAACATAAGAAAACATTTTCACAACCCGACAGCGATAACGAAACGGCATGGTATGCGGACTCAAGAAGACAAAACACAGACTCAAACACAGGAGTCGACAAAGTATCTCGGCTGATTCGAGAAAATGGAAATCGTTAGTCCAAGGACGCGGGTTACGATCCTTGTCGCGGTGGCTGCTTTTCTGATGGAGGCGATGAAGCGAAAACACCCGTGTGTCGAGATTTCGGCGCACGAAATATATGGTCAAAAATTAACCCGGAGCATTCCACTGCGGCTCGCCTGATATAGCTTCGGCGTGCTTTAAACCCTACAATCAATCAATCAAAAAGGAAATCGTGTTTTAGATTCAGCAATTGTTGCAGGTTGCAGCGATCTGTCTATGCAAAGTTTTGTTTATCAGTGGCCATGCATTATCATCCTCGCACGATTCAATTAAAAAAAAAAACATCGTTCTATCTCCTTGCTTGGCATCGAACCGAAGTCCCATACAAAAATTTCTCGCGGTTTTGTGTCTTTAATTCGATCCTTCTTCTATGGTTCTTAAATTGATGATGATGAGCGGATTTTTCTTTGTAACGGGGTGGCGTTGAACAGCGGCCTTAGTCGTAACGCCACTGTACAATCAAATCGCGGAAAAAATACAAAAAATAAAAATTTAAATAAAAAATAATTTTTGTGCTAGTATGACTTCTTTGTTCGCATGTCTTCCCAGTTTGTTCTCTGCTCTTTTTCCCACCAACACTCCAACCTTCTTTTACTAACCTCTGTTTCACTTTTCCGTTAACGTTAAAGCCAAGGGATTCCGGAAGCTGGATCGATGGCTCCCTCACCGAAGGCTTCTAGGCACTATACTTTTGCACTCCGTTACAATATGTCGCATGGTTTCTGGCTCCCTAGCTAGAGTGCAACTTCTAGTACACTCTACCCTAGCTGCCGCGCGCAGCCTGCGCACAGTACGTATTCCTGTACCGGCTCGCGGATAAGCGTTTTTGTCCGCAAGCAACCCGTCCGGGCTTCGAAAAGCAATGCTCTCCGTGTGGTATTATCGAAGAATTTTTCCCTTGTGATCTCCTAGCTGCTTCCCGATCCTGTAGAAATCGACTTCTTCGCGTCCATCCTCTTCTTCCAGGTCGTTGTCTCTGATTCTTTCACTTTATTTTTTATTGCCTTGGTCGTTTCCCCTGCACTTCCAGGTTTCGTGTGCTTTGTCCCGAACCTTTTGGTTCTTTTCCTCCACTGTGTGTCCGCGTTTTTCATGTAAAGATACCGTCACACCCGTAACACTTTGGCGGCCCATCTCTGGTCATAACATATTTTGCTCTGTGCTTCTCTCACTTCAAAGGAGGCCCATCCCATGTCTCCCTGCACTGCCTCATTTGTTGTTTTCCTGTGTGCTCCTAAGTCAAATCGACCTACCGCCCTCTGATGTACTTCTAGCCCTGATTGAATCAATTGAATCTCTTGATTTGACACAACTACTGCGTTTGAAATGGATGATGATGATATTTGGGCTGTACCCTTTGAATCGGGTGGGTGTACCGCCCACACACTAGCCAGGAGAAACAGAAAGAGAAATGCATGACAAACATTACGACAATAACGCGGCACGTACGAGCGAGACACAAGCATATGGCACACCAAAAGGAAACACTTGACAACACTAGTCAGCCACATACGAGAAACAAACAAAACAAACAAACAAGAAAAACAGCATAACATAACGAAGACTCTGAGAATGTACAATTAGAGTGAACTAATTCTAGTTCACTCTAGTACAATTAACGGCTGCCGTCGCACACCAGCGTTCCAGGCGGCGCTTTGTACGCGCAACAGCGCGCACGTCTACCACACCGCGTCGGCGTCCCCGAAGCCGAGAGCTTCCTGCAGGGTCGGAGGCGGACCATTTTCGCGGATATTGTCACAGTGTCCGAGACCTTGCACAGCTTAAAATCAAGTGTTCGCGGGACTCGTCACCCTCACCGCAAGCACGGCACACCACACTGGCCACCTGGTCGTCGAACGTTTTCTGGCGCACAAGAGTACGGAGGGCTCCCTCACGAGCCTCGAAGAGCAGCGCGCTCCCCAAGCTAAACCCAAGCTGTTGTCGTACAGCTGGGATAAGGTGGCTATAGAATGGGCATAGAATGGGCACCTTAGGATCGAGGTCTTGCGCTGCGCGTAAACAAAGGAGGTTGTATAAACCGCCAAAGTGGGCTTTTCCCGCACAGCACGCAGCCACATCGCCTCCTCTTCCTCACGTACTCGACGGCAACTCGACGGCGCGTTTCAGCGTGTCCAGTGTCCAGGCCGTGACAGTCATCAGTGATGATGATGGTTGTGGCCAGAAACCCTTTGTATCGGGCGGACACCGAAATGTCCAAGCCAGGTGAAAAAGTTAACAAACTACATATAAAAGAAAAAAAAACCGGCTGAATGCCTAAAGTCATTGCACCGTCCCTACCAGCGAGAAAGCTAAAGGTAGCAGTTTTCCTGCAGTCTTGTGCATATGGTACACTGCATGGGTACGTCCACTGCACCAGGCCTCTCAAGCTTGGACGTTCCCTGTCTTCCCTATAGGCGGCGTAAAAATCGACGCCCAACGTGACCAACCTAAAGCGCTGTTTTCGACCATCAAGCCCACCAGACGGCGCAGGCAAAATGTTACTTTTGGTATAGAATACAAAACATTCATTCCGTGACTCAAAGAGCCCACACAGTTCGCTTACAATGTGTTATTTAAAAATACTATTAACAAGTTCCGCATCAAACATCCGTTGAGCAAAATGTACGCAACTTTTTACGAACAGCCGACTGGTGCACCACCTCGTTTCTGAATTCGCAACCACAAAGCCGCCAATTCAATTCAAATTGAAACCGCTGCAACGGCCGACCGTTCAATGTGCGCGGAGCACCGGTTTCGTGACTGTTATTGCTGTTATGTGCTTTTGCGTCCATCAGTTGTTGAGAGGACTGGCAAAACACGGGAATTGAGTGCTTGTGGAATGACAAATGTGGGAAATTCCGCATCGGAAGGCAGCTGTCGAGGCCAGAATATTCGATTCTTCCAACAGAAGGTGAGTGTTATGCACTCCGCTAGAAAGACGGTGCAAAGGAAACCGTTGTCGCCGTCAATACTCATTTGTGCCCTTCGTTCGAAATCTTAGCGCAAGTGAACGAGTTGTTATGGAAAAAAAAATGTTGTCACGAAAGCGACGTACAATTGCAGCGATCGAAATGAAATGATGTCCTGGCCTCTGTAAACTTGCGGATGTCAATAAACGATTTGTTCTCACTTGCTGCTCACTGTGGTCTGTGCCAGTCGAGGCCATCTGGTCACCTGCGCGTAACATCACTTCACTAGCGCGGCGCAAGTAAACACGCGACCAGCGTGCCAGCCAGGAGCCAGCAGGAGCAGCCACGGCCGGACTCGACGCCCTTTCGCGCGCGGGAGGAGGAGAGTCGAGTCCGGCCGTGGAGCAGCGAGCCGGCGGCCGCCGTGCGAGGGCAGCCATGTTATTAAGGAGCTCAAGCGGCCTGTGCAAAAGCATCCGCCATGTTTACAAAACGTTGTTGACAGCGCCATCAAGCGGGCGACCGTGGCTACTGGGTAGTTTCACGACGCGCCACTACGCTTTTTCTGGCACTACGGCAAAGCTAGACCTTTGCTTCTCTAAAATCCTCCCTGTTCTGTGACTGCACTGTCACCATTCACTGCAGTTCACTCGTGTGTTCACTGCACCGTCACCACAGCCGCACCCAGCCGAACCGATCGCTGCCAGAGTTGCAGTCGCTCTTTCGTCGTGTGTACGTCCATGGCATTGTCGACGCCGTCCTCGAACCCTAGCGCCTGTTGTATAGTGGCGTTGACTCTGGCGGGTGGGCGCAGCTTGTGGCAGTGCAGCACCAGGTGCTCCATGCTTTCCTCGTGGTCGCCGCATGCCCTGCACTTTGCTGCTTGAACCTCTGGTGTGCTGTCGTAGTGCCGGCAGTACAGCAGCGTGCGCAGTGCCCCCGCACGGGCCTCGAAGAGGAGTGTGCTGCCGCTGCTGTTGTCGTAGACACGCATCCGGCCTATATCTTGCCTGTGGTTGCGGTACAGTTCCAGGGTAGACTTTTGGTGCATTGCGGTCTGCCAGTGAGCGCGTTCCTCTTCTTTCACCCTGGAGCGCACCTTCTCCGTGATCTTGTGCGGCGGGCCCACCTCGATCGGGCTTGTAGTGAAGCCGAATTTTCGACGGAGGTGGTAGAGGCGGTTGCACCACTGTGTGCGAACACCCTTGAATGCCATGTAGCGGAAAAGTCGCCGCGCCCAGCGTTCGTCGTTCATGACTCTCGGAGTCGCTCTTCGAATGCAATTTTGCTGGTGGCCTCGCGAGCCTCAAATGTTGACCATCCCAAGTCACCCTGTATGGCCTCCACAGCCACTCGGCCATGGCAGCCCAAGGCAAGGCGGCCCACCTCTCGCTGACCACGCTCGAGCCACCCCGTGTTGGCGCCGACACCCACACCACAGCGTTCGCAAAGTGAGACATGGGACGTGCACCGACTTCCACAGGTCACGGACCAACAGGTATCGGTTGCACCCCCATAAGCACCGTCTGCGCAGGATACAGCTGGCGCGTCTCGACTTTTCTTTCAGTAAAGCCTCGTGTGTAGCATACTTGTCGCCAGTGGTGTTGAAAGTGATGCCAAGGTAACAATAGCTGTGCATCGGTGGAACTTCTTCCCCGCCAGCCAGCAGCACAATGCGAGCTTTGTCCTCTGGTCGGAGAAGCACAGGACCGCTGACTTGCGCGTGTTGAAGGCCAGTCCCAGTGTTGACAGATGCTCAGCCGAGGCGGTGACAAGTCCCTGTAGCTCAGCCACACTTCCAGCGAGCAGGACAAGGTCATCGGCGAAGACCAGCACCGGTAGTGTCCACATTTGCGGGAGTCCATCTTCAGAATAGGGCAGCGTGAAACCAAGTCCCGACGAAATAAGGGCTTTCTCTAGCCCGCTACATACAGCATGTATAGCAGCGGGGAGAGCGGGCACCCCTGCTTCAGTCCCCGGTGTATTGCCACTGGCTCCGTGTGGACCTCTCCGAAGCATGCCACTGCCTTGTTGCCGGTGTATAAGCGCCGCAGAAGGTCAATCCATTTGGATGGCATAGCCAGGTCGCTCATGTGCTGCAGCATACGGCCGTGTGGGACATGTCATATGCCTTAGTGACGGCGAGAAAGCATGTCACCAGGCCGCGGGATTCTTTCCGTGCAATGTCTATACTGGGAGAGTACAAACAGGTTGTCCTCCACCCGACGACCCCGTCTAAATCCATTTTGCAGCTCCGTCAGGTGACCACTTTGCTCCGCCCACGCGCTCATCCAGGCCTTTAAGCACTTGGGCAAAAAGCCTATACAGTACGCTGGTGACTGTGAGTGGCCTGTGATCCCTGAGAAGGCTGCTGTCACCGCCTTTCTTTGGTATTAATGACACTTTCCCAGTAGCCATGCCTCTGGGATGGGGTCGCCGTGGATTATGCCGGTGAGGATTGCTGCAAGGTGTGCTTGCGCCACTTCCCCCAGACACTTGACCAGTTCCGCAGGGATGCCATCGAGTCCGCTTGCCGTGTGAGCCCCAATGCGAGCAAGAGCACGTTTGAGAGCCAGCGGTGTCACTTCCCATTGGCAGTCAGCCATGTATGAGTCCTGTTCACTTGGCGGCTCTCCTACCGAGCTGGCTTTGTGCTGGACGTCACCTTGGTTGGGTGTATGGTCAAAGATTCTCTCAAGATGCGATTGGAGGTGCCGACGTATATCAAGCACTGTGTCACCCGTCATTTCATCGAGCTTTGGCAGTGGCGATTTGCGGTCGAGTGAGGAAAAATAGGTCCAAAACTTCCGGGTGCTGCTGCGGCCTGCTGCAGTGATCTCCTCCAGTTGCCTTTGGTCGTTTTTCTGCGATTTTGCATTGGACCAGCTGTTGCACTGCTCGTTTGCAGCGCAGATATGATAGCGCAGATACTCTTCCCAGGCTAGGAGGCATTCACTGGCTGTGAGATTTTTCACTGCATGCCTGTGTGCCCGGTTCGCCACACGCCGCTTTTCAAGGGCCTCTTTGATTTCCCTGTCCCACCACCGCTTTCGCTGAGGGCCTCCACGAGAGCCTGTGCGAACCTCGTGACTCGTGCTTGCGGAGAGAAGCGGAAAATATGCCATCCAGTTTAGCTGCGCCTAGCGCCATCTAAGGAGGATTGCGCACACTACACACGCCCTGTCTAGTTCCTTTACAATCAGTAGGTGTCGCCACGTCAAAAGTGTGAGGTCAAGAAAATTACTCAGGGTGATGCAGGACTTTTCGAGTTG